>KV907515.1:45218-75878 GCA_001990825.1 Aspergillus carbonarius ITEM 5010
ACTGCTCTGGAGATTCCCATCCTTTCCACGGGTGTCATCGGGTTAAGGTCCAGGGCCTAGCCCTTTTCAGGTTTCACCGAAAGCCAATTATATCTACTGCAGAAAGGGGCTCAGATTACTCTAGACGTGCTGGAGCATGTCCTTGGTCGACGTCTCTGGAATGATTTGCATGCGTCTGATCTTGTACGATACATGGCGGCACGAGTTGATCTAGGGAACCCAGAACCGATCCCACAGATCCAAAGGTTTCTGGAATTGGCGCAAAAGAAACCTCCACAAGATGAGGCTGTACTCCATTTGCTGAGAAAGATGACGCCTGAGGCCCGACTACCATGTGCTGACAGTCTTGATATTGAAGATTATGGGAAAGACCTGGAATTGGCGAGAAAGTTCAAAAAGGAATCTACGAGCATCCAAGAGCGCACAGGGTATACTGATACCGAGGAATCGAATCTTACCTTGTCCTGGTGGATCAAGCATGAGAAGGAAATCACGGAGATCCTCGAGTTGATGGGGGAAGCTACAGAACTATAGGCAACGTAAGGGGTTGGTTGAGTGCTGTTGGGAGTGGTATTTATTGATCTTGACTATAGTTTATCGCGATTTATCCTTGGAAATCTTTGTTGTTGATGTCTTGGCTGTTGCGATGAAGACTGTAGGGGCCCTACCAGGTGGGACTGCGTAAAGACTTAACTGTAATTTTTATTGTCGGATCTAAGCCCTGGTAATAGTCCCACTCTGACCTCTTGGCATCTCCTCAACTCGGCCATCTCCTGAATCTTTTTTGACAGCTCAATCAATACTTCTTCTGTGTCTTCTAAAACCGCTTCTTTTCTCTTATTCTCAATTTCGTGATTACATATACTCTTCACTCTTAATCAACCAATCTGGGTACAGTCACCTGATCAATACCCGGATCATCTGTTGTAGCGGACCCGTCATCAGTCAACAATCACGAGTCACAATCTTTGATACTCATCGCCTACACCTAGCGAATATCGACTTTTTGTCAGCCTGCGATGCAGATTTTGAAGGTACAGTACCTCCGAAGAGAACAGTCGAGGCAGACAAACAGATAATCCACTACAGGCAACCCAATCACGGCCCGCTGGAGGCTACAAACGGAGTCTTCTGTCTCAGATAAGGCCCTAGTGATAAGATGAATAGCTCCTCAGTTCTTGGGTACTGTGGAACCATGTAGTGAATGGGAAACATGATGCGGAGAATGGGCGTGAAAAGCCAGGTTGAACTCGGGCTGGTGTACCGGAAATGAGATGTGCTCTTCTGGCTTTTTGAACCTTGCTCCTTTTCCTTGCCTGTCGTAATTCCGGCCGGTGGGTTCTGTTTAATCCTTTGCTCTTGGCTTTTGGCTCTTGTCTCTTGGCAGTTAGAATGGGAGCTGGCAAATGGTTCCGCCATGGATTGCCGAGTCCCTGTGGATCAGCCCGGGTCGAGACTGGACAAGCCTTGAAGATAGATGTCATGTCAGTGGCTGGGCCACAACTAGCCTCCTGCTAGCCCATGCTTATCTCGACAGCCCTGGCCCTAGTCCTATTCAGGTCCCCGAGATCGATTCCTCAGGCTGAGCTGCCAGTCGGCACCCACCGCTCTTGTTTTGCCGCCCCACTTCCCGCAGCCCACCAGATACGAAGTATTCCAGAACAGCGGTATCCAATATGGACGGGAGTAGGTCCCCGTACCTGTTCTTCAATGGTGCTTCACGTCACCTGCCTAGTAATTCCGTCTTCACAATGACTGTAGCAATCTGAGTGCGGACATGGGACAGATGCGATGGAACAGAGATGCAGAGTTGATGGCTCCTTCGGAGCGTCGAGCACTAATTGCTGCGTAGGCCCCTCGGCCAAGGCCTGATTGAGCCCGGCCGCAAGTAAATCCGCCCGCCCAGTTGCCGCTCTAGCCCCCGTTTCATGAGCAGCCAACGGCCATCTTTTCCTGTGTGTGGCTCAAGGTTGCCCGGTCCGGTCCATCCACCCAAATTCCCCGGAAGAGGTGGGTGAACCCCCAGTGACATTCTCGACCGAATCAATGCTGACTGCAGGCGGGGCCGTTCAGCATCGCAATCATGCCCCCGGCTGCCCCCCGTCGCCCTCCGAGACCTGGTTCCGAGGCCGAGTTCCCTACTGTCGCTGAAATCCTCCGGCACACGCCCCAGGCTTCTCCGCATCGGAATATGCCTACCCTGGGAAGTCCGCCTGCAAGCTACCGATCAAGCACGCCTCCTATCCCTCCACCTCCGATCCCCAGGGATCAGCCTGATCCCTACATCATCGGCTCCACCTATCCATCCATCAAGGACGCCTGCGATACGCTGCTGCAATACACGGTGGCTCGCGGCCTCTCCTACCATATCCAAGCGCGGGAGAAAAAGCGATTTAGGGCCGTTTGCCGGGATAAGAGATGTCCATTCCGACTGCGATTCTCACTGACCAAAGACGGACATGTCAAGACGACCGTGTCCATTCCCCACCGCTGTTCCCCTTCGACACATTCACATTGGAAGTCGGCATCATCCGTCCGCTACCTGCAACCGACTTATCAGAAACTCTATAACAATGACTCGTCCCTACAGCCCAAGGCCTTACGGGCGGCAGAGCTGGCTCAGGGGAATAATGTCACCTACATGCAGGCCTGGCGGACGCTTAAAGCCGCTCACAAAGCGGCCTACGAAAATGATGTGAGATCGTTTCAAAAGCTTCCTGCATATTTACGCCGCATGGCTGATGCCGATCGCTCGGGGTATTACCGACTCGAGACTTCTGCTGGGGCATTTAATCGCTTATTTCTGGCACCGGGTCCAACAGTGGACGCTTTCCAACACTGTCAACCGTTTATTGCGGTAGATGCGACGCCTTGGAAGAATCGCTGGGAACTAGTCCTCATGGTTGCCGCTACCTTTGACTCGAACAACCAGATTCTGCCGCTGGCTTATGGAGTTGCGGGGGAGCAATCCAAAGAGAATTGGCTGTTTTTCTTCAAGTATCTCAAAGAAGCATTCCCGGGAATTGATGACCCCTCCGTCACTATCATGAGTGACAGCTCCACCGGCCTTGAATCAGCAACTCCGGAGGTCTTACCCAAATCATGTCACTGCCATTGTCCTCAACAGATCCAATCCAGCCTTCGCGACCGGAAGGTCTCTCAGCGCGTCCAGGACCTCTTCACCAAGGCAATGCAGACTCCTCACGGCGAGGAATGTGGCCAGCTGTTACGCCATATCCGGAACATCGATGCGTCTTCGGCTGATTATATTGCCAGCATTCCGTCGACAACGTGGGCTCGTCATGCACTCCCCAACCCTCGATTTGGCCACACCACCTCCAAGGTGCTTGAATCCCTTAGTTCCACCTGGATGTATGATCTCCGCGAGCGACCCCTCCTGGAAGCATTGAAACAGATATATATGGATCTGTCGCAGCAATTTTACAAGTGTCGAACCCAAGAGATGATGCATTCCATCGAGTTCACCGACTACGCGCAGCAGATTCTGAATCGGGAGGCGGGCCTCGCCCGATTTTACCAGGTTGTGATCAGTTCCGACTCTCTTTTCCAGGTCAGCCGTGAAGGGCGATCAAGGCAAGTTGACCTGGATCGGTCTACCTGCTCCTGCACAGATTTTCAAGAATACCAGCTCCCCTGTCGACACGCTATAGCCGCGATCCACGCCGTGGGCCGCCAGATTAGTAGTTTCGTTCATCCCCGATATCTTCAGGAGTCGTATAGGTCCACCTACAAGGCAGTGTTCATGCCTGTCAATGATGACTTTCTCGCTGACGATCCGGACTGTGGGCCGTGTTATCTGCGGCGAGAGAAGGGTAGCAACGGAAAGGCTCGCCGAATCCATGGGCATAGATTATTCACGAGACAAAGTAAGTGCTCTGCATGTGGTCAAGACGGTCATTATCGGAGTAGTAAAGACTGTCCCCTCAAGGGATCTAATCCTACCGCTGTTGAAACGTCGGAAAGACCAGGAAAGGCCTGGATGCATACTCCGAGTGGGTTCACTGAGGAAGCTATCCCTGGGTCTGAGGAGACTTCTGAAAATGAAGACCTGGTCCAGTTGGAGAAGGATCTAGAGAAGGCTGCTGCGGAGAACTGCAAAGAGACATGATTACCTGATATCTTTAACAATTTTCTGTAGGAGATGGCAGAATGAGTGCGTAGATAATATCAATCAATCGCATACAATGAAGACTCACCTTGTCCGATCGAATCAAACTGGGGGTTATCTCCGCAATTTGATCCTGCGCTCTTCCACTAGCACGGGGTAATACAAGATCAATCCAAGGGGTATGCGGGTGAAATACGAGTGGCAAACCAACGGACGGAAAATCAATTTTGTTATACTTTTAATTTTACTTATTCGCGTAATATTCTCAACAAGCAGCATGTTAGCTCAGGGGAAGAGCGCCGGGCTCATAACCCGGAGGTCCCTGGATCGAAACCAGGACATGCTATTCGCATATTTCTTTTTTTCTTTTTTTTTTTTTGCTTTCCAGATTTATATCTGGTGGTAATCTCTTGACTACTAATCACCTGCAACGATTCTAAGCACGTTACCAACACACCATACAGGTAATCACTGCATTTTCTTCCCTTGCAAAGCGCGCGCGAGGGCTTTAGATCCCCGCGTAGTCTTTCTTATACTCTAGAGCCTAATAATAGTTACCTACTGGTCAACCTGGTGAAGGTGTCTTAGTCGTCGATACACACGGTCCCGAGGTTCTAGGGTCAATAATCGTTATGGCTGTGGGAGGGATGATTGGACGGAACGGGACCTTCACTTCTCCTTGAGCTGTAGCCAGACATAGTCTACATTCTCTTGTTCCCGACTTGCCTGACTTCATATATTGTTCACTGTGGTGGAGGTATCCTCAAAGTTCTAGAGACATTTATGAGTTTGAAATAGTCTTGATTCATGCCGATGTTCATCTGGCAGTCAGAGGATGAGGAATGCAAAGATACCTCTCACTAAAGTATATACAATGAGTATCACCAAACTCCTCTATTCTTCAACCCTCGCACGTCCCATCAAATATATACCATCAAGACCCATTCTGAACAGCATGCACATGAGTCGCCAAATCCAATAACCGATTCGAATATCCCCATTCATTATCATACCACGCCATGATCTTAAAGAACTGTACATCAAATCAGCATTCTACCTTTCATGCCAAATATAAACCGACAATACGTACCTGAGGATTCAGCTCCGCACACGCCGGCGCATCGATAATCGCACTATACGGACTTCCATTATAGTCTGTGCTCACGAGTTCCTCATCCGTAACTCTCAATACACCCGCCATGCTGGACTTGGATGCGACACGGAAAGCCGAGATGATTTCCGATATGGATGTTGGTTTGTCTGTGCTGATTGTGAGGTCGATCATTGAGACGTTGGGTCTGTGTTAAATTGAATCGAGTGAGCGTTAGTAGTGCAGTGTTGGATGGAGAGACGGAGTAATGGTAGGAGTAGAGCTTACGTCGGAACCCGGATCGACACGCCAGTCACCTTGCCACTTAGCTCGGGGAGCACTGACGCAATGGCCTTTGCAGCACCGGTGGTGGTAGGGATGATATTGTTGAAGATGCCGCGACCTAGGTAGATAAATAGTAAACAAGTTAGCCAAGAACTATCATCAAAAAAATCCTACTAGGAGGAAATAGGAATGCTCACCAAGTCGACGATTCTTCTTACTATATCCATCCAGAACCTGCTGCGAACGAGTAGCCGCATGAATGGTGGTGAGAAAACCCTGCACGATACCAAAGTTCTCATGAAGGACTTTCAACACCGGGGCCACGCAGTTAGTGGTGCAGCTTGCGTTGGAGATAATTCTGTTCTCGGCAGTGGGATGATACAAGTCCGAGTTAACGCCATAGACAAAGGTAGGCGAGTCCGAGGAGGGAGCAGAGATGAGGACTCGTTTTGCCTGTCCGTAGGTAATGTGATCCATAGCGAGGCTCTGCTTTGTGAACTTGCCCGTGCATTCGAGGACGTAATCGACGCCTAGAACGTTCCAGTTGAGGTTCTTGAGATCACGTTCCGAGGTCAACGTGATGGGGGTGTCGTTTATGGTGATGAGGTTATCGGAGATGATTTGGATGGGTGTTTCTTCGGTGAGGTCACCCATGGAAGAGTCGTAGCGGATGAGGTAGATGAGGTCATCGACTGTGATGCATGTGTGATTGATGGCGACGACTTGGATGTCGGTCCGGAGGAGGGATGCGCGGAGGACATTACGGCCTGGGAATGAGGTTCAGTGGTTTGGTTGGTATATTGGGAGGGAGGGAAAAGGGCGTACCTATCCGGCCGAAACCGTTGATGCCTACTTTGCAGGTGGATGGGGATGGAGAAATGCCAATAGAGGGCTCGTTGGTGGAGGGGGCCATGATCATGCAGATGTGTGGAATTCAGTACATATAGTATTTGAAAGGATTGGTGTTTGAATGGAATGGATTTAATTAGGATGGTATTGTTGATATAGTTTAATCAGGAGTTTTCCTTCCGTTCTAATTAGGGATCAGTAGATTTATAGATATAATCCAATCGACCTGTTAAATTGTATACGACGTAGCCTCATCCTACGGTTAGCGGGCTACTACGGGTAGCGGGCGTGAATCGGCTTCCAACATCTCCGATGATATCAGGCAGAAATATGATCTCTACAAGGTTAACCAAAGTACATTGCCGGTATCGTCATTAGATATTTGGTCTGAAAGTGATACTCTACTGTAGCCGCATAGCCGCATAGCCGCATAGCCGATTTCTGCCGATGACCTCGACTCAACATTAAATGCGGCGGAGAAGATCAAGCCCGACGACTGGTATGATGTAAAGGCCTAGACATACTCCGTACTTGGTCACGGACTGCTCGGGACTGTGGAAAGTACCGATACTCGGGATTAGAAAGCACCGATACTCGGGATTAGAAAGTACCCATACTCGGGATAAGAAAGTACCGATACTCGGGATCGTGCCTGGTCTACAGCTAGTAAATGTTGGAATGGCTACTGAGGCGATTCAGTGACACAGAATGAGATGGATGATGATCTAGCTACGGGCCTCGTAGGCCATCTATATAGACTACGTAGCGGTGTGGAAAAGAAGTGTCACGTGACCCTGCGTTGCCTACCGGAGTGGGAGCCCGTCGGGGGTCCCCAACAGTAAACAGGAAAATGAGGCTGTGGATGGTTTGACCACCCTGTATTGGTTTGTATGCGCAAGAGTCTTCCCCCGGGCTTCGTATCAACCAATGGATTTTTTAGCGGTTAAAGTATTTAAATCAATGATGCCACTTGACGGTCTCAAGACCAATTCCATCCATGGGAAAAAATGCAATGCCATAGGTCTTACGGGAGACCGAAAATCCTGAATCATGTATGTAGATTTGATGGCGGGGTAGGTCTGACTTCAAACACGTTAGTAGCATGAATGCGTGGATGGTATATTTGGGTCAAGTGGCGACCTAAGGTTATACTTTGTGGCCAATGCAGTGTTTGGTACATGCTACGGAGATGTCCAAGTCCGGGGTCCCGTTGGATGGTGAGCCGTCGGAGCTTTTGTTCTCCGGTACCTACCCTAGTAAGCAAGGCTTTGCCAAATAAAGGGGCCCGATCATGATATCACCTTCTCGCCAACTATGAAAATGTCGCATCTGCAAGTTTCATGGCGGGCGGTTGCGCCTCTCGGATTGTTCGGCAACCTTGAAACTGGAGGATTGCTGGCCAATTAGGTAGGTATGAAGCTACGTGTGTTCCATCACACCCAAATACCTACTGCACATGGCTTTCGAGCAATGGTACTCCATACTACTGAATAGTTGAATATATTCCGGTGGGTGGCGGTAGTCTTGTGTATTTTTAAAAAAAACCAGCCGTGGCAACTTCAGACTGATTGAGGACGATCTGTCAGTGGCCAATGTGTAATATTAGGCCATGCATGTTCTTGAGGCTCAATTTTAGAAAAGCTTGGTTCTATTGTCAAGGGTAGATGTCTGGAGGACCCTTCGCTGTGACCGAATCAACATATACCTGGTATAGCACCTCTGGAGAGCGAATGAATGCATCATGAGCCCCCAGATCGTTCCGGATAGTCGGCGTTTCAACTTGTACAAATACACGGGGCCCCATACCCTTGCCTCCACTCCCCAGAAACCGGTCTAGCCGTTGCTTTCGCTTTATCTGCCTCACTGTTGCCTCCAGCAATCCCTATTCTGCTCTTCGTTCCCGTCCATCGCTATTCTTCCTCACTCTGCCGTCGTTATTTCAAAATGCCTGCACAAGTCTCTGTCGTTTCTGGCCTGCCTTTTGTCGACAGAATTTGTCGAGTTTCGTGGGGGTGGTTTTCAGTCTCGATGAGCACCGGAAGCATCGGTACCCTGCTTTACAACACTCCTCATACGTTCCCGGGTCTTTTCATCATAGGGAAAATCTTCTTCATCCTTGACATTGTCACCTATATAGCGATCTGGATCTCCCTCATCACACGATTCCGTCGAAACCGACTCGCCTTCAAAGAGACATTCAGCGACCCCGAAGAAGCGTACCTCATTCCGACCGCAGCCTTAGGCTTCGCTACTATACTGTTTGGAATCGAATGCTATGGCGTCCCTGCGTGCGGAGAATGGCTACGATATGCTCAAATGGTTCTATTCTGGATCTACACAGCCGTGGCAATCTCTCTGGCAGTTGGCCTGAACTGGCATCTCTATCAAACCCGTATGGCCTCTCGCCAACCATTCTGTCTCGTCCGCCTCCTTCCATCCTTTCCAGCCATGCTAGGCGGTACCACAGCCTCGCTTCTCGCCAAAGCCCAGCCCAATCACTTTGCTCTCCCGATCCTCATCGCGGGAACCACCTTGCAGGGCTTTGGCTTCATGATCTCCTTATTCATCCTGGGTGAATATTTCTACGGCCTTCACCACCATGGTCTCCCGCCCATGCGCCGCAGACCCCAGATGTTTATTGCTATCGGTCCACCTGCATTCACCGCCGTTGCATTAATGGGCATGGCCGAGATAGCCACCGAAAAGTTTCCCACTCATTACATTCCTTTAGCGACGCACATCAACACCGCAGAAGTGTTACTCATCCTTGTGGTCTTCTTGTCCATTTTCATGTGGATTTTCTCTTTCTTCCTATGGATGCTTGGCTGGCTGAGCATCTTTGCTGCGTATCACGATTGGAAGTTTGATATCACTTGGTGGGCTACCGTCTTCCCCAACACGGGGTTTGCATTGGCAACCATCAAAATCGGAGACTTGCTCGACTCGGAACCAATCATGTGGGTTGGTAGCGCGGCTACCATTATTCAGGTTACGCTATGGTTGGGTTGTTTTTCCTTTCATCTATGGGCGTATATCACACGCCGTTGTTTATGGCCAGGCATGGACGAGGGGTTCGGAGCAGAGAGCCATATCGGGCATGGGTTGGACATGGAGGGAAATATTGTCTCTTCTAAAGCTTCTTGTGCGTCATAGTCCATGGGTGCATCCGCATGACAAAGTTTTGTATAGAAATATGACCAATTCATGACTCGCGTCTTGTAACACTTGTAGTGATTTGCCTTTCATCTGACTACCCAGCTGAAGGCACAGCATTAGCCCTGTCCGCGGGTAGTGAAACCATGCCCTGATCCAGACCAATCCCAGTACACTTACTCAACAGTCAGGAATCCTATTCTCCATCGCCCATCCTGATATGTCGCACGTATAATATGTTGGGAACGTCAGGCAGAGAAAACGTGATACTGGTTGCTACCTGACTACGTGACCAACCCGCTGATCCAACATAATCAAATACCATCTATAGCAGATACCAACCTCACCCACCCTTGTGGCCTTCGACTTTTGTAAGCAAACTACATATTTACCCTATCTGTGAACAGACTGTCTACCATAGCGGACTGATCATTCACTTCCCCATCTTCCCTTGCTGCAGTAGAGTTGCTGAAACCGGTACTGGTTACAGTGATCCTACACCTTGGACTTTTGCACATAATATACCAGCGAAGGAATTGTTCTTAGGGAGTAAAGATGGATGTCCATGTGGATATTTTGTCTTTGCTGATTAACTTAAACTGGTTGATTGTTGTACTTGGAGGAGATGTTGGACGGACTTGTTCAACAGACCTATTTTGAAGGGCGGACCAGGGTTGAATGGATTGGTGATTGTTCAGGGCAGGAAGTGTGAGATATTGCAGTAGATGGGAGAAGGGAATACGTATGGTAGATATCTCGATTCTAGGTGTATGTGAGGTAGTTGGTTGGTAGATCTGAGGTCTGATTACTATTGGTCTGCAGGACTGGATGTCCTCATTGTAGCCACCCAATCCTGTATTAGAAGTATCTGGCTGCGAACATGTTCGTTTGGTCTAGTGATCCGATACAATATTACGACTTAGAAGGCAAGAAGTGGTAATACTCATGACAACAACCAGTAATAGATTTCACTCTATAATACCATAGTAAAACTACATATCCTATTAATGAATACTATGACGTATGACCTCCATCACCCAACAGATCAATGATGACATACACACACACACACACACAACCATATACATACATACATACACAACCATCCCATTCATCTCTTCACTCTAAACTACCACCCCAACCACCACCATGATCCCCAAAACCACCACCCGAACCACCCTCGACCCCTCAATCCACCACTTCCTCACCACCCACCCCACCCTCACCCTCGGCGGTCCCAACCTCCACCACGAACGCCAAACCCACGTCCAAATCTTCGGAATCACCAACCATCACCACCACCACCATCACCCAGCCCCTATCCACCGAGTCGAATTCACCGCCATCCGCGGTCCCCACGGAACCATCCCCCTTCGGATCCTCTACCCCTCAAAACCATTATCCCATCCCACAAACCCAGAATCCAATCTAACCCCCGCGCTAATCTACTTCCACGGAGGCGGATACTGCGTCGGCTCAGGAGACGATTTCGAAAACGGATGTCGCATTCTCGCAGAGCAGGCGGGGGTTCAAGTCTACCTGGTGGAATATAAACTCGCGCCGGAGTGGCAATATCCTGTGCAATTGGATGAATATGAGTGTGTGGTCCACTGGGTGCGGGGTGAAGGGGGACGAGTGCGGGGCGTTGATCCCGGGAGGGTATTTGGGGCGGGGGATAGTGCGGGGGGAAATATGACGGCGAGTGTGGAGATGAGGTTGAAGGATCGGGGACAGAAGGGACTTGATGGGGTGTTTTTGTTGTATCCGGAGGCTCGGTTGCCGTTTGGGACGGAGGCAGCTAGGGAGAATAATACGGGGTTGTATTTGGAGTGTGAGTTCTTGTTTTTCGTTTTTGGGGGGTGAATGGGTTGGATGCTGATCTGATGATATGATGTGATACAGGTAATGGGATTTTCTCCTTCGCGGCTAATTATATCCCCTGTGGAGTGTCCCCGGATAGTCGGTATATTTCGCCGGGGCAGCAGCCGGTGGAGGCCTTGAGGGATTTGTCGCCGGTGGCGGTTTATACCTGTGGGTTTGATCCGTTGAGGGATGTGGGGGTGGAGTTTGCATCGAGGCTGGAGGAGGCGGGGAATGAGGTTATCTGGAGACATTATGATACGTTGTCGCATGGGTTTTTGCAGTTGGCACCGTGGAGTGAGGCGGCGATGACTGCTCTTAAAGAGGTGGCTGGGGATGTTCGGCAGTTGGCTGCTAAATTGGAGGAAGGAGGCCGCGATGAGTAGGTATATGGGTCGTTGATCATGAGGTGTAAATATTATGTAGTACTTTGAGTTAGAATACATGAAGCAGTGCCTGCACATCATTAATAGCTATCAGAATGCGCATAAGTTGGAACCGTAGTACCCTTCAAACTGACCTTGGGAATAGCGAGTAGCAATGGCACGACCAGCCCTAAGTTGCCTTTTCACTCGTACCCCGACCAAGGCTCATGCCGACTTCAACATCAACCGCAATAGCGTTCTTGCTCGCTTTCAGGATATCCTCATCAAACTGAATACGTCCCTGTTGAAACGCCACAATAATCGACGACCCCCCAAACTGAAAGATCCCCAACTCATCCCCCTTCTCTATCTTGGTCCCCGGTTTCTGGAACTCCGAATGGATCCTACTCCAGATCATCAGCCCTGCCCCTTCACCCACACAGCACCGCACTTACCTAACCGTCCCGACCTGCGACGCCCCAATCGCCACAAAAAGCACCTCCCCAAACTCCTTCGTCTCAATGACCACATAATCCCTCGCATTCCGCGTCAAAATATCCACCTGACTCTGCAACGCAATCGGATCCACCTCATAATAATCCCCGGGCATGCTTCTAAACAGCTTCACCGTCCCGGAAACCGGACTATGATAGCGATGATAATCCTGCGGCGACAAGCGAAAACTCGCCACAGGACCATTGGCAAATTTCGGCCCAAGCTGCTTATCCATAACCAGATTCGTGATCGAGAAATCCTTCCCCTTGATCCATATTGTCTTGCTCTCGGAGACGGCTTCGTATGCGACGACGCGCGAGTCCGCTACCACCACTGCCGCTGTAGGGTCGTCTTTGCGATAGATTGGTCGCGAGCCAGGTTTGTGGGCGCGGACGAAAAAGTCTTCGAATGTTGTGTAGGTGTTGATATCGGAGGGGGTGAAATCGTTCATGTTGATGTGGTAGAAGTCGACGAATGCTTTGATGCGCTTGCGCGATGCGGGGGTGGCTTCTTCTTTGCCTGTACGGAGTTTTGTTAATGGGGTTGCATTTTGAAGGGGAATAAGGAGGAGATGATGCGCTACCTTCTTCAACAGCAGCATGGTGTAGATACAATCGCATCAGGTGAGTAGTATCCAGCCATTCTGTTAACGGGTTGAACAAGAGGATCAACTTCAGCTTCTTCCACAGCGGCTGCTGCTCCCGCATTTGTTTTCCCGTCTGGATCTATAAGTAGCCGTGTTTGACTCCACGTTAGAGATCTTACCTTGCGCTCGATGGTGATCCATCCCACTTCGCGATTTTGGACCTAGGCGATCGCGTTAGCCGGGATTCCTCGGGATGACCTGACAAGGGCAGACCATCTTGGCGCAGGATAGCAGGTAGTCTGCTACCCAGTGCAGAAAGGTGAGAATGAACATCTTAGCGATTTGATTCTTGACATTGATTTGAGGAGGGTTGTGAGTTTGAGGTGAGGAGAAAAGTGAGAAGGGTGCGGTGGGTCGTAAGTAGTATGATGTCAGCGTGACGGGCACATCCGTTGCGGAAGTAACCCTCATTCAAGATTCACTCTATTTCTGCGGTTATTTCTTCCTTTTCTCATAATTAATAAAAGAATAAACACAGGATTATTTTACAGAGGTATATAATTACACCTCCACAGCTGCTTCCAACACCACAAACTCATCCCTCTCCGAATTCAACCTCACCCTCGCCCCAATCGGCAACGTCAACAATGGACTTGTATGTCCAAAATCCACATTCATCAAGATAGGAATCCCTTCAGAACCTCTCCCCACAATCGTATCAAACACCTCCGTAATCACACCCGCCAATTGATCCTGCATTTCATCATCATACTTATATCCCCGACCAACAACCAATCCCCGGATCTGCTGCAACACTCCACACAAAGCTAAATCCACCAGTGCACTGCGAAACCTATCCACCGAATACGGCTGCGCCAGGCTATCCCCCATCGCTGACTCCAGGAACATGATCTTGTCTTCCCAGGATGCAGGCGCGTAGGGTGTGCCTTGGAGTCGGACCACGCAGGATACAGTTCCCCCGTAGAGATGGCCGGTGGAGTGGCTGCGGCGGAGCCAGCGCCAGGATGGAGCTGGGATGAGGTCGCGGGGCGTGGTGGATTCGTCGTCGCCGTAGAGAAAGGCGCCGTGATCGAGTGTGCAGGTGGCAGAGCGGGGGAGGGGGCCGATGGGAGTGGTAGTTGGAGGGGCTAGGACGTGGAGGAAGTGATTGATGGTGAATTGGAGAGGGTTGGGGAAGTCACATAGATCGGTGAGGATGCTAGGGCCGTAGAATGTGCGGAGACCGGTCCGGGATTCGATGGCGTAGTGCAGGAAGGTGGTGTCGCTGTAGCCGATGAAGATCTTGGGGTTGGATTGGATTAGGTCGTAGTCGAGAAATGGTAGCATTTCGTTGGCGTGGGAGCCGCCGATAGTGCAGATGATGGCGGCAATGGAGGGGTCGTGGAAGGCTGTGTGCAGTTCCTCGCATCGGACACGGATGGATTCGGCGATGGGTGTGGTGGGTGGGAGGCTGGTGTAAATGATCTTGACGGGGAAGCCGAGGGATTCGAGAAAGGTCTTGCCACGCGCGAGGGACCGGGGGAGGACATCGTTCAGACGTGCGGAGGGGGATATCAAGGCGATGGTGTCGCCTTTTTGGAGGGCTTTGGGGAGGATGGTGTCTGGCATGGTGAGAGGATTAGGGTGGGTTGAGTGGGGTGCAGTTGAGAGAGTATAAGCAAGCGGGGATGTGCGGAGGAAATACAGTAGAGTGATGAAGGGATATAGTAGATATGTTTATGCAGGTGAGAGACCATCCACCAACTCTTATATACTCGATGCAGGGAGCTTCTGTCATCAGAGAGACATGAATGAATGCAAACACATCCAACCAGGCAATTCGGTTGCTGGATGATGGCTGATCCTGAATGAATCCTGCCTGTCCCGGAAATCAAATTGATTGGAGCCCGGGGATTTGCATTGTTTGGTTTCTGATGCAATGCGGCCATTGTTCAGTTTGCCTGGTTTGTCACTTGTTGCATGATTCGAGCCGAGGTGTTTCTATTTACAGTTAGATCAGACTTGGCAATGTCTTAGTCACGTGATACTACTTACCTATACTGCCCGGCGTTAGGGGATAGAGAAAGGTTGGATTTTGGTGATACCTCGAGAAAATGTATTCAATGATGGTAAGGCTGTATTAGGAAGACTGAGCTCGGGGGTTCCTTTCAATCAGGCAGTTAGGAATGTGTAGCTCGTGTGAGTGGTATCTAATCTCCGTGGATCATGAAAATTGCTGAGGAGGTTAATTTCATCACCTCACCTATGGGCCAATACCAGTACGCCGTAGACTTGAAGGTCGGTCAATAAATGGAGGTCTATTACCCGTCGCGTCCCCTCTTTTTTCTGCATTGCTTGCGAGATGACTACATCTTATCCAGTATATGGTTGTCTTAAAGGGCCTATTAGGTCAACGCTAATACAAAATGCCATCTCCAACTACTCCATATAAGCTTCCTAACTGGAGAAAGTTCCCGTAATCAGGAACTGAACTGTTTTATCTATCTCCAGTTTGGGCCTCTCTATTATGAGCTTTCACACCACCGGTCCTCACAAGAATTCATTTACTAATAACGTATAGAGGAGGTAGAGATATATACACATCCGACTACTGGTAATGTCGATGGAATCTTCCTAACGAGAGAAGAATTGATTCCCGCATTGCAGGAGCATCTCCACTAAAGCTAACTTGATATGGCTTTGAATTCCGACCAGAGTGTAGGAAGGTTGCAGAATAGAGGCGTCGGGCACGGAATCCTTGTCAGTTACAGACTCGGAATTCTCCCAGACAGCCCTGGGACAATGCGTGATATTAGAACCGATGGGGATGCAGTATCTTAATCGAATTGCGCTGGAATATTGATACTCCTATGGGGTGCGAACCGAGACATTGATTCATTTTCCGCAGGAACATAATGACAAACACCCGAAAGCCCGTGCGTCGTGCATATCAATGATTTGAGAACCAGAAGGTCCCCCCCCCATCTTGTTATACGTTCATCCATTCGCAAATTGGTTACTCCGTGCTGCCACCATCATCTACCAAGTCATCGGCCCAACTCTGTCTCCTGCACACTGCTCGTTTTCAAGACCTATGTCGTCTCTTGTGCCTGGATTTATCTTGCGAGGCGCCCGTTGGAACTACCGCATTCTCCACACAATCACAGGGGACAACACACATATTTCCAGCATCTTCAAAGCTGCAGTTCTTCCACATGAGGATGATCGCCAGTCCCCTGACGCCCCCAAATGGTTTGTCGTGTTAATGACCCTAATCAAGCCGTTCAGACTAACTCTGCTACACAGGGCCATAATCAAAGTAGCTGATGCCAAATCTATAAAGAGCATGGAAATCGAACGTCAGGCATATCAACTTCCAAACGTCGCCACAGCCGAGTGCTTCCGCAAAATGTACGATGTAATCGATAACAAGACTTTGGCTTTGGAATGGTTGGACACTACTCTCGCGGACGTGACATACCGGCCTGACAAGGACACATACGCCCTCATTATGTCAGTTCTCCAGGCGACATTAACGAGTTGCATAGTTCTGGAACGTCATCAGCACGTCAACACAGGTATCATATCTACTCGCTTACAGTCGGTGTCCACTAATCTTTTCGCAGACTTTAAACCTTCCAACATCCTCGTCTCCAACCTCAAGACCACCCGCATCACAGCTAAAGTTGGTGACCTAGGCATCGGTACATAACATACTTCCGCCCCCTAACAACCAACCTCCACTTCTATCTAACAGCTATGTAGTAGTACCATCGAAATCCTTTTACAATGGTCAGCCCTTCGCCATGCGCGCTCCTGAAGTCTATCTGGGTGCACCGTGCGCTGAGCCATCACAGATCTGGGCAATTGCCGCGATGCTACTTGTATGGATTAAACCCGGTGTGTTAGGTTCGAAGGGCTGCCCTTATCCTTTGATATACGATTCCTGGTCTATGGCAAAGATTAAGCAGCTTTTTCCTCAGTGGAATATCCCGCGCCCTGAAGACGTGGAGGACCCTATTTTCAAAGAACAGGTAGATGCAGCCAGAGGACTTGGTAAGGTGGCACCAGAGCTGGAAGCTATCTCTCCGTTCGATGAGGAGACACGCAAGGTGCAACTGCCACAGGAGCTAAGGGATCTTCTTCGGTTCATGATGGTTCTTGATCCAGACGGAAGGCCCTCGGCCTCAGATGTGTTGGCATCAAAGGAGTTTCGAGCATTTGAGAAATTTGTGGTTAGTCTGTTTGATTGAGATGAGGGTAGGATATATTTGACAAGTTATGATCAAGATTTGACATAGTACTTATTTATCTGAGCTATAGCCAATAGCAGCAAACATCCAAATCCACCGCCATCCGTGATTGGATGCAAGCCATGCGACTGCATCCCATCCGGATCTGTGTACATACCTCGAAAGGTTATTGGGGTTAAAGCGATTCGTTAGTAAATTACGCAATCGGAAGCCTACATACTTCGGCTAAATGCTTGAATATATCGACCAGCTCGCCCGCCTACCTACAAGAACGAATCACCATGGCTCGATCATCTTCAGTTTTTCAACAGTGGTTGGTGAAGTTGCATTTTCTAAAGAGTCTCGGTGATAAAATACTGGCGGGTTGAGATTATCTTTCATACATAAGGTTGGACTGTAAACTAAGATGATAGGATGGAGTGGTAGAAACTTGGATAATGTGCTTCGGAGTATGAAGAAAACTAGGAAAGTGTTCGGATTTAGCCTCTTGGTATTCGTCTAGATATGACAGGCAATGGAGCTAATGGCTTTGCGTCATTGCACTGGCCTAGGGGCTATTCTTGTGGGCTGTAAATGATTTGAAACTCTCGTGTATTGTTCCATTGTTGTGAGGTAGCTGGTAGAGTCGTGAAGCTGGGGAGAGATTGAGAGGAGATATGGGAATTGTGGAGGAAGACGACTGGATTAAAGGACTCAGCCAAAGGGTCGAGCGTGCCATACCTCCTTTTAATCTACCAGAGTAGCATGGTTCTCGCAGGATATCATATCGTCGAACCAAAAGCGGCAGAGGAAGCGATATGAGGAGCAACGGCTGGTAGCTACGGAACGGAGCAGTCAGCGTTTAAAAAGTTGATCATTGAGAGTTCATGCTTACTATTACGTGAGGAGCCCTGGATGAGAGGTTGTAGGTTCTTTGCACGTATACCTTCTAGGAAAAAAAGAGTAGGTTTCTACGCTAAGCATACTTGCCTGGTCTATGCATTCTGTAGGAAAAGTACATCTGTAATACTGATCAGTTATCTGGTCCATAATACGTAGCGAAGCTAATTCCAAGGTCATAGCTTCAAAGATATGACAGGAAAACTTACTATAATCATGTTCCGATGTCCACGCATCAACGAGATCCAATCCTGCTCGCTGACACAACTCATCCCGGTCATCAGCATCATATTTGTAACTTTGCACCGCCAAAATGCTCCTCCCAACCGGGACAGTCACTCCACCGAGGTCCACCTCATCAAGGGGCAGATAATACTGATTATGACTTCCATGCTCCGCATCCCAGCAACCCATAACACTCCATTTCTCATGGTCGAATGCCTCATACCCCAGCACCTCGTTTGCCCGTTCAAGCCCATGCTTGATAAATCGACAATTCACTCCCTCTGGATCATTATACGCGGCCAACACTCGTTCCGGATCCTTACATCCGTCCAATCCAAGCAAAATAGATGTGTTACTTCCAGAAGCGTTTCCAACAAAGCTCGCCAGAAAGTCAACAGCATCAGGCCGCTGGAAACTACCCAGGGTTGAACCCAAGGAGATGATTGTTTTTGATCGCGATCGAATTTCAGGGAGCTGGAGCCAGTCTCGACCGTCGTCGTAGGTTCCCAATAGTCCGAAACAGCGCACATGGCGGAATGTACCGGGAGGGACGACGCGGAGGGTTCGTTCGAGCTCTTGGCAGGAGACGTCTAGTGCGAAGTAGTCCACTTCGCGACCAAGTTCATCAAGTGCTTCTAAAAGAATTTTGATCTTGCGGAGGTTCCTGATTATTGATTAATTTGTTGGTATTGCGACTAGGGGTAGTGGCACGTACCCACTGCCCAACTCGACTAACATGCTCCCTGATGGGATGTTCTTGGCAATTTGATATTTGTATTTCTCAAGGAGAGCGATCTCCTCGTTCGTCAGATAGTAGGATGGAGTGTAGGTCACGTCCTCAAAGTACCGCAGGCCTTTCTCGTCCCAGAGAAGCAGCTCGGGCATGGAGGCCTCTCCGTGACAGGTGGCATGGATGCATTCCTCGAGAGACTGACGTAGCTGAGTCTCTGACTTATCGGTTCTGATGTCGATGATATTTGCTGTAATAAGTCGCGCGGGGACATATTGGGCCTGGATCCAAGCCTGTCTATGATGTAACTGTGAGGTGGCGATGCTTTCGAACATGTTGGGGATGACGCTGTGGATAACAACAGAATCTATGAAGCGGTCTAAATGCGGTGTCTCGAGCAGAGTAGGGCATGTGTCTGGAAATCCGTACACCAGATCCTCGGAGTTATATTAGTACAATCGAGATCTCGATTCCGAACGCGATCACAGATTCGTGATGCAATTTCCGGGGCATTAGCCTGATAAGGTAAGGTTCGGCATCCCGCGGTGATTGGCACATTGGATGAAGTCATCGTTGAACCATGGATTGGTATAGTTCAGGCGAATCCGCTCCCGCGAACATTCTGCAAGAGTGGACCCAGCCGTGACATACGGTGGTAGATGTCCGTGTCATCAGGCTGCAACCTTGGTTTAGGTTGAACCTGAATTGGACCTTTTGATAAGCTGCTGATTGCGTCAGTTTGCTATGCTTCTGATAATTCCTGGTGTCAGGCTTGCGGGATGCGACTTAAGGAGCTTAGTTGAGCACCATTAGCGACGGGATTGACACGATGAATGTTGAGATGGGGCCGTAATAAGCATCACCGGTCATAGCAGATCAGGCCACATCGAAATAAACTCGACTCATGGCTTTCTGCAGTTGTCCACATGCGTGCTAAGTTTCAGGAATTTTGCAGGATCAAGTTATTCAGTCGCCTTTCGTCTGGTCTCTGAGCTCTGGGCTTCAATGGAGTCATATATCCCTGATCAAGTCTCCCATGGCATCCTCTGGACAAGGCGTAAAGTGTATGTCATATTCTGATTGCGCCTCTGGGTTGCGTTACCGGGTCCAAATTTCCATTCACATTGGCGTACAGCAATCAGAGCAGATCAGATAATACCGGATTAATCGATATCTTGTGGATTATCCGGTGTTGTGACAGGGGATGCATTTCTCAAAGAAATGAGAAGCGGGTGGAGTGAAAGGAACAGATTTTCAAGGGGCGGACCGTTGACTTGGTTCCAAAGGTGGGTGAGCATCTTTTGGCTAGCTATCAACAACAGCCTTTGGGATTTTATGAGCATGGCGGTCGTTTTTCTCTTGATTAGATGCTGGTAAGTATTGCCTTGGCGAGGTGTTGCTCTCCTCGATCCAATCATCGAGGGCCTTAGTAGAGGATATGGTGTGTGGGTGCTGGTGTCCCAAGACTTTGTTGCGAAGGTGAACGCATTGTTTCATTAAGGCTAAGGCATCACTCGCCTTTCCAAGTGAATGCCAGATGAAGGCAAGATTGTGCATGGTTATCAGGGTGTCCGGATGCTCAGGCCCGATTACCTGCTTTTGAAGCCATAGAACTTTGATATCAAGCTGTTCTGCTTCGGTCCATCGGCCTTGTTTGTAGTATGTTGATGCAAGATTAGCCATACTAAGCAAGGTACTAGAATTTTCAAGTCCTATCATCTCCCTGCGGGTTTTGAAAACCTGCACCCCAATCTCTTCTGCTTCTTTCCATCGATCCTGATTCGAGTATATTGATGCAAGATTACTCATACTAAGCAAGGTACTAGGATGTTTAAGTCCTAGTATCTCCCTGCGGGTTTTGAAAACCTGCACCTCAATCTCTTCCGCTTGTTTCCTTCGATCCTGATTCGAGTATATGGATGCAAGAATACTCATACTAAGCAAGGTATTGGGGTGTTCAAACCCAAGTATCTCTTTGTAGGCCGTTAGAACTTCGATCTGAAGTTCTTCTGCTTCTTGCCATCGGCCTTGTTTCAAGTATGTTGATGCAAGATTAGCCATACTGAGCAAGGTATCAGGGTGCCCAAACCCTAGTATCTGCGTACGGGCCTTTAAAACCTGGACTCCAAGCTCTTCAGCTTTTTTCCATCGGCCCTGGTACCAGTATATTAACGCAAGATCGGCCATAGTTTCCAGAGTTTGAAGGTTTTCAGGTCCTAGATCTCGCTGGTGGATGTTTAATACCTGGTGGATCAGTTTTTCTGCTTCATTATACCTGCCATCTTCTGAAAGACAACTCCCGATCCTTCTGATCATCTGGGTGTATTCATGCTGTTTCTCAAGAAAGTCGTCCTCCTTTATTAGCAAGAGCACATGTGGTAGATATTCCCGCCATAATTTGCGACAGGAAATGTCGCGGTCCGGAAAAACGTCCGAGAACTGATCGGCTGTCTTTAGCACATGAGCGCGAAACATGCCAATATTCTTCATCCAACTTCGAGTGGTAAGATGGACAAGCCGATGAAGGCTTAGGAACTTGCGACCAGCCTGTTCCGTAACAAAGGAATAGGCCTTAAGGAGGCCGATGGCCTTAGTTTTCTCATTCTCAGAACGACGCTGAGGAAGCAGCGATGTAGGAATTTCGCGTGGATTTATGCAGGCCATGAATGACAAGTATTCGATGGCCAAATCGTTCAACTCCTGAATATGCTGAAACGATATCCACCACGTTGTTGCCACAGGGTTCTGGATGGTATCGTATCGTCCTTCGTCCTCGAAGTCTTCGCTCAATAGGTCTATGGTCTGCGACTCGTTTCCCTCTAGAAGGTGGAGATACTTGGAGATGGAGATCTGATTTTCTTGGATATAAGATGCAGCTTGAGTGATTGCCAGCGGGAGATAGGCGAGTTGTTCCAGAAGTCTGAGAGCAGCGTCCTTTTCAACAAGCAGATCGCTGTCAATTAAGCTCTCGAGAATTGACAGGCTTATGTCTTGATCGGGTTCCGGAATTTCTATGAGGTGAGGCGAGGCTAGTTTCAAAGCTAGAGTTCGATTGCGTGTCGTGAAGAGAATATGACCCTGTTGGCTTCGAGGAAGAAATTTTTTCAAAGCTGGGGCGCTGCTACCATTGATCCACATGTCAGAGTCATCGGCATTATCAAAGATTAAAAGCCACTCTCCAGCGCTTTCCTGGCTCAGATAGTTACTGACGGCTTGCTTAACATCCTCCGGCTTCACGCCAGGGATCCCGAATTTTTGTGCCACATTCACATATGCTTGGTCAACGCTCTCGTAGCTGGTACATGGGATCCAGAAAATTGAAAGATTGGGATATTTGTTCCGCATGCGGTAGGCCACTTCGAGAGCTATTTGAGTCTTTCCAACTCCGCCCAGTCCATGGATGGCCATTTTGGTCGGCCGGGTTTGTTGTGTGAGCCACTCATCAAGATTGGCGATTATGTCCTCTCGGCCCATGAATCTTGTGTTTTGGTCGAATGGAACCATCCAATGCCCAGTCTGTTGGTTTCGACTAACGTTATCACTGTGTGTCGGAACTTCTAGGAGAAGAGTCCTTGCATACGCAGCGGAAACCAGGGCTGCGTATCCTTGCCATTGCTTGTGTTTGTGAGAGTCGCAATAATCACAAATTCCGCGGATGACCAGACAAGGAAGCTGGCCCATAATCCCGGCAGCCTCCATTTCAAAACACAAGATTCCAAATTGCTGCGCAATCGAGTCTCTTGTCGTAGCATCCTTCATGACTTGGTTTCCAGAGGCAATCAGTCCGTAATGGATATCAGGCTCTTGTGTTGGTCGTGGTGAACGTTCCACCAGGTAACTCGGATCACAAGCCAAACAGTCGGGATTCCTGTCCAATTGGGTGTAGGATGGCACGAACAGCCAGTCATCATTTGGTCGCGAAAAGCTCTGTTGCATGTTGTCATGCCTCTCCAGGGTATCAGATATGATGTCTGTCAAATGCGAATTCCCCATCATGCCGTTGCTGCGGATTTGAGATATTGCTGTCAACAAAAACTGTGGGGGCTTGTTCAGTGAGCCCGTTCGGTGAAACTGTCCATCGCGAAGGGTCTTCCCGTAGTCATACTGGATCACACCTGGATACATCGCAGTGGGCAGACTGACTACCACGTCACCAAGACGGATATCGGCGCTCTTGCTGGGAACTCCGCCTCCGATACCCACCATCAACGCAAATCGGAGACCGGGAAACGTGGGCAGCATATGGGACAACACGGTTGCAGCGGATGTGGTTCCGTAAACGCCAGCTGGTAGACAAGCAATCGCTATGTTGTGGCCAGCAGTACTGCCAAGGGTGTAGGCGTTATGGTCCGTTGCTGGCTGAGACAGGGAATCATGCACTTCATTTAGCATGGCCTTTGCGGCTGCCATTTCCAGCGGCAAGGCGCAGATCCACGCGACCTTATAGTCTTGGTGTGTGAGTTTCATCGTGGAGGATCGCGCTCAAGAGCGAAAAGGGTGTCAGATTCGTATACAGGTTGTGAGGGTCTCATACGAGCAGCATGGATGTGGTCCTCAAGATGACGAGGTTGATGATGGAGGGGCCCCGCGATCATTGCGATGTGTCGCTGCCGGTTATCGCTAGCTTAACCAATCATGTCACGGGGACGTATCCAGCAGCGAACCATCAGGCAAACCTCACAACCAAGATCATGGAAGCAGGCTACCCACAAGGGGCCTCGAGCCCTGCGATCCATGGCTATTCTTCTCGTCTTGTTGTTTGTCTCTCTCTTCCTGTTGCTGTCGCGACACCGTGCGCGTGATCGACACTAGTGAACTACATAGTAAAAGATGCCTAGCAATCAACCATCTAGAATCATTGCTTGCCGATCTCCCGGAACCCAAAGGCTGTTTAACCTATCGTCGTTGCATTTCCACTATTCAGAGGTTCAAACGGAGGCATGACTTCGGAGCCATTCATCGGACGATGCCTCAAATCTTGCCAAAGCCATGCAGTGGCAGTCGTCAATGTCATCAGTACCATTCAATCTGATCCTCCACGGGATCGGTTGATCATGGCACCATCTCTCAACATTTGAAGGTGAAGACAGACTTTTAGCTTTGAGGGGCGCGCGCTGGACTTCGGGTGGGGTGCGCAAGTGGCCAACGGGAACAGCCGTACCGCACACTGACAACCGGACAGGTGCCAGTCCTGCGAGTACTACAATCTGGCCTACGGTAGGGACTAGGTAATCCGGGGTGAGAGGTACTACTGGGATCTCTTTGAAGAATCTCTACAGTATTTGGCCTGCAGATTCAGAGGTCTTTGGTAAGAGGTTGCGATCACAGCTGGGTCGCTTATAGATCACAGCGGCTAGTCTAAGACAGGTGGGTTACAGCCCCAGCACTTGTTGCAATCAGCGAGGTGAGAACAATCCATTCCTTCACTCATCATCATGCATCACTGAATATATACTCTCCTGGCGACAAAATCACACGGTATAATTCCGGCTTTCTTAGCATGGCCCGTTTTCAAAGTATGGTCCAGATCCTGGCAGCACGTGGTCGGAAATCGAGGATATGCCCCTCCGCATGACTTGCCGCGGGGCTGCATTCGGAGAATGTCCGGTGGAGTGGTCTGCTATAGCCGACACGGCCGGCTGGTCGGCACTCATGCTACTCATGTTCTATTTCCGTTATATCGGACACAGTGACAAAGATATCACCTTTCCAGAAAATCTTCATCGATAACTCTGAAGCCAAAGAGATCCACATGGCACCAAACAAAACAACTACCATCCAGCAGCATGGACAAATCCACCCTCATCCCAAAGAAACGTATGGAGAAGGAGAAGTAATACTGCGGGTTGGGTAGCTCACATTCCAAAAATCCCTATGCAATGTATCCGTACTAACCCCCACAGAAACGGAGGTGCCGGTAAGCTAGCAGCATCCGCCCAAATAACCACCTACTGAACCGAAACCAGGAGCTACGGGCTTAATCAAAGCTCTTGCAGAAGACTACTTGACCCTTCTTGATCGACCAGGCTCTATCCAATGGATCTGCAACCACTCACGAAACACCCAGCTTGCCTTGTTCCACGGACACGTGGACCTAGCCCTGACATACGAGCGCGAGCAAGAGGATATCTCAGTAGCTGAGGGATGGGCCCAGAACGAAGGATGTGTATTTCATGACCATTTCTGCTTAGCGGGTCCACGGGACGATCCAGCGAATGTCAAGCAGGCCGCATCAATTGGAGACGCCTTTGACCGTATCGCTACCGCTCAAGCGACGTTTCACAATCGATCAGACGGTTCAGCAACCATGTGGAAAGAGCGTCAGATCTGGGACCAGTGTCGTTGCCAGCCTTGGAATGATCCTGGCGCAGGCTGGTACGAAAGCTTTCTTAATACTCCGTCGGAAGCAGTCACTCAAGCGAATATTGCGGGGGCATATCTGCTCAACGATCGGTCGACGTTTCTTACTATGGCGTCCCAGGGACATGTCAGCAATTTGGCAGTGTTTTTTGAGCCAGAGGATGCGGCCAGTACCTTGATGAATTCATGCTACGCTTTGACTAGCCCTCATACATCAAAGGATGTTGCTGAAAGAGTTGCGTCTTTTCTTACGTATCTGAAGTCTTCTCGGGGTCAAGGGGTTGTTGCGAGATATGGCTGTGATAAAGTTGGAGTGCCGCTATTTGCATCACTTAGTGAAGGATATGCTAGAGCTAAGCTAGCTGGGAAAGATTACAAGGGCGATGAGCGCACTGGGAGGAACAGCGCCTTGGAGAAACTCTAGCTACGTCTATACAACCAGTCGCCGTTAGCATGGAATCTATGATGCAAAACAAAATTAAAAATGATAATTAACTATATGAACAGACTATTAGTCTGTAATACACAAGAGCGGAATCAACATCATTTACAAGGAACCGCATTTTATGCAATGAACCTAGATCAAAGCATTAACCACAAAAACAGCATAATGAGCATGGAGTGCTACCATTATTCCAATTACAACTAATCCTTCACCTTAGCCCATCGTGCAGCCTCCTCCCTCTCTCTCTTCCTCCATGCAGCCGCAATCTTCCACCTAACGACTGGTCCAATCAAAGCCACAAGTTGCACAGCAACATAGATCGTGAACGCAACCCCAACATCCCATCATCAATCATCGGCATGATCAAACTCGTCCCGCCCGCTGCAAACAAGCATCTGGCAAGATTCAAATTCGCACTGGCTACATGCCTTCTGTCTGGAAATAGTATACCGCGGAGACTTCATCGCTGTTAGTATCCTAATCTGTGTGGAATATAGGCAGAAACCAAAATATGAAGTTGGATGCGAAGGGACGATGTGCTTTTTATGCAGATGACCAATGGATCACCTGACTCTATATGTTGCCTCAGGCAGCGATGCGATCTGTTCCTGGATCCAGAGTTCCTTGCGTAATTACAGTCCTTCGTGATATAATTAGTTTTATCATTTAGAGAAATTTATAAGGCTACAATAGTTCTATCCTCTCAATCTATCCGTCTTGGGTCTGACAACTCACATGTCTTGGATCTGTTGCGGTTGCCGTGGTAGTGATTAGATGACTCTATGCAATATCTTCGCTCTCCCACCCACCAGATCTGAATGAAGCTCAAATGCCCAGGATCAGTAGCCACAGATGATATGTGATATCTGAGTATAAACGCCAAACTAGTCCAGGATGTTCTATTGTCAGAAGTAGTCCAACATATGCAGAACACCAAACACTTCAAGAGCGATGTATGCTAGGGTCACGTCTTACATCTCACTTACTCGAAGAGGAAACGACTAAAAAAGCGGATAATTGGTCCTCCCATGTCATCATGTCCAGTAGCAGTCCAAACTACCATGACACCAAGGAATCCACTGCAGGGAGCCGCAGGTATCAAAACCGTTGGCAGCATTAGTGCTGACAAGCTGACAGCCTCGGCGTTTGGCCCCCAATTCCCCGCCCGAGAATGCCAGCTGGACCAACCAAAGGTTCCCACGCAGCTCGCTGGCCCACCCTGTATCCTGATAGCGGCCTCTCCATATCTTAGGGCAGACTTCATTGTTCTATCAACTGCACCGTCTCGCAATTGCTGACTCTGACTACTCCGTACCCCGCCCTAGTGGGTCTGTGTGATGCGGTCATCCAGCTGCATGCTGTGCCACAATGTGGAGTACCTGGCCTATAAAGGGGCTGAACTTTGCCTTCTGTGGTGCAGTACGATATGCTACCCATTATTCAAGTCAACTAGGTCAATGAAATGGCTCCCACCGTCTCAGGATTCAATTGTCGAAGTCAACTTCTCCCTCACATCGTCGATCATTATGCTACGGTCAAGCCCGAGGCCATCTACGCGGAGTATCCGGTCTCTCTGATGGGCTATGAGGACGGTTATCAACCGATTACGTTCAAAGCATTTGCCAATGCCATTAATGGTATTGCCTGGTGGCTGGTGAACAAGTTAGGGCCCGGCAATGGCGAGATTCTGGCATACGTGGGACCCAATGATCTCCGATATCCGGCATTGGTACTGGGCGCCGTCAAGGCGGGATACCGCGTAAGTGATATGCTGATCGGATCTCTTTCACGGATGGTTAATGAGAAATTAACCATGGCAGATGTTCCTTACATCGCCTCGGAACAGCGTCGCGGCTCATAGCAGTCTGTTCAAACGGCTGAATTGTACCAAGCTGGTTGCCCCGATTCCTCGTCCGCCCCCGGTCACGGCCATCCTGGAGGCACAGACGCTGGACGTGCTGGATGTTCCCAGTGTGGATGACTTGGTCAACAAGGAATATCCGCATTTTGACTTCCACAAGACATACCCAGAAGCCGCCGAGGAAACTTTGGCTGTAATGTAAGCTCTTCGTCCGTGAGATCAGCACGTCCAATACTGACCGGTCAGCCACACCTCTGGCTCCACAGGCATTCCCAAGCCGATTTTCTGGACGCATGACACCGCCAGCAAGCACATGCATATGACTGCCTTGGATCCTCCCGAGGACTTCGACAGTCAGGATAGCCGGTTGTTTGGCAAGAGAATATTTCTTGTCCCGCCTCCATTCCATGCAGCTGGGCTGGCCTATTCGCTGTTTATCAGCATCCCTGTCGGCACGACCATCATCTTCCCCGCCTCCGGGGGTCTTCCTACCGCTGCTGCGCTTGTCGAGGCCCGGAAGAAGACTCAAATTGATGTGCTTTTAGGTGTACCATCAATCATCCAAGAGCTCTCTCACAGCCCCGAGCTCCTGGACTACTGCAGCAAGCACTTGAGCTGCTTGGCGTATTGTGGCGGCGACTTACCCCAGCTCATTGGCGATACGGTAGCGTCCAAAATCCGACTGATGAACTTGTATGGAGCGTCGGAAGTGGGAATCATCAACACGATTCATTCGAAAACAAACCGGGACCCACTCAAGGATTGGAGATATCTCCATATCAATCCCCGCATGGGCGCCGAGCTACGCCATGTGGCTGACAACGAATATGAGCTTGTCTTGGTCCGCAATCCGGAGTTCAAAGCACACCAGTTCTCTTTTACCATCTTTCCCGATCGGCAGGAATATCACACCAACGATCTGTTTGTACGACATCTGGATCCTAACAAACCAGACCTCTGGCGCTGGAGCGCCCGTACCGACGATGTGATTGTTTTTCTTAACGGCGAAAAGACGAACCCAGTGTCGATGGAACAACACATTGTCGCATCCAACCCGGAAGTGACCGCCACGTTAGTGGTCGGGGCGCGCCGGTTCCAGGCATCCCTCCTGGTTGAGTTGGGTGACAAGGACCTGGATGCAACTGAACGCGCTGCTACAATCGAGAAACTCTGGCCCAGCATTGAAGAGGCTAACACTGTGTGCCCAGCCCATGCACGTATTGCCAAAACCCATATTCTGTTTACTAAGCCCGACAAACCCATGCTGCGTGCTGGAAAGGGAACCATCCAGCGAGCAGGCACGCTAGCCCTGTATGCATCCGAGCTGGATGCCTTGTATGCTGATGCGGATAAACTGCAGGTCGACAGTGAGCAGGCAGGTCCTGGCCATGTAGACGATCCCGAGGTTCTCTCGGATTATATTCGACAATCGATGATTGATATTACTGGGTGGAACCAGCTCACCAACACCGAGAATTTCTTCCATCTCGGACTGGACTCCTTGCAAGCTATCACCGCCACTCGAACATTCCGACGGGGCCTGGACTTTGCAGAGTTCAGCCCTAACCTGATCTATCTACATCCCTCCGTGGACGAACTCACCGAGGCGGTGCTGCGCATCCAGCATCATCACGAGGCTACTGTAGAGGCCACAAGGCAAGCCCAGCTACAACAGCGAGACCTGGTGCTGCAGGAATTTGTGAAAAAACTAGCCATCAGCCCCAGTGGACATGTCAGTCCTGTGTCCAAAAGCCATACAGTCATCCTTACCGGCTCGACTGGCAACCTGGGCACATATATTCTCGACGCCTTGTTGAAAACCCCGTCTGTTTCCCACGTGCATTGCCTGAATCGCAAGACCGACGCCATTGAGGTGCAGCAACAAAAGAGCGACGCATACTCATTGAACCTCGATCTATCTCGCGTCAGCTTCTGGACGGCAAATCTGTCCCAACCGGACTTGGGCTTACCCTCAGACATCTTCACGACCCTGCAACAAACCACCACACTTATCATCCACAACGCATGGGCCGTCAACTTTAACCTATCCCTCCCCTCCTTCAAACCTAATCTAGCCGGCGTGGTAAACCTAATCAACTTCGCCCAGTCAGCCCAATCCCCCCATTTATTCTTCATCTCATCCATCAGCTCCACGATGGGCCACCGCACCGACAACGGTTGGACGCCCGAGACCGTCATCCAAACCACCACTCCAGCCCCGAACGGCTACGCAGATAGCAAATACGTCGCTGAGCTGCTTCTCGACCACGCCGCCCGACAGAGTCATGTACATGCCTCATTCGCCCGGGTCGGGCAAGTCGCCGGTGCAGTGCGCTCACCTGGCCTATGGAACCAAGCCGAATGGTTCCCGAGTCTCGTCATGAGCTCTCGACACGTTGGTGCCTTGCCTGATACGTTCGGCCCAGCTCTAGATCGCATCGACTGGATGCCGATTGACCTGTTGGCCGAGGTGCTGGTGGAATTGGCGCTAGCTGAAGCAGCCGATGGGGCAGTCAAGGTGTATCACCCGGTGAACCGACACCCCTTGGCCTGGGGAGATATTCGCCCGGTGGTGGCAGCGGCGCTGTCCAAGGTGTCTGGGAAGATGGTAGAGACTGTTCCCTTTCGGGAGTGGGTGCAGCGCGTCCGTCAGGATATTGAGTCGGTGGGTGTTGGACAGCTGAGCGAGGGGGAGTTGCAGACGATGCTGGCTAAGAATCCTGCGGCTAAGCTACTGGAGTTCTTTGAGGGAGTTATGTCTCAGACTGCGCGGGAGAATGTGCTGGACACAGAGATTACGGCACGGCTGAGCGAGAAGCTGCGGATGGTGAGTGGGGTGCAACCGGAGTGGATTGAGAAGTGGGTGGGTGAGTGGATCGATTAATTTATACTGTTGGAGCTAGGGAACAGAGTAATGTTCGTGATGTTTTACGTTCACACCTATGATGGACCAGCATGGTGGAGTCTGCTATATCTGTATTTCTATCTTAGTGGGGTTAATTGTTTTTTATTGTGCGAGGTAATGTGCAAGGTAGATGAGTCGGTTGATGCATGCATCTAAGTTACTCATATATTATATTAAACTGCCAAGAAAT
>KV907515.1:80333-102295 GCA_001990825.1 Aspergillus carbonarius ITEM 5010
CCCCCCCCCCGCCTCGGCCAGCTCTGACCAGTTGCCGGAAAGCTACGCACTGCAAAGGGAAATGACCAGCGGCCCCTGCGCAGGGCCACCGACCACTACACCGACACTAACTGAGACAATTCATTTCGGAGACGGCGGGACCTGCGGCCGGATGGCTAATTACACGTCATGGCCCGTCGATACAGCCACTGCGAGAACCGCACACTCGGCTCATCGATCAATCGGGTCACAATCTCCGCCAACCACAGCGTCACCGGCAACAGGATCATTTGCGACACCAGGAAATTCACCTCCAGCCCCAGCGGCCCTGTGCGGGGAAGCGGCAGCCGATCGATCCATCCGGGACAGCTGCTGGCGTGCGACTCGCGCGCCCAGCCCACCGCCGCGTACAGCCGATCCCCCAGCACCCACAGCACCGGCCCATGCACCAGGTAGAAGGCGAACGAGATGCGGCCGAGGTACTGGTTGAACGAGGTCTCGAAGAATCGCTTCAGCCACGGCATCCGCGCAATCGCCGTCACCAGGCAGGTGGACGCCCAGAACAGATAGAACCATTTGTAGTCAAACACCGCCTGGGGCTTGAGGAACGACAGGTAGTACCACCCCGGCGAGTCTCGCAGAACCTGCACGTCCCAGGTGCGCGAGGGCACCCCGCCCAGGTAGATGCTGACGCTGAACAGGACGTAAATGAGGCCTTCCTGGAACGGTGCCAGCATCACAAAGACATCCGGCAGGTCATCCCGTGCCGCCAGCAGATCCAGGTCGCAGAGCAGCATCCCCGCGATGAACAGGGCCCCGAACCAGCCGTCGGCAATGTAGAGAAAGTAGACGATCAAGCCGACCTCTCCCCACAGGCGCGTGTTGCGACGCAACCGCGAAAACGCCAGCAGCGCGGTATACACGATGATGGACCCGCGGAATTCCACCGGGATGGACCACGAGTGGAAGTTGTACGTGAACCAGGGCTCGCCGCCCCCGCGGAAGATGAAGCTGAAGTTCTTGAACTCGGTGTACCAGTTCCACAGCTCGGCGCCGTAGCTCTCCTTCAACTCGGGGGTCGCTTGGATGTGAAACATATGCAGGAAGGTCATGTAGACCAAGGTGGTGGCGATGACGGGCAGGTGTAGGCGCAGCCAGCGGCGGAAGAGGGCTGAGGCCAGATTGTCGCCCAGCTGGAGATACTCGCCCGCCTGGATCAGCGCCAGCGGTTTGGCCGACAGCACATAGCCCGACAGCACAAAGAAGACGCTGACGGCAAAGTGGCCGCCGGAGAAGAAGGTGCGCACGCCCGGGAAGGCCACCAGGTAGTGCTGCTTGTCGTACCCGTACGCATTCTCCAAGATGCGCTCCGCCCCGATGCCATCGTGCGCCCACAGCTCATGGTGCCCCCAATAGACCAGAAACGCAGCAAACCCGCGCAGGCCATCCAGGTAGGCAGTGCGCCGGGGCTTCCCCGGGGACGGGATTTTCTCGGATCGACGCAGGAAGGAAGGCAACAGGAGGCTCAGCCAGCGGGATTTGGGCGGGGGTACCACCGCGAGGGGCAGGCCGGGCTTGTCAAGAGTTGGGGACAGAGAACGGACGGGCATGGTGACGACGCGTGCTAGTCTTCCCCGTCTGACTGTGATGGGCGGCGATATTTGAGGCAGCGCAGACGCTGCCAGATTGCCCGAACTCCGAGGAGGGGGGGGGAGCTCCGCTCGTCCTGCCTGGCCAGAAGCACATGCATCGGGGCCATTGCCTCTCCGGCGCAAGTCTGAACCCGCCACCCGAGGTTGTCTCCATCTCCCCAGGATTTCGCATGGATCGGCGCGCGTGAGATAAGCCGGGGTCCAATCGCCGGTCAGGCACGCCTGCTCGGGGCCCGCGAGTCGGACCCTAGCGAAGCTAAGACGCATAGCGCACGCAGGTCGGTGGAGCTTGTAATCTGGGAACGGGCGCAATGCCCTGAATTGCCTGGAAGTGCCGGGCATCTGTGGAATCCTCTCCATCCCGGCCGTGTGCTGCGGGGACATGGCGCTGTGGTGCCGGCTGGTCAGCTCATAAACCTCCCCGGACGGCCTCGTCAGCCTCCCACCCCTTTTCTCCCATGGTCAGCCGTGACAATGCAGATGAAGACTCCCCTGCCCGGCGTCTGCCTCCCACGACACGTTCGCCGGGTGGTGCCCCTCTTTCTGGCCGTCTTCTGTCTGGTCTTCTATCTTTCCATTACGGGCACCTTTGGGGAGCTCCGGGGTCTCTCGCGGGCCCCCAGCCAGTGCAAACTCTTCCCCCGCAAGATCTGGCAGTCGTGGAAGGTCAATCCGTTTGAATTCGAAGAACGCGATTTGACGGTGGCCCGGAGTTGGACGTCCACCAATCCGGGCTACCGCTACGAGGTGCTGACCGATCAGAACGACCTGCACTATGTCGAGACCAACTTTGGGCCCGATGGCTTCAATCGTCCGGATATCGTCGACACCTACCGCGCCCTCACCGCGAAGATCATCAAGGCCGACCTGCTCCGCTACCTCGTCATGTACGTGGACGGTGGGGTCTACGCCGACATCGACGTCGAAGCCCTCCGCCCCTTGGAGCGGTTCATTCCCGAGCGGTTCCACGAAGAAGACATGGACCTGATCATCGGGGTAGAGATTGACGAACCGGACTTCAACGACCACGCCATCCTCGGCCAGAAGTCCCAGTCCTTCTGCCAGTGGACGTTTATCAGCAAGCCCCGTCAGCCCGTGATGATGCGGCTGGTGGACCACATCCTCGAGTGGCTGCACGATCACTCCGTCAAGCAGGGCAAGCCCATCTCCGAGCTCGAACTCGACTTTGACGACATCATCAGCGGGACGGGGCCGTCGGCCTTTACGGGGGCCGTCCTGGCGGAGATGAGCTACCGGACCGGCCAGGAGGTGACATGGAAGACCTTCCACGATATCCCCGAATCCAAGCTGGTGGGCGGGATTCTGGTCCTCACCGTCGAGGCGTTTGCTGCCGGGCAGGGCCATTCCGACTCGGGCAATCACAATGCCCGGTCGGCGCTGGTGAAGCATCACTACCACGCGTCGGGCTGGCCGAACAACCACCCCCGGTATAACCACCCGGTGTACGGCGAGGTGGAGCAGTGCAACTGGAACAAGCAGTGTGTGGCGGAGTGGGATGCCAACACGGCGGCCTTTGCCGCCATGTCCCCGGAGGAACAGGCCCAGCAGATTGCCATGAAGCAGGCATCGGATGCGGAGGCGGCCGAGCTGGCGGCGCTGGACGAGATGGATGATCTGGACCTGGGGCTGTCCATTGAGTGACAGGCGGAGGGAAAATAGAGCAGTCTCGCGGGACAGGGACACGACGTTGCGAGTCCCCGGCGTCCGGTGCTGGTGGCCGTGCATGGTTTGTTATTGACGTGGTTTTGGCGTCTGATTTGGCTTCCGATGTTGCTGAGCCGGTGTTTGTGTGTATCTACCCTCGGCATGTAGCAATTGATTCTGATTCTAATTTCCATCCTTAGTCTGCATTGCTATTTGATACCCGTCTGGCGGGCAATGTCTGATAATCCGCGATGCCAGTCTTCTCTTCTCAGCCATTCGGGGATGAATTTCACGCAGCTTCACCAGCCCCAGTGGAAGGCCTGGGGCAATCTATTTCCCTTTCTTGGCAGCAGCCCTAGTTGCCCGACGGCGCCGCGCCAACTCCACCGGCCCAGCTGCTAATCGGCGACCGAGACCAGGAAGAATTGTCGCTGGCGATTACGCAGCTGAGAAACTAGCGACTGCGTGTCGCTAGCTGCAGGTGGCAGCAGATTGTCGCAAAAGAAAACATGGTGCGGTCGGTCTGGTGCGATGGAGGGGGATCCGATGTGAGCAGGAAACCGGGAACCTCATCTGACAGAACCATCTGCCCCATCACTCAGAACTACTAAGACAGTGTCTGCTGTCGCCATCGAGGGGTGACCAACCGAGCGAAGGAATGTCGCCATCGCTCGCCGACCGTGCCCGGCCTGTCGAGCCAATCACACCGCGACCACAATCAGGAACATTGCCCGCATCACCTGCTTAAAGCCGTCACGGCGCTTGCTTGCTTTTTTTTTTCTCGCTCGGTTCTCAATTTTTGGTCGGTCATGGACGCCATCCATCCTGCCCAGAAGGGGCCCGACATCACCTACACTACCTCCGACCCAGCCAAGCTCGGCGACCGCATCGTCCAAGATGAAGAGGCCCAGAATCTCCGCAAAGGCCTCCAACAGCGTCATACCCAGATGATCGCCATCGCAGGCGCCATCGTATGCCCCCTCTTCCCCCCCCCCACCCCCCTTCTTCCAATCCTCAATTCATCGCTGAACTACACAGGGCACCGGCCTGTTCCTCGGCCTCGGCAGCGCCATTCAAACCGGCGGCCCGCTCGGAGCCCTCCTCGGATACGCCCTAATCGGGCTTGTAGTCTGCGCCGTGCAAATCGCCCTCGGCGAAGTCTCCGCCCTAATGCCCGTCACCGGGTCGTTTGTCCGCCACGTCGAAATCCTCGTCGATCCAGCCCTCGGGTTCGCCATCGGCTGGAACGTCGTCTACGGGTGCTTCATGTCCGTTCCCAGCGAAATCTCCGCCGCCGTCGTCCTCATCCAATACTGGACCACCCTGAACACCGCCATCTGGATCACCATCCTCATCGTCCTCTCCGCCGTCGTCTCCCTCCTGTTCATCCGCGTCTACGGCGAACTCGAATTCGGCTTCGCCATCCTCAAAATCCTCCTCATCATCGGCGTCATCCTCATGGGGCTAGTCATCGATCTGGGCGGCGTCTCGGGCACCCCCCGACTCGGCTTCCACTACTGGAAAACCCCCGGCCCGTTCGTCGAATACATCGCCTCCGGCTCCTGGGGTCGATTTCTCGGCTTCTGGGCCGTCATGACCAACGCCGTGTACTCATTCTCGGGAGTGGAAAGTCTGACCATGGCGGCCGCGGAGATGGAAAATCCCCGACAGAATATCCCGCGTGCGTGTAAACGGGTGTTCGCCCGCGTGACCATCTTCTATTTCATCGCCGTGTTGATCGTCGGTATGATCGTCCCGAGTAATGATCCTCGCTTGGGGGATGAGTCTGGAACGGCGACGCAAAGTCCCTTTGTGATTGCGGCGGTGGACGCAGGCATTCAAGTCGTGCCGTCGATTATTAATGCCGTGGTGTTGACGTCGGCGTGGTCGTCATCGAATCAGAGTATTTTGTCCGGCACAAGGACGTTGTATGGGTTGGCGTTGAAGGGCCATGCGCCGGGGATATTCCTCCGGACAACCAAGCATGGGGTCCCGTATATGTGTGCGGCAGTGCAGATTGCCGTCTCGTGTTTGGCGTATCTGGCCTGTTCGAATGGCGCGTATACGGTGTTTAATTGGTTGTTGGATTTGACTGCCGCGGGGGTGTTGGTGTCGTGGGGGACGATTGTGTTGAATCATATACGGTTGATGGAGGGGTTTAAGGCACAGGGGTTGGAGAGGAGTGAGATGCCCTGGCATAATTGGTGGTCGAGTATGTATTCTTTTCTTTCTTTTCTCTCGTCCCATGGCAGAAAGTGTATGAGGGTACTGATAACAGGATACCTAGTATATTCCTCCTATTTCGCCCTAATCACCTGCGTCGTCGTCCTTCTGACCGGTGGATTCCCCGTCTTTACTCATGGAAATTGGGATGCTTCGTATTTCGTCTCTTCTTATTTGTGAGTCCCATCCCATCCCATCCCCATTCCATTAAATCCCTAGACTAATATAGTTAATCAACAGGGACATCCCCCTAGTATTGGTCTTCTACTTCGGGTATAAATTCTACAAGAAAACAAAATGGGTCTCGGTGTATGAGATCCCCATTCAGCAGGCGTTGTTGGAGGCGAGAAATGATCCGGATAATGTTCCTGTTAGGGAGGGGAAGTGGACGAGGTGGAATTTTTTGTGGGGGTAGATTGGGTTCTTGGTTGGTTGGGAGGGGGAAGGGTGAGATGTAGATAGATAAGAGTCAATTAATGTTTGAATGATTATGATTTGCTTGGAGTGCTGTCGGTCTATTAGGATGGTACCTAGGAATATGCCAGTGGTTGAGGTTGATTGCTTGGTTTGGGGGGTTATTTTGATTATGGGTTCCGTATGTCGCAAGTAAGGGTGTTTTTTTCTTTTACGTTGTGAACTACCTACAGCAATGAACGAAAAGTAAAGCAAAAGCAAGCTAAGCTAGATTGAACTGAAACTGCTTCCGATGACAGTGTAACGCACTCCATCATCCTCTCATTCTTTAACGCACTGTCCCCTGCGCTTGTTCAGCTCGGTGGACAGTAATGAAGACATACAAAGCTGTGGCTTATTCATCCCGCTGGTTGAATTCGGAGTCCGCTGCAATGTAGGCATAGAGGGCCGTGGCATCTTCGTCGCGTTTGTCCAGCTCGGAATCAGCTGCAATATAAGCGTACAATGCAGTGGCTTCGTCGTCACGCTTGTCGAGCTCAGAGTCAGCTGCAATGTATGCGTAGAGGGCCGTGGCATCCTCGTCGCGTTTGGCAAGAAGACCGCTTAGGTCTTCGGTTCTGACTCGGAGCTTCATTAGAGCTGCTAAACAGGCAGTTTATGTCAGTAAGGTCCGATCTATAAGCCATAAGGACGATGGTATGTGTACGCTTAGCGGTAGGTGCAGCGGCCACCATAGGGCTCAGGAGCAGGCCATAGCCGGCCGCGAAGAGAATGGGATGCTTCATGGGGAGTGCAGGTAGGTCGAGGTAGATATTGATAGAGAGAGATGTTGCTGAGGAGAAAAAGTGAGGTATTTATATTGCCCTGGTAGTCATCCCAGAGTCGGTGTCACCGTGATACTGAGCGGCAATACGGCAGCCTGATCTTCATCCTTTGGTGTCACGGTGACATGACTGCAGCGTGTGTGCATTGAAATAGGAAATGATGTCCGGTCCTACAGCGGTATCTGCGGATGGGCAAATGCGTCATGCAAGTGACTCCCAGGATAGCAATTCAGCTGACCGGTACCACTGGGATAAGATATTTACCTCGCTGCTCTGACCGGACTCCCTCGCAAGACTTGCACTAATATGCAAAGCCGTGACAATGAGTTCGAGATTGTCTCCAGTGTACGAGCGACTAGGTACCCGGGACACTGATGTCCTCGATGGCATCCCGGGGTATTCCGCCAGCGAAACCGATGTCTCTCCTAGCAAGCCATTCCAACCCCACGGCTGCCATAACCGACACAATCTATTCCTCTGGCTGAATGCTACCATTTTCGCATTGTCACTGTTCCTCTTTGCCATCACGGCGAGCATCGTCCGCACTGCCAGCGACGCAAACCAACTCTTACGGCAGACATCTGAATATTGTCAGTAAAACCCCTCCAAGTTGCCTGCTGTACTAACCAATCAGCCCCCATATTCGACCAACTGGACATCGCCCTTATGACCAAACGAATGAATGCAACCCTGGTCGAGCCAGACCCCCTGCCCATCTACCGCCAACCTCCCAGCCCGGAAGTCGACGCAGCCTGGAACCGCCTGGCCAACATCAACCCCATCGCAATCACTCGCGAGGATGTGATCAAACTCGGTCATGACCCCGAGCAAGCCGCCAAATGGCCAGAAAGCTTCGGCTTCGGACCCCAAGCCTACATTGGACGCCTGGACATCTTCCATCAAATCCACTGCTTGGATTGGCTGCGCCGGGAAACGTACTTCGACCACTACTATGGCCAGAAGTGGCCACCGGGCACCCCACCGTCCGACATGCATCGCACGCACATCTCTCACTGCGTCTACATCCTACTTCAGAATTTGATGTGCAACGCTAATGTCGACATCTACACCCATTTCTGGGCGGACGCGCAGCTGAACGCGTTTCCGGATTTTAGCGTCAATCATAAGTGTCGGGACTTTGATGCCATTCTCAGCTGGCAGGAGGAACATTCGGTGGATGTGGATGCATTTGCTGCGATTCGCAAGCCGGAGGAGTCGGTGGCGAGGGTCATGTCGCACCGGTTTAAGGATTTGTTTGGGTGGTACAAGTCGCACCCTGACGATGGACAGGATGGGGAGATTGCATAGAGATGGCTTGGTCGATCATGGTCTGTGGGAGTCTAGAAGAGGGGAGCAAGGGGGAAGCGGGGTTGGCGGGGGGGCGTGACTGGTGATCCCCCATCCCTGCATGTGTCACGAAGCTTCGATGATGATTCGCCAGTTTGTAGGTCTCAGCCTTGTAGTCACATCATTTATCTTACACCTTGTTGTTTATTGGTCCTCGATGCGTACAACGCACCCCTAGACAAGATGCAATGTAACCTGCACCAACATTCAGCTGCTGCACGAGACAACGTGTGATACCAGTCACATTGCCCAGATAGATGCTCAACAACGAGACAACCAACCCCTCCAATGGCGCTGGAAAAGTGTAAAGTACCATGTTTCTTCTACTCCCCGAGCAGTCAGACTTCCCTGATGAACAGGAACCGACATGCCCTCCTCACGACGCTTCCTCTACACCGCCGCAGCAACAGCCATCTTCCTTCTCCTATCCACCCTCATCATCCTCCTCACATCAAACAACCCCCTTCCCACCCTAACTCACCAACTCCAACACCATGTCTGCCCAGCACCCACTCCCCCCATCACCCGCAAATTCCACTCCCTCACCCCCTCATCTACCACATCCACCCCATGGGAATCCCTCCTCCTTCCCCCCAACGGCGGCATGCTCAAAGTCCGCACCCGCAACAACACCATCACCGACTACGGAATCTCCATGTTCCATCAACTCCACTGTCTGACGGTTCTTCGGGGACTGATCTTCCCTGAGACATCCCAGCACCACGGGTTATCGACCTCGCCGTCGCATTCGGGTGATGACCATGAGGATGCAGTGCATTGGGCTCATTGCTTTGATTATATCGCGCAGGTGAGATATCTTTCACCATACGAGAACACTGGCTAATAAAGGAAGGGGATTGTCTGTGCCGCGGACGATACTATCGAGCCATCACACTCGGTACTCAATAAGGATGGGAAGACGGTGTGGATTGTTGATGGCATTGGACATACCCATCAATGTCGGGATCCGGGGCCGTTGTGGGGTGCTGTGACTGGTAGTGTGGGTCGGCCGGTGGATGGTGAGAAGTTGAGGGGGAGTGTGAGCGAGAGTGAGGTTTTGCGGGAGTGGAGGGGGTGTGAGGGAGGGGATGGGTGTTTGATGTCTGGGGTTTATCTGGATGATTCGGGGGTTGTGGACTGATGATGTGGTTAGGGTGATGGTATTTTGATTTATCAATAGTATAAAGTAATCAATTCGAGTATATAACTAGTGGACTTGCTCCCACTGCTATATCAAATCCCGAAAGTTATATAGATAATACATCAGCAGTATTACAGTAAACCACCAAATCGGATCATCATGAAGCAAGTCCCATCATCCGCAAATCCTTATACTCATCTGGATTGAAATCTCTCGGTCTCCGTACTTCTACTGCTACTATTCTCTGCCGTTTTTGTCTCTTCATAACCCGGTTCGGCGTCGGGGTCGATGGCTCCGAACACTGCTTCGACCCCGTATTCGGTGAAAGAACCCCCCTGCTGGCGACGAGATATAACATGCGTCATCAAGCATCGTCTTGTCCTCTGACAGCCAGCCGAATTGAAACATCTCATCGGCCAAATAGTCCTCGAAGGTGTTGGAAGCAGACGGTTCAGGAGTGGGTTGTGTCGGGGCTGCTACAACGATATGAGATGGCCGGGGAGTGTCAGGGGGAGGGGAGAGGGGAGGTTGGCTGAAGAGGGTGGGTTCGTTATTCGGTGGTGGGCTGTTGAGATGATCCCATGGCTTGTTGGTCATGGATGAGAATGGGGGAGACGATTTGCTGCTTGGATGACGGAAGTTGTAGGGGGTGGTGGATCGGGTTTGTTTTTGCGGGGGATGATGGTGGGATGGCATAGTGGGATTAGTAGACTTCACTGGGGAGCAATGTGGAAATTGGAAAGGAGTGATGGGAGATGGAAAAGAAGATATTTTTGGTCACCATATTTAGGTTTTCATGTCGAGACAGCTTTGTGGGAGGAGTGAAAACATGCGATGTATCAGGCAACTCCAGGCAAGGGAGACTAACCCCGATTGGGCAATGCCTCGGATGGATACATCAGACGGCTTGGACAATTCTACGGTAAATGTCCGATCCACTGCCGATGCCTACGGAATAAACTCTAATGAAAGTCCAGTAGAAAGGGCACAATTGTTTGTGTCAAGGGTACGGGTTAAAAAGGATGGAGATGGAGTAGGGTGTGTGCAACAGGGAAGGATCTTGAGTGAAGAGGAACAGATCACACCCGGACTAGTACTAGTTAAGAGTAGTATCGATAACCAATGAGTAAGCAAGCTCCCAATCAGACCGCATCTCGGAGTCTGGCCAATTAAAATACTGAAAAAAAGTACTATCTTATCAGAGAACCTAGCGACAGTCGGGCAAGAAACTTGGCTTAATAGATTCGCGTCTGGGTCAGGGGCTAGGACCACTCAGCCCCACTTGGGAACCCAAGCCCAGCCAGCCCTACTGCTGCTTCAGCAACCTTGGCGAAGCTGGAGTAGACCATACCACAATTTGTTCAGTTGTAGGGTATTAGGCCAACATAATCCGCTTTGCAAAGGTGGTGAGCCTGAGTGATCGTGACAGTAGATACGAATTTATTCCGTAATCGTAGAACATGAGCAGTCATGCCATGCCGCCTCAGTATCGCCGTGCTTTTCTCGAGTACCTACAAGTTTGACAGTTCTTTGTTCGGTGCTCAGCTTGCCCTAGTGAACAACCGCCAATGAGAATGCCGTTGACCTCGGAAACGACCGCCAGGCAGCCAGCGGTTACGTGGGCCGGATCCCTGTCAGTCACGGGCCGCCATTGCTTATCGTCCTTCTTCCCTTTTCTCCATCCACTTCATCCATTTGCATCTCTCATCGATCCATCTCGCTGCCACGATCGAATGCATTAGCGATCCCAACATGGCGGCGAGCTGTTCTCCCGCGGCAGACAACACCTTCGGACCAGTCCTGGCTTGTCCAGCCACCTTCGACTTCACCCTCCTATTCGAGCAAAGCATCCTCTCCATCGGCCCATCAGCCTTATTCCTGCTGCTAGTCGCGTGGAGGATCTGGAGACTCTACCCCGAGAAGATCAAAACTGTCGCGAATAATGCCTATTGGCGAAAGCTAGTGAGTCCGACACAATCAACACCACCATCGTGCTAATTGCCATGCAGGCTGTTGCGATCGCCCTGGTTGGTTTACAAGTCGCATCGGTGGTCCTGTGGGCGTGTCACAACATACTTCGCACTGCCATCCCGGCCGTATCCTTATCGCTGGTGGACGCATTATCAATCACCTTTCTCTCGGCCATCGAGCACAATCGCTCCGTCCGCCCTTCGTCGCTCCTGAGCATCTATCTTTTCTTATCAATTGGATTCGATGCGGTGCAGGTGCGCACTTTGTTTATTCGGCATTATCCATCCTCTCTTGCTGCCTTGTCCGCGGCAACGGTCGCCCTAAAGCTTTCCCTACTCGCATTGGAAGCCCAAACCAAACGCACATATCTGAAGGCGCCCCATCGCGACACTCCGCCCGAGTCAACAAGTGGAATCTTCGCTCGCACCATATTCTGGTGGCTCAATCGTTTGTTCTTGACGGGATTTCGAAAGCTCCTGACGATCGAGGATCTATTCCCGACAGACGTCGACTTGAAATCAGCCCCTCTGAGACAGAAGATCCGAGTCGCCTGGGAAAAGTGTATGTACTTTACTTCCTGCAATTCATGTGCTAATCTTATAATTTCCAGACCAGTCTAGCAACACACGTAGCTTGATTGTCGCGACCGCGATCAGTCTGCGATGGGCAATCCTTCGAACCGTATTCCCCAGGCTCTGCCTCATCGGGTTCAGCTATGCACAGACGTTTTTTATTCAACGTGCGATCGAGCATCTGCACAAGCCTGATACGCAGATGACGAGAAACGAAGGCTATGGGTTAATTGGCGCCGCAGCGCTGATTTATGGTAGGATCGCAGTATGCAGCCGCATCTACCTCACTTGTGCAAGTGCTAACGCAATCCAGATATCCACCGTGCACTACAAACACCAGCTGTTTCGCATGATAACTATGTTCCGTGGTGCAGCTGTAGCTTTGATCTACGACCATACCTTGGTGATTGGCGATGGGGCATGTAATGAATCGGCCGCGGTTACGCTCATGAGTACCGACATCGATATGATCGCACGGTCGCTGGAGCAAGCCAGCGAGATGTGGGCTAGAGTAGTCGAGATAGCAATCGGTATCTGGCTACTAGAACGCCAACTCGCTGCCGTCTGCGTGGCTCCGATTCTTGTCATCCTTCGTAAGGCATCTTCCTTTCTGAATAACCCTGACTAATGGAAATCTGTCAGTGTGCACATCGATTCAGATGTACATGGCGACATTTATGCCTGCTCGGCAAAAGGTCTGGGTGGGAGCGATTCAACGCCGTGTAGGAATGATCTCTACGGCGCTGAGATCGATGAAGAGCGTCAAGATGCTCGGGCTGTCAGAGACACTCGCCACAACTCTTCAAGGACAAAGGGAGCGCGAGCTGAATCTATCCAAAGACTTTCGGTGGCTGATTGTTTGGCTGAATGTGGTTGGTAAGTATCGCACCCCATTCAGTTGCTCTCACTTACCAGAACAGCGAGTTTGCCTCAAATGTGTGCTTCTCTTGTCACATTTGCAGCCTTTGTGATTCGCGCCAAGATCGACCACTCGCAGCCCCTGTCAACAGTACAAGCATTTACGTCGCTTGCTATTATTAGTCTCATTACCAGTCCGGCTCTTCAACTATTATCATCAATTCCGGCAGTGACGGCTGCCTTGGGGGCTTTTGACCGCATCCACAAGTTCCTAACATCCCCTGCCGTCAGTTCACAGCCTCCAAGGGAGCTGAGCCCTGACCCAGAAGCCGAGAAATATGGCGCTCATACTCATGACTCAGAGGTTCAATTGAATATATTAGCACCAAAGTTGGATTCTAATCAGGTGGTGGTTATGACGAATGCCTACATCCGCCCGGGTGAATCCGACTTTTGTCTTGAAGAAATCAATGTGAGGGTCCGACTGGGCACTGTGACGATGGTCATCGGTCCTGTTGGGTGTGGAAAGTCTACATTGTTGAAAGCATTGCTAGGTGAGGTATCCTGTGAGCGAGGAACGCTCACAAGAACACTAGATGCCGCCTACTGTAATCAAACCCCTTGGCTCCAAAATACCACCGTTCAGAATAACATCTGTGGAATCTCCGACCTGGACCTTGAATGGTACAGAGCGGTGATTCGGGCATGTGCATTGGAGCCGGACATCTCGCGAATGCCACATAATGATCAGTCCATTGTAGGTAGTGGCGCACTCAAGCTGAGTGGAGGACAGAAACAGCGTCTGGTAAGTCATGCATATTTTCCTGTCATCATGCTTATTCCTACAATACTGACAATGGTACAGGCGCTTGCTCGGGCTATCTATTCCAGGAAGCTATTACTTGTCCTTGACGATCCCTTGAGCGCTGTGGACAGCAAGACTGCGCAGTTTGTCATCGACTCCCTTTTTGGTACCAACGGACTTTGCCGAAGAATAGGTGCCGCAGTCGTAATGGCAACTCATTCAGGTCAGTTAATGACCATACGTATCTGCTGCATCTCTAATTCTTCATCAGACCAGCACCTGTCTCTTGCAGATGAGGCAGTGATTCTAGGAGCGAATGGGCGCATCGAGAAACAGGGCCCCGTACGCAGTTTAGGCCTAGCCTCGGAACTGATCCCAGATATAAGCGTAACCAAGGACAGCCCATTTGTCCAGCCTGACGGTGAAGAAAAGTCAGCTTCTACCAAAAAGGTGGAAACACTTACCGTTGATGATATCGATGATATATCCCGCCGAACTGGTGATGCTGCAGTGTATTCCTACTACTTGAAGGCCATTGGATGGCGCCATACATTGGTCGCCTGTGTAATCATCATCATCCACACGTTTTCTTCCATTTTCCCTCGTGAGTATACCCATGTGATGCATTTTCCTTCCTGACTAGTATTAGAGGTATGGTTGGAATTATTCACCGACGACAATGGGAAGAAGGCTGCCCAATTTATCGGCATCTATGTTCTTCTTGCCGTGGCTGCGTCAGGATCACAAGGGCTCATGATTTGGTAGGCTTTTCCACCAAGTCCCTGATGACTGCTGACAATACAGGCAAATCATGATCAAGATAGTATTGAAGTCGGGGCTGGAGCTACACAGGATCCTCGTTCAAACCGTGACCAATGCCCCGATGCATTTCTTTGCGGAGGTCGACTCCGGAGTCATCCTGAACAGGTTTAGCCAGGATATGACGCTTGTCGATGCTGTATTACCCACCATGGCCTTTGGCACAGTTTTAAGTATGTCGATTCTAACGTCTTTTGGGTCAAACTAATAAATTCAGGCGTGGCGCAATGTTTTGCCCAGGTGGCTCTGATATCCTTGGGCTCCAGCTACATGGGCATCACCATCATTCCCTGCTTACTCGTATTGTACGGCGCGCAAAAGGTTTACCTTCGAACATCAAGACAGCTCCGGTTCCTCGACCTAGAGGCTAAAAGCCCGCTCTATACATGGTTTGTAGAGACGCTTGAGGGCCTGTCGACCATAAGAGGTCTTGGATGGCAACGTTCATTTGTCACCGAGTGTCTAAGTCGACTGGACAACTCCCAAAGACCATACTATCTTCTTTACTGCATCCAGCGATGGCTCAATGTTGTCCTCGACCTACTTGTTGCTGCACTAGCGGTGATTCTGATTGCTCTGGCCACCTCTTTACGGGGTTCGACAGATCCCGGGAAGCTGGGTGTGTCCTTGACTGCAATTATGGCGTTTAGTCAGACTCTGCAAGATGTGGTGTCTAGCTGGACATCATTAGAGACATCGCTGGGTGCCATCGCAAGGATACGGTCGTTCGAACTAAAGACACCGTCTGAACACCAGGCCGAGGAGACATTTATCCCTCCACGGGCCTGGCCTGTCCACGGAGACATTGACATTACTTCTCTCTCCGTCTCTTATGAGTGCGTATCTCGATCAACATTCTGAGTTTAACTGACAAGTCCAGTGGCATCACACGAGCATTAAACAATATAAATCTGAGCATAAAAGCGGGAGAGAGGGTTGTGATAAGTGGACGAACTGGAAGGTGAGCATTCCAGGCAGCACATGAAATGGTCACTGACCCATAACAGCGGAAAGAGCACACTCTTCTCGGCCCTTCTTAAACTTCTCGATAGTCAAAGCGGCACGATCTCAATTGATGGGTTCGACACTTCCATCATTCCACGGAATCTTCTTCGCTCAGCCATCATCGCCATTCCTCAAGACCCTTTCATCCTTCCGGGCCCTATGCGGTTCAATCTGGACCCATCCGGTCGCTCGACAGATGAGGTAATGATCTCGGCGTTGGCCAAGTCCAACCTACTTGCGGTTACTACCTCGCGCGGTGGTCTCGATGCCGAGTTGACGTCGTCTTCACTGTCCCAGGGCGAACAGAGACTCTTTGCCTTGGCCGTAGCGCTGGTCAGGAAATGGAACAAGGACAATGGCGTTTTTAATGGCGGCGGGATCCTGATCCTGGATGAAGCAACTAGTGGAACTGATGCCGAGACCGACGGGCTGATTCAAACGATTATTGTAGAGGAGTTTACCGGATATACGGTTCTTCATATTTCTCACCGGCATGGGATGATGAGAGGTGTTGATAGGGTGGTTGAGCTGGAAAATGGGCGAATAATTAACTGACGTGGATCGAAAGTAAAGCATTTAGATTGAAGACAGATAGAAAATAGGAATGGCAATGTATTTCTGTTCGGCCTTCTTCTTGGTTGCAGTTTGGCATGCGGAGATTAGCCGATGCTAGGCTCGAAGTCTCTTCTATCAGGAGCGACAATCGATAGTGACAAGGATTATGATAAAATTCCGAAGCAATAGAGTTTACATCTGGAGATTCCCGTTAGTATTAAAGTCCGGATATCAGCGTCACACGAGACGTCATTCAATCACTGTCCAGGAGAAATATGTATGAGCAATCCATGTGAAGCTATTATATCAGAATAATTAACAAACAGTAATAGAGTCTCCTCTTTGGAAAATTCTACATTTCCAAGTCATCTCCATCGCTTTTTGCAACCTACCATTGTACCACCTATCCAACCATGGAAGCCAAAGTTCATACTCCGCAAGCACAGCAAAACAGCATGCTGACCATCCTCTCGCCCGAACTGCTCCTTCAAACTATCATGCCGACTAGCCAACCTACGCGTTTCTAGGGAATACTACAAGCGAGCCAAAAAGCACGCCTTGGAAACACCCGAATGCCCGTTTTTAGCGTCCTCCAAGAAGAACTAGCAGGTATTGGACGAAATGCACGTACTACTGGAGCCTGGTCTTCGCAAAATGGTTTCCTTCCTTGTTCGACGCGGTGTGTGCTGGATAACGGGGTTGATATCTACCGCGTATGGCCAAAGCGTGAGTATAGCCTCGCTGCCTTACTGCCTTACTGCCTTACTGCCTTACTGCCTTACTGCCTGCTGCCTTACTGCTAGCTAAGGATCACCTGACACGGCCCGAGGTTCCGGCCTCCTGGCGTCACACAAGACGCACCTCCCTCTTCCCAAACTGCACCCCCCCCCCCCCCCCCCCAACCGCGACTAAGCTCCGCCAACGATGGAGGACGCGCTCGATTCATTACTGGATCTCCCTCTCGATCCGAACGAACTCCGCGACGGCGCCGATTCCGATCAGGGGTCCGACTCCGAAGGCTCCAACGAACCCATCCCTCCCCCGCCCCCTCTGCAGCGCTTCCCCTCCCTCGATGCCGCCTGGCAATCTCTCCAAGCCTTCGCGCAAAGCAATGGCTTCGCTGTCGTCAAGCGCAGGTCGCGCCCGGATCGCCAGACCGGCGAGGTGCAGGCCGTCGATGTGTCCTGCGACCGGGGCATGGCTACCACTAGCCATTCCACCGGCGCGCGCAAGACGCGTTCCCGACGCATCGGCTGCCCCTTCAAGGCCGGCATTCGCTTCTACAAGACCTTTGGCGAATGGCGCCTGATCGTCCACGATCCCACGCACAATCATGGAGGCGCCTCCGCCTCGTCCCTCCCCTCCTTCCGCCGCGCGGCATTGAAACGCCATCATAACCAGATCGCCGCCATGCTACATCAGAGCCTCCCTCCGCGACAGATCATTTCCATCCTCGAATTTCAGGACCCCAACACCCCAATACGGGCCCGTGACATCTACAATCTCCGCCATCGACTGGACACGGGACTGCTGGGTGGTCGCACCCCAGTCGAGGGCCTAATCAGTGCCCTGTCCGAGAATGAGTGGTGCCGGCGATATTCAGCCGAACAAGGAGCCCACGGTCCGGCCATCTTCTGTTCTCATGTGGCGGCTGCGCAGATGATCGCCCGGAATCCATACTTTCTCGCGCTGGACTGCTCGTTTAAGTTGGCGCGCTATAACATGTCATTGCTCAATATCACTGGAGTTAGCGCTCGCAACCAACCCTTCTTCGTCGGGTTTGGCTTTATCTCGGACAAGCGGGAGGCGTCGTACCGCTTCATTCTAGAAGGATTGGCGGAGATCTACACCCGGTTGGGTCTGCCTCCCCCGCTGACGGTATTGGTCGAGAAAGATGAGAGTCTGATTAACGCCAGTCAGGCTGTCTGGCCGCAGGTGAAGGTGGTCCACTGCATCGCTCGGATCAACAAGGAGATCCTGAAGTATGCCAAGGTCGCCATTCACCAGCAGCTCCGGGCCAATCCGCCAGTTACAAATGAGGGGGTTCCCGTCACCAACAAGGAGTACACGGACGAAGTTGATCGGCGGTGGAAAGAAATGTTAAAGTCGTGGATGGATGTGGTCTGGGCCCCCACCACGCAAGAACACTCGGATCAATGGGAAAGCTTCAAGAACGAGTATAACGACCCAGCCTATCAACCTCTGGTGACCTACATGGAGACGGAATGGCTCCGGCCGGTCGTCCGCACCCGCTTTCTCCGCTGCTACACAGACACCTACACTCATTTCGGCCAGGTGGCCACCCCTCGGACGGACGCTCCCTCCCGGATGATCAAGCGCGAGCTGGAGACCTCGACCAATGACGTCTCCAAGGGGGTGAAGACGATTGAGCGCATGCTGGCCAAGCAATATACCGAATCGCTGCAGGAGCTCGAGGACGAGAAACAGCGGCGCTCGACTCATCTGATGATCCCGCTGTTCCGCGACGTGTTGCAGCACGTGTCGGGACATGCGTTGAACAAGGCGTTCAAGATCCTGCGAGAGTATCTCCCCGAGTCGCCCTACAAGCCCCGTATCCAGCCCTGCACTGGCATCACCACCACCACCTTCGGAGTGCCGTGTATCCATACGATGCAGCAGTATTATGCCGTGGATACCCCAGTTCCTCTTAATGAGTTCCACAAGCAGTGGTATCTCTCCCAAGTTCCGATTCCTCCGCCCGATTGGAGCCAGTTGGTCCGGGAGCCGGCCGTGGTCGACCTCGGCGACAGCCCTCAAAATGCCGAATCACGGGGAGGCATATCGTGCGGTCGACAAGGCCAGCAGGCAGTGGACCCGGAAGATCCGGTTTTCCTTGAATAGCATAGTATTGTCAGGATTATATTGATAGGAGATAGCAATCCTTCCCCGTAGATGAATCCCTTTGGTACAAGGGCTACGCATTGGTAAGGTCTCTGGCTCATCCCTGGTCTGCCTATTGACAGATAGACAGTGTGATCCGGGTGGGGCAAATAGCTTATATGAACGGACCCAATCGATGAGTGCGCAGCTCACCGGAAATCGTCCGGAGAACCCGCGCACCCTGTTTCATGTCTCGCTGCCAAGCATGTTCTGTCCCTGCGAACCAGCATTGACTCTTGTCTTTGATTCATGGGTGCAGCCCCCTCGTTTCACTGGGTGCAGAGACTGCTGCCTGCCATCGGGAGTTAGATTTCTTTGGATCGGGGGCATCCTGCAAAGGGAGTATAGCAGCTGTCATATAGCCCTACCGACAGACCCTTTTCTTCCGCGGCCGGGCGGTGAAGGATCGAGACCCTCCCCATCGTCAAGATGAAACCCCAGTTCCATTAGCCAGGGGTCCACGCCCCATCAGGGTCTCACTTTCATCTGGTGCCTTCCACTGCTCAAGGTCTCAGACCCTGTGCCCCTGCCCCTCCAGCGGTCCGTCTATATATCCGCCCTCCTCACCCACCATGACCAGACCAGCAGCCTACACATTCTTTACTGACAGCTGACCAACTACCCCCCATCATGCGTGGGTCTTTCACTCTTTCTTTGCTTTCTGCGGCGCTGGGCGCCTCTGCTGCTCTTACCGAGTCCAACCTCAAAACCCACGTTGACGTGCTGGCACTCGGGAGCTCTTTCAACCCCGTCAAGGCTGCCTACTGGACTGGCTACCCCCACCACCGTCGGACGCCTTTTGCTGTCTCCCCCGATGGATCGACCGCTTATCTTGCCTACCTGGACGCCAGCGGGTCTGACGTGCACGTCGAGCAGCTCGACCCTACCACCTTCGAGGCCACGGGCACTACTGTGACTGTGAGCGGTGGACAGGAAGGTACGTAACCTGGCCCTCATCCGCACCTCCACTGACAGGTTTTAGCCGGTGGTCTCGTCGCCCACAATGATGGTTTCGCTTTGTTGACCAACGAGGCCATGCCCTCCGGCACCACCAACGCTCCCCCTAGTGACACCCCCGTCCCCGTCCTCCACCGCTACACCAACGGCGAGCAGACCTGGAAGACCTGGCTGGGTGGTCCGGACGTGCACACCTCCGACGGTCTCTCCGCCTCCCCGGACATGAACGGTGATCTGGTCTACTCCGAGAGTGCCGGTCTCTACGGCGCCTACTTTGTCGTCACCGATTACTCGGGTGATGCTTCTGGTCACTTCGGCGACAGCATCGAATACGTCGCCGACAACGGTACTCTGGTCACCATCGCTGGTGCCTCCAGCTCCTGGGGCTGCAGTCACAACACCGGCATTGCCTTTGAAGCTGCCGACGAGCCTCCCTACGCCAGTATCTGTGCTGAGGACCAGGGTGCCATCTGGCTGAACACCAAGACCCAGGGCATGACCAACGACGGTGTCAAGATCTCCAACGAGAACACTACGAACGGCGCCTCGGGTGAACCCATGGGCGGTATGTCCGGCAGCTACAGCGGCCTGGCCCGTTTCGCGGACAGCGCCCGCTACATCTTCGCCTGGGTGTCCCGCGGCGCCATCGACGTGACCGAGAACACCTGGATGGGCGATGGCTACACCCATGTCAACAACCGCACCAACCCCCGCAACGTCGCCCTCGCCCTGTTTAGCGACAAGTACACCAAGGTCGGTGCCCAGGCCACCTCAACCGTCGGCGCCGAGGACGGCGACAGCCAAATCACCTGGGTGACCTCGGGATCCAACGACTGCTCCAACGCCCACGTCGCCACCTTCGGCAACAGCTCCGCCCTGATCACCTGGGAAGAGATCTCCGACCCGATCTGCGACTACCTCGCCATGGGCTGCCGCGGCCAGTTTGCCGGCACCTACTTCCAGCAGGTCGATGCTGACGGCAGCAAGGTCGGTGACGCTTTCAGCAGCACCGACATCTACGTCTCTGGCGACATGGTCACCATGTCGGACGGCCGCATTTGCTGGCCCTATGTCAGCATGGAATGGGACCTGTCTCAGGCCGTCTACGGCGACGACAGCTCCGAATACACCAAGAAGATGAGCTTTGCTTGCATGAGCCCTAATGGTAGCTCTGCTAACACCACCACCGCGGCTACCACCAAGGCGAGCAGCTCTGCTTCTGTCGCGGCCACCTCCGCTGCCGCTGTGACTCACGTTGCCGCCAGCGCTTCCACCCAGTCGGTGAAGACCACTCAGTCGGTGAAGACCACTCAGTCGGCTGAAGCTGTCTCTGTGTCCTCTGCTGCCGCCATCTCTGTCACCTCTGCTGAGACTGTCATCTCCTCCGCTGCCGCTCAAACCAGCGTCGTTGGCGTCGCCGCACAGGCCACCTCCGCGCTTTTCACCCCCAAGGCTCCCAGCTCGACCACTGGAGGATTCCGTCCCACCACTCTCCAGACTCAGGTCCAGGCTCAGACCCCTGGTGCTCAAGCCATCCCTACGTGGGGTGGTAAGCAGGCCGCCAACCCGGGTGGTGTGGGAGATGATTTGCCCGAGGGATACTGCTATTTCTAAACATGCCAGGGAGGAGTATGAGAGGCTAAGTGGTGATCAAGATAGTGTTTGATTTGTAGGAGGTATATACCGTCCATAGTCATAATTGAACCTGTGACTCTAGATTAACATGTTCCTTTATTCATCCTCAAATGGTATGGTAGATATGTACGTACATACCCAAAAATAAGAACAGTACCAAGAGAACAATAACTTCATGATTTCATCCTATCATTAACCCCCTTTATCCCTTCCCAAACGGTAAACTTAGCCTTGATAGTCTCCTGCAGCGTAGACAAAGATAGACGACGAGAATCCGTAAGGGTAAAAGAAAACCGTTAATATCTATTCCAGTGATATCTTCGCCGGGTGTAGTACTTCCCATTCGTGTTCAAAATAAGTAAATACTACCACTGCATGCAGTGCATGAAATAGACACGGCAGTACCCAGGATTGAATTTCCCTACAGAACCCGTCATACTATATACATGTATATATTCATATATATTCATATATCGGTCCCCACAACACAGAAGGGACCTTTGGGGGAGGGGAGATGACTAGGTCCTACCTAATACTCCTGTTTTTGATGATTTCGTATAAAAGAACAGGGTAGTACTAGGTTATAAACGAGTGGAAGGTATTTATATATAGCTTATTACACTTCTATGGTCTAGCGTA
>KV907515.1:107467-138752 GCA_001990825.1 Aspergillus carbonarius ITEM 5010
TTTTTTTTTTTTTTATTTCTTCTGTTTTTGTTTCAATAAGGCCTGCTGGCTGTCTGGGGTTTCCCTGAATATCCCATCTATTCTGCATCCGTACATTACGGGGTGCTACCCCGCCCGAAGCTAGATCGAATGTGGGAGAAAGTACATTTCCTTTTCTTTTACCGGCTAAAAAACCCTAGTCTTAAATGAATACCCAATTATCTAGCTATTATCATGGCCAGAGAAGACCTAGGAACTTATTATAATCTAAAAATTACTTTCAGAATTCGAGCCACCCATCCTACCATAACTATAGAAGGCTGCCTGCATAGGGTCTCGATAAACGTGATGATTGTGACATCCTCATCCTAGATATCCACACCTGATTCAAGAGCCAATAGACCCTCGTCTAAGGACCGGGAGGGAGTCTGATTTTAGAGACATGCTTGATCGAAGATTAAATAGATGACAGAGCTGGACAGGGCAAAACATCGTATACGATACGTCATCACTCATGGTAAGTATGGAAAATCCAACCCGAAAGCCGGAGCCATGGGGTATATAAATAACCTGGATGCCTATCCACTCCTGATTCTATTCCTTACTCAACTCTCATCTTCATATTTACTTCTATTTGCATCCGTATATTCTCTCCAGGTCACAGCAAGGGTATATACAGCTCAATCTTTCGATTACTTGATGTGCGTGGCTACAGACCAGCTTAGCTGTATTGATACCCATGATAGTGATATGGTTGCAAACTATTCAGAGCAGCAGAATACGATGTCACATTGTCCGGAAAACATCCATCCCATTTCACTCTGTAGTATATCAGCACTGGGTTGAGTAAGGCGACAATAGTTACTTACACCATAAGCTATGTCGACATACGTTGCTCCTATTTCATTAAGAGGGCCTTCCAGGGCTTTAACATGAGTATAGAACTGCGCATTACCCTTATTTGCGAAGTAGAATCGAAGGTAACCATTTATCTGTAAAGATATTGTTTGGATATTCGGCTGCTGGACATGGGTATTTTCATACCACTGACCTAGGATACATCTTCTGTCGTCGTTGTAGAGAAGAAGCATCCCTGTGCACCGAGAGTTCACGTAGGAGGCTTTTGATCATCGCAAGGTTTTTCAGAGGAGCTTGTGAGATGAAGCGATGAAAAGGTGAAGTGTACAGAAATTGAGTCATCCCACGATTCGGTAGCATTTCTGGTATGCAATGATCATGTTGTGGAATCGATGATTTGTTCGGACGACAAATTGTACCCATACTCGTGAAGCTAGGGATGCCCGGAGTTGTATCATAATACAAGCCTAGAATGTCTCCATCATCTACATTCGCTATACATTTCATTCCCATATCGGGAGGCGAAAACTGTGGCCCAAGAATGAACATCCTCTTCCTGCTGGTTTTAATCTAGACCATGTTAGTAATATAGAGTTTCACGGCAGAGGTCAGACTTACAGCAAGATAACATGTTGACAGTGCATCGCTCTGATGCCAGTAGACGTACATCGAACTTATGGTTTCAGAGTAGTCGAGCTGAATATGTATAGGACAACCCTCTTGTTTGCCATACCAATACACAGGATTCTGGCTGCAAGAGGCTGAATGAGAAGGGGAGCAAAAATGAGTCCCTACGCCAACAGTTCCCTTGATAGAGCAGAATGCTGTGATGTCATATAGACGCTCTTCTCTCTGTAAAGGTATATAGGCCATGAATCTCTGGGGCTGGCGGGTGAAGTCAACATGCCGCGGCCAGTCATAGAATAGCTTTGAAGATAGCCAGCATAACTGTCCATAAGGCGCTGGAGAGTCCCACATAAAATCATGTCCAAATGATTTATCATGGGAACTGATATGAGAAATCTTCCAGACCTAGATTTGCTGTCAGTATTATCTATTTAAACGGAATCAAGGGTTCCTTACATCCCATTTAACATCTACACGGACCGGCATGTTCTGACAAGGAATAGCACAAATGAAATTCCTACCATCCATGGCTAAGTGGTTTGAGCTGGTAGAATTGGCTCCGGACTCTGTCAGGAACTCTACGTTCTGGAGTCCGTAGATTCCTAGACTCAGGAGGCACACAGCACTGGAAGCAGACACCTGAATCATCATAGAAGAACTGCTTTCATGGCCCCAGAATGTGTGCCCCTGACGAATACCACAAACATATTTTCCATGTGTGAAATAAACCATAATATCTTCATGTAAAGATATTGTCGCTCTACCAGAAAGGGGAAATTTTGACCAAACTTCCTTCGCGGCGTTAAGTGCAAGCAAACACCGAACAGGACCGGAAGCAAGGAAGTCCCAAATAATCATTGTGATCTCAAGTGGAAGCCTTTCACATCGCTTCAGCAGGGTATGTAGATTACTTTCACCTTCATTTCCTCGGGAATCTGTGAGCGAATGTACTGCCTTGAAAGGAGCATCATTTCTATAGATTTCCCGTGGAAGCCCAGTCCATTTTAGTGGTATCATCGCAACACCGAGATCATAAATAATGCGAAGGCTCAGTAGATCCACCGCCGCCGCTGCTTGACAGAGACTATGAACAGAAGGAGCATATCTGGCGTTCTTTCGCAGAGAGTCGTTAATCTCAATGCCCAAGTCTTGCAGGTAGATCATATGACAATTATCTGGAAAGGTTATTGACCGGGTAATGAATGTATCATAATCTTGGTTATTTAATGATATGACTGATACTATCAGTATAGTTCAATCAAATATCAGCCGGACATACCACAACGGAACGCTGTATTTTGCTCAAACCTCTGTCCGCAGAGTGAGCAGTGTGGGATTCTCACAAAGCGAGGAGGATAAAGTAGTCCCATCTCAATTGCATGCCGGGTTGAGGTTAAGAGAACAGGAAAGGGGTGTATTTAAGCTTGATGCCTAGGAGCGGTCTACAAATGTCGGTGTAACATGGCATGCGGCCACTTGGTCATTGCGAAGATGGTAGGAACCTAAAATAGGCAGCAGCCATCGTTCCCGTCTGCAGAGAGCTACACGTTTATGGACAGACCAAGAAACTATAATATCTTTATTGTCTTATAGGGTAGGACAGAAGAGGATCATTGAAGCCATTTGCCATATATTCCTGAGAACTGAGACTCCAGAGTCGAGGAGTAAAATCCGATATTCCCAAGTAAACTCACATATTTAGAGCAACAAAATGTAACAAAGCAACAAAGAAAAGAAAGATATCAAGACAGTAAATGAGCAAGTAATTCCCAGACCCTGATTGGTTGGCAGGAGAGTTCTATATGTGCCAGTATATTCTTAGGATAGCATTATCAGAAAGCAAATGGGTTACACCTTTGGTGTCACGGCAACAAAATACCCATACTTGCAATCCGTAAAGGGCATTTCCGTCTGTTCGTGCTGCTGCTCTTTCCGCAGCTGCGCAATCTTCCACCCGCGGAGCAGGAACAAGCACAGTGCGGCTGCAATATACATGAAGCCCGTGAAGAGCTGCATGTGGAGGAATTCCCAGCGGCCAGAGGTGCGAAGTTCGAGACCGATCGCTTCGCCAACTGTTTGGATCCAAAGTGTTAGAAAGGGATATCTTAAGCTGGTCGTTCTGTATCCTGTGGGGGGGTTGAAGTAAAAAATATAGGGACAGGAATGGAGACATACACGTTGCAGGAACCGCGCAAATCAACCACATAATTGTCAACCCCGACTGCAAGTCGTTCAGCCCGACGACTTCGGCACCGAGAGGTCCGACCACCTGATTTTGTGTGCCTTGTTAGTTTATGTTCGTCTCCAGAAAATGGCCGAGCAAGGGAATGCATGAAGGGGAGGGAAGGGGAGGGAAGGGGAGATAGGTACCGTCCAGAAAGTTCCGAAGAAGATGCCCGCAAACATGGCAAAGCAGATCAGGGCCGCGTAGGTCCGGGCAAAAGTCCAGAGTAGCAGACAGAGCAAGCCACTGACGAAGGTCGCGAACATGGCGATGTTGATGCGGCCCACCGTGTCCGACAGGAACCCTACGGCCGGGCGTCCGAACATCTGGCCGGCATTCATCACAGCGGTGACAATCGAGCCCTGCGACGAGCTCAGCCCGACACTCTGCCCGTACGTGGCGAGCGAGAACCAAATAACCATGAACCCCATGACGCTGAAGAAACTCCACCCGAGGTACATCCACATCTCGTACCGCGTGCAGAGGCGGTAGTACAAATGCAGCCCCGGGCTTCGTGTGGTCGAGCGGGGATCATTCACGACTTTCCGATCGCGGATGACCAGCAGACATACCGCATTAACGACGAGCTGGCAGACGGCGAGGATGCGGTAGGACCAGGCCAGACCGAACCGCGCCAGCAGGGCGTGCGTGGCAAGGGAATAGATCAGGCCTCCTGTTCCGCTGCCACCAGTTGCGATGCCCGCAGCCAGACTGCGACGTTTGTCGAACCATTGCGGAATGAGATAGGTAGTCGAAAGGTACTGCAGACCCAGTCCCCAGCCGAAGCAGACGCCTTGGCTCAGGTACAGTTGCCAGATCTGCCGACTCCACGAGGCTCCCAGGAAGGCGGCGGTTTCCAACAAGACGCCCAGAGCCATGGTGGCTTTGAGGCCGACGTGACGGTGAAGGATCGTCACAATAGGGGATATAAACAGGGCCTGAGAGGCGGAGAGACCTCCGATGAAGGCATAGTCGAGTGTGCGGCTGCCCGGGAATGTGGAATGCGAGGTGAAGTAGGCAAGGAAGACGCCGTAACTCTGCACATGAACGTTAGTCCAGCTTGGTCCTGCAGTGTAATGATGGACTGTGTGTGAGGCCCACAGAGAGGATTCCCCAGTGGTGAGCATTATTCCAGAACACCGCGAGGACAATAACCCAGGCGTACTTGCTATCTACCTCGGACGAAGCCATGATGCAAGCGAATTGGCCAGGTCTTCTCACACAGCGGTTGGGCCAATTCCAGGCTTTATTAATGTATCACCGTCACAGGATGACAAACAATCCATTTTTTTCCGGGACGAAGCGCTGTGCAGGACAGCTCTGGTGGGTCTGAACTCCGGTGCGTGTGGGATGAGTGGGATACCTTCATCCACTCGGCCCATGGCGAGCGGCTTCTAGAAGGAATCAAAAACAATCTAAAGACCGATTATGGGGCAAGACGGTGAGACAATTAATCATGACAGATGAATGATTGATCATGATGAGTAAATGAAGGTTGCAGGGCACTTCCGGTGGGATGGTGGCAAACCGGAGAGGGAAAATCCACGACAGACAAAAGAATATAAAAGCGACAAAACCACCTGTGTAGTTGACAATTCTTCATCAGTCTCAGAACATCTCTTCTCCTAATATCTCCACTCACTCTTCAAAAGATAAAATCTCCGATCGGGACAATCTTCCTCATCCCATAAACCCAAAGTTTACAATGGCTCCCTTCCAAGGCACCGTTTCCGTCACGCACATCACCACCGCCACCTCGATCATCAACATCGACGGGGTGCGCTTCCTCACAGACCCGGTCTTCTGCCCCGCGGGCTCGGAGTACGTCTACGATGGCTGGGCCAAAGCCGACTGGACCGCCTGGGGCTGGGAGAGCCCTCCCCCGGCTGCGACACTGCGCAGCCTCGAGGGCCCCGCGTTGGAGCTGCAGGACCTCCCTATCATTGATGCAGTCCTCTTGAGCCATGAGGACCACGTCGACAATCTGGACCCGCTGGGTCGCCAGCTCCTCGACGGCCGCCGCGTCTACACCACGGTTGATGGCGCCAACAACCTGGCGCCGCGGCCCGGTGTCGTCGGCCTGAAGCCCTGGGATACGGTCGAGCACAACATCGCGGGCAAGCGCTTCCGCATCACCGGCACCCCCTGCCAGCACTTTCCCGGGGGCGAGGTGACGGGGTTCATTGTGGAGTGCGACTCGTTCGGTGTCAGTGACGAGGGTCTGCCGAACGTGGTGTATTTCTCCGGTGATACGGTCTGGATTGATGAGCTGGCGGAGATCCGCAAGAAATGGCATGTCGCCATCGCGGTACTGAACCTTGGTAATGCCCTCTTCCCTACCCCCAAGGGCATGCTGCAGATCACCTTCGATGGCCACCAGGCCGCCCATTTGATGCGCGAGTTCGGCGCCGATGTCATGGTGCCCATTCATTTCGAGTCGTGGGAGCACTTCACCCAGCACCAGGCCGAGCTGAAGAAGGTCTTTGAGGAGGAGAAGATCGAGGACAAGGTGTGCTGGTTGACGCCCGGTGTGGAGAAGACGGTTATCTAAAGGAGGTTGCTGGATAGACCAGGGCATGTAAAGATAAAACGTTTGCCATGTATTTTAGAGTTCGAACATAGACAGCAGAAGGGTTACATCATTATTATTCATCGCTCTAAGTCCCTAGACAAATTTCTAAATCTGATTCAATCCAAGTGACGCCGATGCTTAAAAACATACGTAAATCATAGAATGCGAGAGTACAGTTGGAAAGTATTTCCAATCATCACTACAACCACCAACTCTCTACTCCATCCAACAACCGCCCACATGTCGAGATCCAATTGCCCTCATCACGACTGTCCAACTGCACCCGACAACCACCACGACGCTGGGTCGCCTCTATTTGCAGCAAGCGCGACAGCTCCGAATTCGATGGCGCCTCCCACAACCGCCGACTATCTGGAAACGCGAATTGCAAATCCGACAGCCGCAGCACCTTGCTATCGTCCTCATCCTCCAGCTGACCACCACACAGTCGCGAGACCTTATACATGGCTAACCCGAGCCGTTTCAACTCCTCCACCCCGACCCATATACAAGGAACGGAAGTAATCGTCCGATGATACCGCTCCAGCATGCGCGGGTAATAGAAGAGGCGATTGCGCCGACAGGTCTCCACGAGGACAGACAGAATGTGACGGTCGGGTGGTGCGAGGGCGAGACTGAGATCGAGGGCACGGGGTCGGCTGTTGGTGAGCACCAGGGAGAAGATCAGGTATAAGAGAATGGCTTGGTAGGTGGCTACGGGACAGTGCGATACGAGCTTCTGCTGTTGGTCTTCGTTATAGTTCTTGGCGTTGTAGGTGTCTGCGTCGAAGGGAAGAGTATATGCCCAATTCTCCTAGATGATTCGGTGCTTGAGCGATAGATGTGAAAAGGGAGGGAGAGGGAGGCGGGCTTACCTGCTGGGCTAGGATCGAGGATCCCACCTTCTGGTGCAGGCTGACGGCTGCTTCTTGGGCCGAGGGCTTGTCGCTGACCCAGAGGCCAATCATGGAGACCACCTGCAACAGCAGGAGAGGCTCGTCGGGGGGACTGAAGGTCGCGCGGTGCAGAATGGGCCAGTGGGGGTGGAAGTGGGTGAAGTAGAGATGGATGTAGGAGGTGAACTGTGCGGTCGGGTCTGGTCCGATGGTGGTACCAGGGAGGCTCTGATCTTGTTGCTGAGGTTGCTCCATCTGCGTTTGAGCGTCATGCTCGTCACGCTGCTGCTGCTGCTGCTGTATCTGGGGGTCGTTGTAGATACAATAGTCTGGCTGGTCGCGACATCGATCACACGGGGTGCCGCCACCGCAGCGCGTTTTGGCCAAGCGACAGCGGCGACAAGCCTGTGATGTTCGAGTCGGCCACGTTGTCTCTGTCGTGGATGATGCTTGAGAGTTGGCATGGTCGAGACGGATATGACGACGGAGGGAGTCGCTGGGCACGATTCGGATTGTCATTGATTGATTGTCACCGCCAGAACTGTCTATCGCACACACCTTCTAGAGAACGTCCGGGCACAAAGCGGACAGACACGGGCCAATGCGCCCGTATGCTGGCTTTCATGTCGGGTCCGGTGCTCTTTGCGCTGGAAGCTGGAGGTGCAGCCGGTAACGCGACATCGGAAGCGGTGCTGGGAGCTTCGGGATGGGGACATGTTCTTCCCAGTTGTTCAACTCAACTAATTGGAGGGAGATGGAGGTACATTAGACCAGGTCAGAGGCGATTCAATCGATCCATGCAATCATCCCACCGGCTCCACCAAATCCACCGTTGCCATCCCACCGGAACCGGGCAAAAAGAACTTCGATCTGACTAAGATGACTAATTTCAAATCTGCCATTTTTCCTGTATCTATTAGTTCATTGGTTCCATCCTTCCACCTGAAGGACATGGGGTAGCACGATGGCAGTCAGAGCCTCTTATTAGCCTGTTCGTACCTTTCTCTTCATAATAGCAGGGACCCCTGATGATTAATCTACTTTTAAGTGCTTTCAATATACCGTTCCTCTAACAAGTTCTGTTGTGAATACCTCGACTAATCAATGTGTGTATGGCTTTCAAACCAGATACTAACCTGACACGCTGAGATGTGACAAGAATCTCAACAATAGAATAAATACGACTCCTTGTATTCGCCCGTAAGGCAATCTTCCCGCTGAAGAAATCAAAATCCGTTAGCAATAGACATCACGTTTCAGGAAAAAAAACAACGGTGACTTACAAGACATTCTCTAAGATCCCTGACGATCTCTTCCTCATCAGCCAAGAACCCCCGCCGTCTATCCGTGATGGTATCCTCATTATAAGTCTGTGCGCGATCAAAATCAATCCACAGAACTCTGGTAGGCTCATCTTTAAAAACCATCATATTCCTCGGTTTCGTGTCCCCATGCAGAACCAGAGCCTGATGGATAACCCCAATCCCACTAATGAAATTATCCATCCGAGTTTCCGAAAAGTTGTGTAGGTCGATCATTTCCATTCCCGGGATATATTCCAAGAACAGAGCGCTGGTGAGGTATTCATCGTTGATGAAAGTATTCAGATGAGGCTGGCAAAGTTGGGGATCGAACTTTCGCAGTCTGCCTAATAGGTTCGGTACGATACGTCCGCAGAGTCCTCTGCTCTGGAGTCGGCAGTAGGCAGTGTATTCTCGGACGTGGATATCCAACTCCCGGTCGGCAGGCTCGTAGTACCGTCGAGGGCCTCTTCCGTGGTGCTAATCACCTGAGTTCAGCCCTGGATTTTGTAGGATGTAGTTCGATGGCTAGACTCACCACCTTCATGACGCAAAGCTGACTTCGTAGGACAACAAGGAAAATGGCAGAGAACTCTGAGATGACGAGCTTCTCCTGGAAGATAATCTCCGAGGGGACAATGTGATCGAACTCCATGTCTGGTTGAATAGGATCTGATTGCACGAGACGGTTGTTGATTGTAGTGGGGAGTGAAATAAAGACAGAGCCGGAGACTGGAACGAGTGAGCTCGATTCACAGTGTCACACCGTAAATCAGGAATTTGCCTTGTGCTCAATAAGCATAATACGGAGATAAAAGAGAGACTAGGCTATTTCTGACCCGATCGAGCCAGACCCTACTCCGTAAGAGCATATCTAAGTTACAAAGTCTTTGATTAGCCTGTAGAGCCCAAACCTACCACCAGGAACCTCCTTTATCTGGCTGGAGGCCTCCTCCTGGTAGCTGGTAATCTCCGACATGGGTAGCCATGCTTCAGAACAATCGCGGTTTTGAAGGTTTCACAAAGGTGAGCAGTAGTTATGTTCATCTATATAAGCAATGACATGGTGATGAAGCGATTGTGCAATGATTTATATTACATGCTCGGCTACTCCTGAACACACATCAGCTCTTTTTTTTTATAAAGTCAGTTTGTGACATGTATTTGATAGAGCGCTTGCAGAATCTTGCTCTGTTAGTGGCAATGGTACTCAGATGATCTGGCGCCAGGATAACCTCCATATCACTCAAGCAAAGGACGCCCCCGAGATCCACCGAACCATCATATCTAGTGCCACGTCGGGTCGATTTTGAGGTAGCTGTCAAGGTTAATCCTGAGTTAGCATGTGCTGGATCCTTCATTCCAAATGGAGGTTACTTACAACATGTCCCGCCCCATCAACAGTCACCAACGCAAACCGCGAGGCAATACCAACCTCATCATTCACCTGAATATTCACCTCCTTGGTCGAGCCCACGACCTTCCTCTCCCCCGTCACCACATCCACTGAGCTCCACGGCTTCAACGCCTTAGCCGTGAACTCCGCTTGTCCCTTCCAGGCAAGAGAATTCGCCCAGCGAAGATTCCCAGCCGTATTACACGCTAGGTCCAAATTCCCTTGATACGCTAGATAATGGACCTGATTTTCCAACAGAAATGCCACTTGTTCAGAACTGGGGGTCATACCGTCCGAGCTACGATCAAATGCGAGTGAGACAGACTCGGCCACGTTCTCGTACTTTTTGATTTCCTTAGGGGGTGAAAGTGCGTCCCAGACGATCGGGGAGTTGAGATATTCCTCGATCCGGGTCGCTTCGATGTAGCAGATGCCATCGACTTCGCAGGGAGCGGTGACTGCTGCGAGTAAGTAGCCTTTCTTTTTGTCGGTAAGGGGGGTGTGGGGTGACTAACTATCAAATCGGTTACGGCCACCCTTGCCAGACTCATCCTCATACCATCTCATGACTCCATCGTAGCAGACGGATTCAGCAGCGTGACAGATGGCGGGGTCGGGGTTTCTGGCACACGTCTCGGCGACATTCATGCATCGGGGCATGTTGGTTGCCATGATGTCACATCGGGTCTGGTTGAAAATGGGTTCTGGCACGCCGGGGTTAGTCGTGCAGAGCGTTTCCCAGTACCCGAAGATGGTGTCTCGGGGGGACATGTAGCCGTTCCCGACGAGACAGGATTTCAGGGGCACTTGCGGCTCATGGGGATAGAGTTTGTTTTGTTGGATGATTTGAGCTCCGAGGTATGGGACGTAGTGGCCCTGGGGAGGTTAGCTGTGCATGGAGTGTGGTAGGAAGAAAGTTAGGGCATACGGCATATGATTCGCCCGACAGATGAAGCGGGTGAGATTGGTGGTGGGGAAAGACGTCCGAGATGAAGAGCTGCAAAAACCGATGCATGTCGACGGCGGCTTCGTGCGAGTCGGTCGGCAACTCGTGGCCTTCGTCGATGTAGGAAAAGCCGACATCGACGGGCTGGTCAACGAACAGCAGGGACGAGTTCCGGGACCAGCCATAGGGGTTGTAATAAGTGCCATTGCCATGCTCATTGACCAGACAGGGGCCGACTTCCTCGAACAGGCCGATCATGCTGGAGCCGCCCGGGCCGCCGGTCATCCAAAGAGTGAGGGGGTCGCTGGCGGGGTCATTCTGGCTTTCAAAATACCAGAAGAAGAGATGCTTGGGTCCGATGTCCAGCCAGCCGGTGTACTGGGCAGAGCCGGCGGCACAGAGCGATTCGTTCTGCTGGCGGATGCGGATGGAGTAATCCGGGGCATGTGGGCTGCGGACCACGCGAAAGTCGTCCGGGTCTTCAGGCTGCAGGATGGTCTGGGTGGAGGCATAGGCCACACCCAAGAGGGCAGCGTAGCAGAGAGAAAGCATCTGGTGGGGTGAGTGTACAACCACGGCAGGGGAGGGAGGGGGAGGGGGGGGACGGACAGAAAACGAGGGAGCACCCGGGAGGAAGAGGTCAGAACAGGCACCAGTCGCGTCACTCCGCTTCTCGAATGAGTCCAAGACACTAGGGTGCCTGGCAAGTGGAGAGCCGGCACTACGGCGGACCTGCATTGATAAGCGATGATCAGTCGTATCCACCAGGGTCCGCATCGGCCCGGCTCACCGTCTTTTTGGCTGTTATCAAATGCTCCCAAGCCAGACACCCGCACGGCGTTGACCATGTCATAGGAGCTTACATGCATGTATCCGATTGGTGCAGGGTGATTATATTGTAAGTTCTATATACATGATAGAAACTAAGCGAAATCTCGTCAGGCATCACTCATCGCTACGTCCGGCGTATCCCGGTCCAAATTAATTCCCACTGTTTACCGCATCAAAACAAGACTGTTCCACCAGTCAGAGTGCCTCCTGCCAAAGGTGCAGTAATAATCCCTGCTTCTAAGAGAACTTGGGCCAACCTGACCAGCAACCCGTCGCAGCCCTTGGCAGCCAAAACATCAATGGCCACAGGGAACTTCTCCTTATGTTGGGTGATGGTGCTATAGGCCTCGACCTCCCCAATGGGAATGACAAAGTCAGGCACACTGGCCATGTTGGAGATGAGGAATCTGCTGTACCCCGAGGGCGCGCCCGGGAGTGAGCGGTAGACATTGCGCGCTATCTGGGAACCATCGGTACCAACGTACACGATCAGTGATGAAGAGCACTGATCAGGGTCGGCGATAGGCGTGAGGTAGTTGTCGGCAATCCAATCCATGAACATCGTCTTGTTGTAGATGGCCTCGTCGAGGGCGGAATCGGGATATCCCATCGACCAATTCCAACGAGACAGGGGGACGGGGTCGACAAAGGGAACTCGTCCGTCATGTTTGGCTATTTTTCAATCAGTCAGCTGACGCTGGAGAACATGTAGAGCTTGAAGCCGGGCTTACCAGCATAGTCAGCATAAAAGGGATCCCGGACCAGAGGAATCTGCTGCTTGGTGATCAACATCGGATAGGTCAGGTTGAGCAGCGTTTCCAGAGCAACATCTGCAGGAGCATCTGCGGGCGGGTTGGAGGCCCAATCGGCGGGCAAATCCAGCGAGGTGGCCGTCGTGTTGAGAAAGGCTGCCAGTCGGCTTTGGAACTTGGCCAGCAATGCATCCGCCGCAGAATCATTGGTAGTAGGAAAATCGATCGTATACAGCTTGCTGGGGTACTTCACCGTCTTGCCAATGAACGAGGTGTAGTTGGTGCTGTAGAGTGCTCGGTTGGCGCGGTCCCACAGGTACGGATCTCTCGTGAGCACACCAGCCGTGTCCAGCACGGGAGACATGGACATGACGTGGTCGAGTTCGACGAGGCCGTGCGACGGCCGAGAGCCGTAGACACCTTGGACTTCAGCGGGATTGCGGATGGAGCCACCCGTGTCACTGCCCAGAGCCAGATCCAACCACTCGTAGGAGCCGATGGAGGCTCCCGCACCAGATGAGGAGGACGAGGGGTCCTGGTAGCCGTCTCCACGGGGGTTGAAGGGCGAGTGGAGGTCAACCCAGTCAGCTGTGGCAGTCTCTCCGTTGGCAAACTGCGAGGGCTTCTGCAGCCCGACAATGACGGCTCCTGCATCGATCAGGCGGGAGACAGCGGTGCCGGTGGCGTTATTCTCCGCGTAGAGGTTGTACCATGCGCGGTTGCCATTGCTCTGCCGAACGCCGGCCAAACTGTAAATATCCTTGACGCCCACGCGAACACCAGCCAGCGGCTTCTCAGCGGTGGGGGTGTAGTAGATCCGAGATGGCACACCAACCGTCGAGGACACCAGACCAGCGACCTGCGCGGACAAAGGCTGGAATGTCCCGTCTGGCTTCTGCAGTAGGGACTGCGTAAAGGATCCGGCAAAGTCACTGTAAAGACGGTACACTGGATACAACTTCCCAGTGACCTGCTCGAGGAAGTACGGGCCCGAAGGCACAACTCTGGACTCCAATGGAACGAGAGTACTGGGGCGGGACGCATTGAAAAAGGCCGTAGTAAAATTGTCAGACTTGGGACCGCGAAGGAAAACGGCGCCCAGGAAAGCGTCAGTAAAGACGTCATCCTTGGTTGCCCAGGTGGAGAAGAGAGAGGATAATGTTGAGGCCTCAGCATTCTCTTGGACGACGGTCACAGGATAGAAGCCGTTAGCGCTGGGGATGCCGGAGAGGAAGGCTGCTGACACGGTCACGTTGCCGGCCGAGTAGGGCGAGATGAAGTAGTTGATGTTATCCAGCGTGACGGACATGCCCGTAGACACCAGCTGGGCGGTCGCTGTGCCGACCAGCCCGAGAGCCGACACGGCGAGCTGGGCCAGACGCACCATGGTAGGGGAATCGAAGAAGATGGGACGAGGAATAGGGAAATGCTGGCTCAGGGCTGGCCATGGTGGACTTATATGGTACCGGATACAGACACCATGCACTTATCTGAGTTGGAGACATCTCGGCCGTCTCCGACTCATCCCACCCGACCTGCTCATCTCAGAGCACCAGGTATCAAACCTGGCAGTGCACTGGTTCCTAATGATTCGTTGACGACATCGCTCTTGGCAGGTTGGCGATGTTACTATCCGTTATCAGTTGGGGTAGCCTCTCGGCTGATAAGCCCAACCCCGAGCGATGTCGGCGCAACCCCGGGGATTCCGAGTCGTTTGGACCTTCCAGAGCGCCAACTACTGCAGATGCCCTGGACCCACGTGGTCAGCTTCTCCAGAAGCCGGGGTTACGGTACTCACTATCTCCCTGGCTTCCATCTTGCAAGCGCTCCATCCTTATCTATCCATCGGCTATCGTTTTATCTCCAATATGCCCCACGCTGACAAGCCAAGCGGGGTCGCTTTGCAGTGCTGGAGGATCGGTAAAATCGGTTAGCTGCGCTGACAAATTTGTAGAGAAAAGAGGAACGAGTAGTAGGGACCAAAAATTGATTCTTTCAAGGGACGTTTATTGAGCATGTTAGGGGAAGGGACAGTAGAATTGATAATATTCTTGCTGTTGAAAATAGGGTACCAACTGCGGCTTGAGCAATAGACCCTAATTTTGTCTTTATTTCGCTACTGATCTATCTGATATTGTTTGCCTGGCAGAGCGCGCACTTCCACAGGCAGCCTTTGCCATGGGGTTCGACGTGGAAGATCAAGGGTGACTCGAGTTCTCCTCTTTGTCTTGACACGGTTTGATGGTCCTAATTTCAAAGTTAGCTTGGTACATGATGAAGATATCAACAGACATACTGATAATAGCAAGTCCATGTCGCATCAATCCTACCAAGCTTAACATCTGCCGTCTGTACAAATTCGAGTCAGTATACAAGAAGCAAAAAGGATAAGAGGATTGAAACGTCACCAGAGCTTCAACAAAGTAGTCCATCATTTCGGTCTCGTGTTTCAACCAGTCCAAGTGATATGGTTTCATAATTTCAGGGCAGAACGTCTGTGCACGATCGAAATCAATCCACAAAGCTCTATCCGATGTTGTCTGAACCATCATATTTCGAGGATAAGGATCTCCGTGGTAGACTCCAGCCTGGTGTATTTCTAACAGGATCTGATGAAGTTGGCGAATCTTTTTCTCCGAGAAGTTCGATAAATCGATAGACTGGATATTCGGGATATACTCCATTAGAACGGCATTGGGGTATATCGTATCCTGAAGGAAGACTTGAAGATGTGGTAGATGGTTAACTGGGTTAATCTGCTCTACCGCGCCATAGTATTTGGGAATATATCCGCGGTCGCACAAGCCATGTTCCCGAAGTTGTCTGTATGCAGTGCTTTCGCATTTGAATGGATCGATTTCCCGCCTTGGAGCGTGAATCCGATGTCCAGCAGGCGAGGGATCAGGAGAGTGGTACTGTTATATGGTTTCTGTACTTAATGGCTGCCTCAGGACACAGACATCGATTCCAAGATACTTACGACTTTCAAGACACAATCTTTACCATGCCAAATAGTGCGAAAAACACAAGACACGGGCGATCTCTTCAGCTGTTCGACAAAGGTCACCTCAGAGAGCATGAGACTCATTGCGGCTGGACGCGTTGATTGATGTCAAAAACACAATGGTCGTAGCATCCCTTGAGTGACGAGAATATCGCTGCGTAAAGTAGTGATGCAGTAGCGCTAAACCTATTCCACCTTTTCCATCAGCCAGGCACGAATAGGGATGTGGACAAGACTTTCCGTTACAGAGACGTATAAAAATGAGGACGATGGTGAAATGAAAGGATGCAAACTCATGAGGCTGGCCGCGAAGACCATAACAACAGCACGGTGGCCAACGTGACCGGTACACGTGATCCTCGCCTACCAGCCAGCCAACCAGGCGCTTCAAGACGAATGATAACATGATTCGAGTAAAAGTGAAGGAAACGGGTTCTAGCAAAAACCTTTCATATTTACTTTGGCGCAGTCAGGGCCACAAAGAGGGATTGGAAGCATCCTGACTGAACCCGAAAGCGTACGAATACTTTCTGGCATTGTCCATATTCAGACAGTTGAACTAACCATAGTGAATATGGTTCGATATTGTTTTCTGTTCCTAATAGAACTTACAGCGGTAGGTATGTGCTATACTGGAACCAGACATAACGGGTTCTACAAGGATCGACAGGCACAGGGAAGCGGCCTTCTACGGAGATACGAGCGTCATCTTCAAGCTGCATGAGCTCGCATTCAAGAAGCGGGCTATTGTCGCCATTTCCACCTGGCATTCCCGTCAGGCCCAATCATCGCCTCCAGTCGGACCCAGATGACTCCCACCGTGGCCGCAAACAGGAGGGCACTGACCAGCAACGACATGTTCTCATACCCGTGAGGACTCAGGGCGTTCGCCGTGCTTCGAACCAACACGCCCCCGACTGGCGTACCGATCATAGTGGCCATGCCGCGCACCATGTACAAGACGCCGTTCACCGAGGCAAAATTCTGCACGCCAAAAAGTTCCACCAGACTGGCCGGGAAGAGGGAGACATAGGCGCTAGCAAAGGTTCCGTACAGGATGGTGAACATGATGAACAACCCCTGCGATTGTGTCGTAGCACCGGATATTGTCGACGGCAGCCAAAAGGCCATGGTGGCAATTGCACTGAGGAAAGTGGTGAGGAGGAGGGCGTTGAGTCGCCCGAGACGATCGGCCAGATGACCGATGACGATCTTGCCCACGGCATTACAGGCATTGCTGAGAGCGATGAAATTGGAGCTGGCCGTGGTGCTGTACCCGAGAGTCTGCGCGTATGAGGCATAGAAAAAGACTGGAGTGTAGTAGGCTGCCGCCTGGAAGATGGCGCTCAGGGCTTGGGCCATAAACCGGCGCGTCCGGGCAACCCGCCAGTCCACCAGAGGCACTTTGAGGATGCCACCCGCACGACTGGTTCTGCTGGAGTTTTCCATCTCGATCCGGGTTCGGCTGCCGGGCTCCCAGGCCATCGCACCGCTGGCGATGGAGATCAGGGCAAAGGAGAGGGCCCCGGTCATGCGCAGAGTATTGCGATAGCCAAGATTGTCGACGCAGGCCGTCAGAGCTGGCGCCCAGACAAGACCACCTACCCCGGTTCCCGATAAGATGATGCCCATGGCGAGTCCACGGTGATGGGTAAACCAGGTGGGAGCGATAGTCACCGGCACCATGTAGCACAAACAGGTGCCAATACCATTCAGAAGGCCTTGTGCTAGTTCATAATGCCACAGTCGGCTCCCAAAGCTGGCCAGGACGAGAGAAAGCCCGAAGACAAAGCCGCCGGCTAATGAAACCATGCGAGGGGAAAAGCGCTTGGCCCAGGCGACGGCAAAGGGAGCCCCAATCGTCATGAGGGAAACCGAGGTGGTACCGATCAGGTCGATCTCTGCGGGTGTCGCTCCGGTGAAGGGGGTGCCGGCCTTTCTTGATAGACTCTCATACAAGGCCTGATAAACACCCCAAGCGAAGTTGAGGCCGCAACAAGTGAAGATGATGACAAATGAGGCGGCGACAATAATGACGGATTTCCTGGGGTAGATAGAGTGAGTCCCATCTTTTGAATCATCGAAGTCCTGGGTAGCATACCATCTTGCATCCCGGGCCCAACGGCCCTCGGGTGGACTGAGAGCTACAGAAATAGGTTCCAAACGCGACATGGTGTGAAGCTGATATCATTGAGGATCAGAGCGGCACTGACGAGATTTAAGGGCTCTCATGAGGCAAAATCCATGACGAGGTCAGAGAAAAGACGGGTAGTTCTCGGAACAGTTCGCGATCATGCCCAATCTGACTCATCGCCATGGCATCAATTGGTGACGTTGAACCTCGGTTGCAGTCGGCGGGTCACTTCGGCGGGTCAGCCCGGGACCACTGACAATCATCCTATGGATAGATCATTGACTCTGGGGCCTTGGGTACATCAAGGTTACTTGAAGTTTCGGATGGTTCACCGAGGAGAACACACTATAGAGCATCTCTTTTTGATGGGCGAACGGGGACAGCAAGAGCACCTTCCGCACACCCGAAGGCGGAGTCTGTGAGGCATTGACTCAATTAGGTGCACATTCCAGTAGTGTATCGATGCAGAACTTACTAGTTAGCCTTGGGCAACCCCACCAGTAAATTCTTGCAGCTAGGGCTGACCCACCGAGGCACGGTGGCTATTGCGGAACGGCAGCGTTTCCCGTCTGCCAACCACGCTCCGCAATACCCGCAAAATCCGGGGCGGGTGGACTCGCCATGTATTTATACCATGTGGTTACAAGTCCATGGACTTGGTATAACCACTGCCAATTCAATAGTATGATCGCTTGCAAAGCAAAGTATCTCCTTCATGAGACTAGTATTGTTCCAGGTCTCTCATGCACGTTAGGGATCAACATCCAATATGAATCACCCGCACAGCAGTGAAACCAGCAGCCAAAGGTCCCAGGTCAAGGTGCGCTAGAATCAATGACAAAGATCAGGAATCTATGCTGACAGTCAACCCTCTCTAGAAAGATGAGGAAAAGTCCCCTGGGCGTCTTTTATCCATGGGGCAGGGAAAGGTCCTTCCTCCCCTCCTGCCAAACCGAGAGGACTATGTCGTCGCGTTTGACGGTCCAGACGATCCAGAACATCCCTTCAACTGGGCTTTTTCTACCAAGTAGGCCTACCTCATGTATCTCCATGTCACTACTTACCTTTTCTTCCCCCAGGCTCTATGTATCCATCATGGCATGCTTTGGCACGTTTACCGCGTCGTTTGCCAGCGCGGTCTTTGCTCCGGGAGCCAGCGGGGCAGCCCAGGCGTTTGGGGTAAGCTCCGAGGTTGGAATGCTTGGTACGACGCTCTATGTGCTGGGGTTTGCATCAGGCCCGTTGATTTGGGCACCTGCCTCGGAGTTGATTGGACGACGATGGCCGTTGACCGTGGGTATTCTTGGGGTTGGCGTGTTTAGCATTGCCTCGGCCGTCGCGAAAGACATCCAGACCGTCATCATCTGTCGCTTCTTTGCCGGGATGTTTGGGGCCAGCCAGCTCTCTGTGGTTCCTGCTGTGCTGTCGGACATTTATAACCACATGCACCGTGGTGCTGCCATTGCCGTGTATTCGTTGACCGTGTTCGTGGGTCCATTCAGCGGCCCGTTTATCGGAGGCTTCCTTGCCTCCAGCTTCCTTGGATGGCGATGGACCTTGTATATCCCGGCGTTTATGGGCTTTGCATGTGGTGCCATATTTGTGCTCTTCCTGAAGGAGACCTACGCCCCGTGCCTGCTGGTCTCCAAAGCGGCAGCCCTACGGCGACGGACCTCGAATTGGGGCATTCATGCCAAACAGGAGGAGGTCGAAGTGGACTTGCAAGAGCTGATTCAGAAGAACTTTACTCGTCCGCTGCGGATGCTGGTCACCGAGCCCATCATCCTGGTCATTTCGGTCTATATGTCTTTTATCTACGGGCTGGTCTACGCCCTGCTTGAAGCCTACCCGTATGTGTTTGAATCGGTGTATGGGATGAACCCCGGAGTCGGCGGCCTCACATTTATTGGCCTGATCATTGGCCAGGTGCTGGCATGCGGTTTCATCCTGTCTCAGCATTCGGTGTATGTGAAAAAGCTGGCCGCCAACGATAATATCCCCATCCCCGAGTGGCGCCTGGCGCCGGCTATTGTTGGGGCTCCTGTGTTCACGGCCGGGATATTCTGGTGAGTGGCTCGATCCTTACCCGCATCTCCTACTCACACTATATAGGTTCAGCTGGACGGGGTTTACCGCAACGATCCACTGGCTTGCACCGACTGCTGCAGGCGTGCTGATCGGGTTTGGCATCCTGTGCATCTTCCTGCCGTGCTTCAACTATCTGGTTGATTCCTTTCTTCCTCTGTAGGTGTTCCATTGCGGGGATGTGATTGGTGCGGTTGGGCATCTCAGCTGACCGCGCAGGGCGGCATCGACTGTAGCGGCAAACATCATCCTGCGCTCAAGTGTGGCTGCCGGGTTCCCCCTGTTCTCGAAGCAAATGTTTGCGAATCTGGGGGTGCAGTGGGCTGGGACGCTGCTGGGCTGCTTGGCGGCGATTATGATTCCGATTCCATTGTTGTTCCGAGTGTACGGGCCGCGGTTGCGAGGGCAACGCAGATGAGTCACGGGCCACGGCGGCTATTGCGGGATTGCCTTGAATACGCATCAATTACCCCTTCCACTTGAGCACAATCCGCGGAAAGCTACGGCTCGACTGAACAGACCTAGTTCCTTTAACTTTGGGCCTATGAAATGAATATTAGCCTTTCGCGCCCTAACACCGGTCCAGGTCGAAGCCCCGGTGCCGCCACTACCAAGATCGCCGAGGTCCAGACCGTGGCTGTGACAACGCCGTACCCCCTACCCAATCTGATGCCTCGAGATGTATCACTCGGGAGCATCATAAAAATGGAGTCAGGGCTTTCAACCAACCACCCAGACGGCCCTCAACCCATATAGAAAACAAATCCATGAAAAACCGGGTCGGTCCACTTGCCGAGCCCCCATCCCGACCGCGTCATCTTTCTTTGCCCTCCCCGTCTTCCCTCATTCCATCCATCAAATACCATCCACCATGTCCTCTGAGGACACATCTTTGAAGCGCAAACGAACTCGGACTGCCTGCGGGCCATGTCGGGAGCGCAAGAGGAAATGCGATGGCCAATCGCCCTGCTCGACCTGCACCAGCTGGGGCTACGACTGTCACTACTCGCGACACACGAGACCTCGACCCTCCACCCCCAACCAGCCTGATTCCGATCCCATTCCCGTCCCAGATGTGAGTCCCAGTGTGGCTGGCCGTATCACCGAATCTCTTGAAGCCAACTCCGGGGCCGCCTTTGTAAGAAAGGTGGCTCTCAAGGTCGACCCCGCCAACGCTCCCAAGTTGAATCTCTTCGGCTGGAATGTAGGGACGCGCAAGTCATCCGCTGCTGGAGCCACCGTTGGCAAGCCCATTGTCGATATTTGCTCGGCAACTACCTTGCAGACACTAGGACGTCGCTACTTTGCCAAGATCGACCCCTGTTATGGCTTCATCGATTCGGTGCAGTTCTCTCGGCGTATGGATGCTCGCTGGCAACCGTCTTCGAGTGAGAGTACGTATGACGGCGTGCTAGCAGGAGTGGCCGCACTTGGAGCCCTCTTTTCCGACACGGAAATGGATAGAGTGGAAAGCAGTCTGGTGGAACTGGTTCGCCACATCTCGGACACTCATCTTGGGAGCATGGCCCCATCTTTAGACCTACTCACGGTGTGGACGCTCCGTGTGGTGTATTTGCGCATGACAGCTCCTCCGTATCCGGCTTGGGTTGCAAGCTCGACCTTGATGCATTTAATTGAAGCCTCCAAGCTCCACCAGATGTCGTCGGATGAACGCGATCTCGATATCCGTCGGAGGCTGATAGGCGTGGCCCAACACCTCAATATCTGGATCTCCTACGACCTGGGTCTCTCAAGGGTCAGCTTATCTACTGACTTGCTCGGGCTGCCGACACCGAGAACAGGTGATTACACGGTCGAACTTCTCGGTCTCTTACCACTCACTGCTAGTCTGGGGCCGGAAAATCAGCGCCACGACCAGGAAATTGAACAATTGCTACTGCAGACGCTGGACCGCACTCATACCATCGCCCCATCCCTGCTTGCCCAGTGCAATCTAACTCTCTGCCTTCTCCGACGCCTTCGGTTGACGAATGTAACGACTACCCCCACCACTATGAAGCGAGTCATCGACCTCCTTAAACGAAGCCTGGCCGCCGCACGCGACATGGCCACCAGCCACTCCCCATGGCAGCATGTGGCCAACGTGCCATTTCACATGATCAGTATCCTGCTCGAGATGGACACAAGCGCCGCCCTGGAGCTGCTGCCCGACGCCATGCAGACGCTGAAACTAGTTGCCTCCACCTACGATACGGACACGATGCGAGAAGCATATAGCACAGCGTATCTACTTATTAACATCTACGAGAAGCGCCGAATCGCAGATACCAGACTGTTGACGAGGGTCTTGAGGGACCACCCGCTATCTGTCCCCGAGCCGCCATCAGGACTAAACGAGATTTCCTGGGTGGAGGGCGTGATGGCTGACGTGCCGACCCTACAGGGTCTTGACTTTGAACAATTCTTACAACCCGATATGCTTCGCCTGTCTCCGGAGTTTCAGCCTCCGGGACTGATGGAACCGTTGGAACCTGTTGATCTCTGTACACCGGAGAAGGGCCATATACCCAGGACACCTCGAAGTAGACAATAGACGAGCCATTTACGCATCTAAACATATCTAACGACACCAGCGACTTCTGACCATATGATTCTGCCTCTGCTTACAAAAGTTGTTTCTACTATCAAGGAATTTAGAACATCTCGAGAGTAAATTCCTGCACTTGCCTTGCTAACAATCCCAATTCGCTCCGCCCTACCACACACTGAACAACACCAAGTTAAGTCCTAGCCTAGAAATTCCCAAATCTCTATCCCAAATAGATGATGCTTAAAATGATACCTCTTCTGCGTAATCATACCACGACCTAATCTAAATCACCACCACCAGTACTTAACGTCTCAGCCACATAAGGAACACTACATCCAGAGACACAGAAGACAAGAAACCACCCTCCCCTTTGTTGGAATAAACGTAACCGAGTGAGAATAAGTAGTCGCTAATCCAACATACAATTAAACCTACAACCTATTCCTATTTCTCCCTTTCCCTACTTCGCCTTGGTGATTCACAATAATAGGGTTAGGACTCATTGCACACAGAATAATCCTACCTCTATTAATATCTCATGTATCTCTTGCTGCCTGGTGTGCTTTCTTGATAATATTAAGATCAATTGTAGATTGGATTAAGTTCACTCGGGAAATCGGCAGACTAAACCCCAATCGGGGGGAGTTTGCGACAACAGCTCGGAGAATCCACTGGACCCTGTCGGACACTTATCGGGAAGAGATAACGAGTGCCTGATTATTATTGCGGGGTATCTTACATGATTTAAGTGCAATGCTTAGTTTTGAGGCTATTCTGAAAATTGGGTGAGTTTGCGATTATCCCTCGGAGATACACTGGGTGGGTTTTGCAAGGGAGGGTCCAAGAGCCGGATAGTTTGGTTTTTCGATTACCGGGTGTACTCGTTTTGTGGGGTTATAGTGCATGAGAGTAGAAGATCTGTGCTGGCCACTTCAACACTTCTGGATTAAAATTGAGAGCGCGATGGAGTACGTGAATGATCCGGGAGATATGAAGAGTCGGGTCTATGGATTGAACGCATTCAAGGTGCGAGTTCTATAGCCTTTTACCTTTGCAGGTAAGCCAAAGAAAGTCCTTATATGATTGCCAAGCATTTCTTAGTCTCTTATTCTTAAGCTTTGTTCATGGGGTGAGAACAATATGAAATGAGGCGAATTCATCCCACAATTCCCCCATGAGGAAGTCTCGCCCGATCATACCGTGGAGTGGTCACGCGTACATGAAAACGGTCCTACAGAATGACTGTTGGATTACGCAGTGAGATAAGCAAAGAGGGCCTGTTCTGCACATACTGATAGGGTAATTTCCGAAATATTCTTTTCCCTTCCCAGAGCACATCTCTCTGTTCAATACAATCTACAGAGGCCACGGTTCTCGATAAAAGTCAACGTTCTATCAATCTGGAATGGTGCTTGACAGTGGGACTGCCGTAAAGCCGACCGAGCATATGGGTATCGCGGGGCAGCAATGCGGGGAAGGCAATACCTTAGTGGAGCCCTAGGAATAGCCTCCCAGACCAGACCCTGAGAGGGTGCCACTTCTTGAAGTTGCTTCAGGCGATTCTTGCTGGTTCGTATAAGCAACCATAATGACGTAGCGTCGCCCTGCATCCGGTGGACAGTGTCCAAGGGATGGTCTATGCGTAAACAGGATAAATAGAAGCCCTCATCCAGAAGGTAGACGGCATTGCAGGCACCTTCTTCCAGCCATTCTGATCCACCTCAAGCTACGTCTTACTCTGCAGAACGTCTAACTTTCCAAACTGCACATCATGCTCTCACACACAGCCAATCTAGCTGCTTTGACAACAGCCCTTGTCATCCAAGCTGCAGCTCTACCCTCCACCGTAAGCTATGATAGTAAGTCATCCCATCCACATCCACATCCCTCTTCCATAATCAAATCCTTCACTAACTCCTCAACCCAGCCCTCCCAACCACCGGATCCATCCTCAACCTCGCCATCCCCGCCAGCAACATAACCCACACCGTCCAACCCAACGAAACCATTTTCACCATCGCCCACAAATACAGCATCGGAGCATGCGACCTCGCCCGACTCAACGTCCTCGCCGACCCCAACTTCATCTACGTCGACGAACCCCTCCGCATCCCCTCCCACCCTACCCTCCCCTCCGACACCTCCTGCTTCAGCCCCAACAACACTCTCACCACCAACACCTGCATCCCCGGCGGGCCCCACGTCTACACCATTCTACCTGGCGACACGATCCAAAAGATCGCCAACGAGCGATTCAACATCACCGCGGAATCTATCCTCAACCAGATCGCTCAAACGGGATACATTGCCGCGCTGAACCCGGGGATATACGATGTGCTGGAGACGGGAGAGACGGTGAAGATTCCTGTATGTGAAGATACGGTTTGTACAATGACAGATTTTACCTTCACGTACGGCACGTTGCAGGATTTTGCAACGCAGTATGGTGTCATTGTGGGGCAGATCATGGCGTTGAATTTGGGGTATAATCATACGGAGGAGGTGGCGCCGTTGGGGGTGTTGTATGATTGTCAGGTTGTGGGGTAGGGGGGTCCTAAATAATGCAAGATGTTCGTTGGGACCGGGCCAAGTGTGGGTGATGCTTTCTACCGCCCGGTCTAAATATCACCAAAACAAGAATCTTCTCAAGACTTACTTCTTTGATCATCCTACGGTTATATATAAGGATGATAATAGTATTGATTGGTGCAAAATGGTGTAAAATGGCACGAAATCGTATGTGAGGGATTTGGGAACACCTCCATGTATATATATTTTCCGCAGCCGTAGTCCGTCTGGCAAGCTGTAGGCGACTCAAGAAACGCCCCTTGAAGGGGCTGTATTCGCGTATAAACCCATCACTATTATCATCATCATAATATAGAGATACAAGCATCCAATACAACATAATTTTCCAGAAGGAAATCCCCCGCCATTAACCCTTAGGCGCTTTGCAATACATTGGACTGTTCTATTAATTTGCACATTATATATCTTATAAAGAAACCAGTAGTCATACAAACCCCCGATGGTCTAGTTGGTTCATGGCGTCTGACTGTAATATTGTATTGTGATCAGAAAGTCACCAGTTCGATTCTGGTTCGGGGGATTTCTTTTTTTGCGTTTTATTTTTTGCCCCAGCGGGACGGATGTGTGGAGTACTTACTCTGCAGTGATAATATGTTTTAGGATCGGGATTGGGGACACTATTTGTTTAATATTATCCTGTAGACAGTATATCATAATCTTTTGACCTTTTTTGTCCCCAAATATTTTTTTCTGGATTTGATTTGGTGATACTCTCCGTGATCGATAATACTGGATCTTCACACCTTCACGTCGCCCAAGAAAATGATTTCAGGCTTCGTGCTCGATAGGACTTGTATCATGAGATCACCCACGTTAATAACTCGACCTTTATTGATATTTACAGCATCAGCGTTATCTATATTTGTTTCCACTATAGAGTTCTGCTACTTCGAGACTTTCCCCACTACAACAAATAGTAGGGTTAAGTAGGAGGGTGGTATAACTTTCCCGATGGGGATGTGCATGCTGGCAGATTTGATGGATAGGTTGGCTATTAGATTAGATAAAAAAAATGAAGAATTTGTGAGCTGAATCCTGCTAAGGTTCTTAGAAACTCCCTGTACACCCAAGTTTGATGAGTTTCAAAACTGTCAGGGAAACGTCCTGGGAAGTAGGCTAAATCTAAAATGGGAGGAGGGCCTGATATAATACTGACAGAGATTCAATGATTGTATTCAGCTAGAAATAACCCCGAATATTGATAATCTTCTGTTCTTCAAGATAACCTTGATTTGGCAAGGAGGAGCTGTACCAAGGCATCCTTGTCTATGTGTCTTGTTCGGTTCCTCTCGACAGCTTTGATTTGTCTGTCAGTGATAGGAATGTCTGGATGATCCTCCAAGAATATATCGATTGTATTCAAACTTGACCTTTCCACGATCAACTCGAATGCTGCCTCTGTGGCGGGCAACGGTATCCGGTGCTGCATACACGAGCGGATAAAATCATCAAAACCCCACGATGGGATCCTCTCCAACATTGTATCTGAGACATCAAAACTGACATACTGAGAAAGAACCCCTGCTGCCTGAGCCAGGGAAGTTGGGAGATTTTCAGGATCCCGCCATATTGCTTCCCAGACGGCACTAAGATTGAGGTCACGGCGTTGTTTTAAAAACAACTCTAAAGGCCTCCATCCGTTGTTCCGAATAGCATATATCAAGATATCCTCTGTAATTGGCACTGCCTTTGGTCCCAGGCGAGTCAGAAGCAATCTAATGACTGCGGTTGAGTGTCCACTCAACAATGAAGCTTTGATCACATCGTCTGTGATTAAGACTTGGTTCTTCCGCCTGTCGAGCAGGATCCTCATTGCAGCAACGTCTCTTGCAGCGTTGACGACCATCTTCGGTGTTATTAGAAAATCTGGATTCCTATTGCGAATGATCTCCAGAGTACTGCTGTTACCAGCGACTGCTTCTATCAGCCACTCATCCACTTCCACAAGCTGCCGATCGAGAAGCATCCCCAACACCTTTGCTCCTTGAATTCGGTCACTTCCTATCCTGTGGATCATTCTTTCGATTGGAAGACACTCACGCCTTCGATCCAATAGAAGACCCATGGCGCTAGGGAAAAGACATGCCGCTTCCAGAAGCCGATCAGTCACCGGGATTTTTGGCCATCTCTCCAAGATAAATGTGAGCATGTAGTCCACATTGGAAGAAGAATCCACATGTGCAACTGATACCAATATATCCTCAGAGACGGGAAGACTGTGACCTCGAAGATCAAACAGATACTCTATCAAAGCTTTGCCATGATATTCATTAGCAGCTACCAAGCGTAAAGTTTGCCCTGTGATGGGAAGGTCAGAACCACGAAAATTGGTCACCAGGAGCTCCAGCATTTCCCGATCGTGGAATTCAGCAGCGTCACATAATGCCTGCTCGGTGACCACAAAGCCCGCCTGCTGTCTGCACAGGAGCGTCTTCATCATGCCTAAGCCTTCGTATAGATTATCTGCAATTTCCTGGATAATCTCATCATCAATGACGGTGTCTTGCCCACACTCATCAAGCAACATGTTCATGATTTCGCTACCTTTTGTCGTGTTTCTTGCAGCGGCCAAGAAGACCTCTTTGTCGATATCGATCCCAGGATCACGCCTGTCTAGAAGTAATCTCACTGTCTGTGGATCGCGTGCAATCCCAACGACAGTAATCAGGACTTCCTTGGTGACTTGTATTTCCTCTCCGCGCTTCTGCAAAAGTAGCTCCATCGTTTCTTTCTTTCCATTTGCAAAAGCTCCAATAAAGCGTTTATCTAATATGATACCATCCATCTGGCTGTTCAGAACGACATTTGCGGTATCAGTATTATCAAATGAGGCAATAATCCCCTGGATCAGTGATGGGGTCAGCTTTATATCCGCGCCACACTTATCGAAAAGCAAGTGCATGATTTCTTCGCCACAGTAGCCATTCCGCAACACAGCCGTTAACAACTTCTCAGTTATCTTGACGCCCATCTTCTCTTTTTGATCTAGGAGCCGGTCCATTAGTATTTGGCCCGAGTTGTTGCAAGCTGCAGATTCAACTAGTTCCTCATTAATGACCCTATGCGATGCTCTTGACTGATCATGCAAAGCACCCTTGTCCCAAAGCAGGTCCAAAATAATTGCCAGCTTCTCTTTGTCGGCCTCGGTGATTTTCATATACCTCAGCAGGAGACCAGTCACACGTTGAGGTATTTCATCCGTTCTATTCAGCAAGAACTCTAGAGCCTCTAGGTGGCCTCGGCTCGCCGCTGCAAGCAGGGCATTGTCCAGTATATCATCAAAAGGTGACCCCATAGGATCGGCGCCTTTTGCAAGCAACGTTTCGATTGTTGATTTCAATCCTTTCCTTGATGCATTAGAAAGTGGCGGTATCAGCTCCTCGAATGATTGATGCCATGTGGAATTCCTATCAAAATCAAGCAAGCGCACCCAGTTGAAATAAACATCACGCTCGGTGAACAGGCGGTCGACCTTTTCCTGGAGACCGGTAAAGTCGGCGTGTAGGTCTTCTAAATATGCCAGATGACGGTCCCAGCATTGTGCAGCGTATATCAACAGTGGATTTTTCACAGCAGTGGCCTTTGTTAGAATCTCGGTACTCTCAAGCAGACAGTCGATGGTTTTATTTGCTAAAGCATCATGAGCAAATAGGGCCGAGAATTGATACCATTGACCCTCTGTTTCGTTGCAAACTAGAAACTCCTTCACGGAGAAATGAGCCAGTCTCACAGTATTATCAGAGATGTTCAAAGTGACTAGAAAAGTAGTGCACGTTGTCACTACGTCGTCTGGAAACCGGAAAGACACAACAGCCGCGACAGTCTCTAAATCCAGCGGGACGGCAGAGAAACTGAGCCAGATCAATATTGTGCGAGCTGCTTTTCGATCATCTGGCGAGAGCCTTTCAAGGACATCTTTATAGGTGTCCTCGAGTGTGACTGGAATGGAATCAAGAGCTTTATAGAATGCAGCCTCAGTCTTGGACTCTTCAAGTCGCTTTATTTGCAAATCAGCCCAGCGAAAACGCCTGCTCAATCACACGAGTCAACCATGCTGTGCATACTTGTTGATTAATGCAACATACCGTTCCGGAATATCCAGCAATCTCTCGAGGGTCCGCTTTTTGACCGATTCGTCCCATTCACACAACCTTCCATGGGCAACTTGAGCCCGGACAAAGGTTTCCACATCTTCTCCCAATCCGGTCTCCAGATTCACGCTTTGATATTGCTCCAGCCTTGAGCGTATATCAGGCTCTGGTCGACTCGTGGCGAGAATGTGCAATTTGGCTCGATGTTTCCCCAACAGTTCTTCGAGGAATTGCAAGAGCGATCTCCGTTCATCATGTTTCGCAGGGCACTCGTCCAGAGCATCAAGGATAAGGAAAAGCTCGCCCTGAGAAGTCTCCAACACACTGTCTAGGATTTCTGCAAGTTTTTGCTGTTGTGGCTTACTGCCTCGATGGCGATGTTCTTCCCAGAGTTTGAACATCGATGCAGGAAGTGTTCGTGGCATAAATTGTCGCAGGATGGAGCTGATCATGTTGTATACCTCTAGTGTTTCGTTATTGCTGAACTGAAAGTACCAGTAGGCAAAATCCATTGATGAATCAGACCTGCAGAATTCCTCAATATCTTGAATAACTGTAGAGCAGAGGACCGATTTTCCGCATCCGACTTTGGTAAAAGATTAGTTTTGGTTCTGTGAAGGTTAGAAGAACGCACCCGCTCCATAAAGCCAGCAGATCTTTCCAGGCGTGGTCTTCCACTCTTTGTACTCGGGTAAGTTAAGAAACCAATCCCCCGTGTTGATTGCCCGGCGCTTTTGACTGTTATTTTGGGGATCTGAATAGGATTTCGAGGACAGCCAGTCAAGAATCTCTCGGTCTTGCAAGCCTGCTGACATTAGTGTATGCCCTTCTCGAAAGGCTAGCAGCAGATCTCCTACCCCTATTGTGCGATTGGATATTCTTCAGCCTTTCAACCGCCTCGTCGATTCCATCCAGCATCCGTTCGGCTTGTTTGCTGTGATCTATCAAAGTAAGCAGCCCCTCTTGATCTTGACAAACGGAAGGTGGTACTACCTAGAGCGGCCGTAAGATCGGTCCACTTTTGAACCGCCTGCCCTTTCTTTTCGACAGTTTCCTTAAGGTCCTTGAGCGGCTGTTGGATAAGGGCCGTGATGCTTTTTACCACACGAGCTTGCAGGGTATCAGTTCATATCACCATATGAAGAACCCCGAGGAATTGCATCACATACCAGCTTCGTTTTCTTGTCCCGCCTTTTTCACCTCCGCCGCGTACTGAAGAACTGCCATGTAGACCTCCACTAGAGCATTTTCCAATCCTCGATTGCTTGCCACTTTTCTTTCCCGATAATGTTTGTCAACGATTGCATAGTAGGAAAGAATGCGGGCTAGATATTCGGCTGCCTCGAAAATGTCGTCCCGACGTTCAATATCATTTTTGATCATCGTCAGACCAATGGAAACAATTGACCAAGCGCTTGATGCTGAGCCCGACTTTAGCAGATATACAAGCTGAAATTCATTCAAGTACTCACCATGGCCAGTTGGATCAAAAGCTACTAATGTCTTAACAAGATCCTGCGCCTGCAAAGCATAGAGGATGATATTTTTCGCAGAATCACGAACGTTGATATGGCCCCCGTCGCGCTTGCGAATCTTGAGCCCACCTTCTTTATACTCGCGATATTTGTGTTCAGTTGTCTTGACCACATCCTCGATGGTATTCGTGATAGGGGAAGCGCTTTCCAGACCCAGCGCCTCTCGGCATTTCTCGTCTAATCTTTCTCCGGCCACTTCCCAGAGGTTTTCTCTGTGGGGGTCATCGGCTTTGGCGCCTCGCGTAGAAGACACGTTACTATCGACCTTGTTTATGACGCGATCTTGGGCTTTGCTCGGAGGCGTGGGCTGTTCGTCATCTCGATCTGCCTTTGTACAATTGAGTCTAGCACATAATCGCAAAAACATTGTGGAGTACACCCTTTGAACTGCTTTTCCCTCGCTCAGAGGTCAACAGAATGAAAAAAAAAAAATGAGGCTGGCAGTCAGTCTACCTTAATAATGTGACGCTCGACGTGTACATGCATATGCTAACCTGCAGGGTTGGGGGGCAAATCTCGCCTTCTCATTGGTTCATGCATCTCGTTCTCATTTCAGCCCGCTCAGCTTACTTGATAGGAGTTCCGATTTCCCGAGCAAGCCCCGCAATCGGGCTGCAGTTCACCGTGGTTGGAAAAAGGTGAGCGGGATCTTAACTGGAAATTCTGTTTCTTATCTGGCTGCCTGTTAAGACTATGCCGAGCTATCCTTGGCAAAGGCTCAATAATGCAGTATCTTAGGGTTTATCAAAGACTCCGGTTTTATGATTTGATATCAAGAATGGTCGATTTTAAACAGTCATCGGCGATGTGTGGGTTGGGTGCAAGTTACGGAGTAGTTGGATAAAAAGGAGGAAGGTGAAGAGAGGTAATAGAATAGATAAATAAGGTGAAGACAGAACAGCGAGCGAAGAGTC
>KV907515.1:140408-174826 GCA_001990825.1 Aspergillus carbonarius ITEM 5010
TTCATTGGATTGTATAGAGGCTATACTGAACGAATATGTAACATATCCTGTTTAGAGAACCCCTTGACCTTCAGTAATCGGGTCAGCGTAGTCCATATTGTGTCAAGTCAATCTCCTCCTGTAGCGGAATGAAGAATTGGGCGGAAGACATGTGTATTTTTGCTACGCTAACCTTTAGCCCAATAGATGTTCCGATCAAGTAAGGTGTACTAGTACTAGTACTATATATTTACGGCTGTCATGATTCAGAAATGACCTCCTGGGAAGGAGCAGCAATCGAGGATGATAAAACACAACCAACCAATCAATTGATCCTCTGATCTAATTCCTCTACCCTATACTGATGATACCTCCTTTATCCCCTACAAGCAATTAATAATCAAGCATTTATTTCCATCCATCAAAATTCCCTCTGATATAATTTAAACCCCCCAATACAACCCCCCTGAAAGAGTCCATCTGGATCATACTCTCCCCCTACCTTTCGCAAAAACTGCAAGTTCTTCTCACCATATCCCTCCAACGGTCGCTGCCATTTGTCGCAGTAGTTCAAGTAACGATAAGGATGACCAGTCCCGTTGGCCTTGGCCACTGCGTCGATCTTCTCGATGATCTGACGCGTCACTGACTCCACGTAGCTATCGTCATCCGCCGATGCCCAGGTGAAGGACAGGCTGACGATGACCAGAGGTGTATTTGTACTGTCGTGAATCCCTAGAATATTGGGGTCGCCTTTGGCGGTCCACGAAGGCAGCAGGGGCTGCATGAACAGGGTGAAGAATACCCCCTTCATCTTTCGCATGGAGCCCATGACCTCGTCGAAGACCTCGCGGGTGGCCAGGATGGTGGGTAGATCGTTGTGAATAGTGGTTGTGGCGAATGAGTTGCGCTGGCCGATGATATCGCGGTTGACATTTTCTTCGATGGCGGAGGTGGTTGTCCGGACAGAATGGGTGCTTCGGAACCGCCATAGGCGGGAGAATCCTGACTGCTGCCAGAAGAGCGGCCATTTGTTGGGCTGCTCCGGGGGCTTTGTGTAGGCTAATTGGAGGGTGATCACTCGTAAGCGCACGGCCTGGATGTATGTGTAGCAGGTGATAGGGGGTGCGGCGAAGAGGTCGGCCTCGTCGTCTGCTTGGTGTTGAACGCTGTTGTGGAATGCGCTCAGGGCTTTGGTGATCTCGAAGCCGGGGGCGATGACAGATCCGGTCCAGATTGGGGTGGATGGGAAGCAGCGCATGGTGAAGCGAGTGATGATACCGAAGTTGTTGGCGCCGCCTTTCAAGGCCGTCCAGAGATTGGGATGCGAGATGGCGGTGGTAGTGACGATCTCGCCAGAGGCCAGAACCACCTCGTAGGCGATAATGTTGGAGCAGGCTAGTCCGTACTGGGGGGTGTAGAAGGAGATGCCGCCTATGTTGGGTGGGATGTTAGCGAGGGGGATGTGTTGGATTTAGGTACTGTAGAGACCGTACCTCCCAAGGCAAACCCGGCCACGCCGAGGGGGGCGCTTCTGCCCCCGACTACCCCCAGATTCATTGGGTCCAGGACACGCAGCACATCCACCCAGACACATCCCGCCCCAATGGTGACACTCTGCCGGTCTTCCGCGACAGCTACTTCGCGTAGGTGGGTGAGGTCAATCAGCACGCCCCCGCGGGCAGTGGCACTGCTTGCGGCCGGAGCTTGGCCACCGCCACGCACGGCGAAGAGCACATTGTCGGTGTCATGGTGGGAAGAGGGTGATTGCTGGTCGTATCCTTCCTTGATGATACGAACGGCGGTAGCCACTTCACCTGCGGTGCGCGGTTGGACAATGGCGGCTTGCACGACGTCGCGCGCCTGGCCGGAGAAGTAGGTGTTGATAGATTGGCGGAAGTATTCGGCATCGTGATGGAGCAGTAGCACCCTCCTGGGTAGGGCGGCCTCGAGTTTCTGGCTCAGAGGATGGAGCACCTGGAGAGGACTATCGCTGGTATCCGTCACTTGCAGTGGTGGGTTGCTGGTCTTGCGCATCAACCAGACCCCCATGAGGAGGGCGGTTGCAATCCCCACGGAGGGCAGCAGAGAAGCCATGGTGAGTTGGGCGAGTTGAATTGTCACGGGGCGACGCGGTCATCGGTGCTTTATACCTCTTGAGCGTATTAGGACGTCGCAGCTTGATCAACCAGATGCAGGGCCTGGGGAGTACTGCTAAGCAGTAGGGCGCAGTGGACAGCCAGCGATTGGTGAGTTCGTCTGTCTGAGGTCAGCACTAGTAGGCACCAGTCCATTCCCTGCAATGCCCTCTTGATCCCAAATCATTTAATTGATCCAAAAACAATTTGATAATTGGCATCATAACTTGGATGATTCTTTGACATGTCAATAGAAGTAATATTGCAATCATCTCAAGCTAGAGGCCATGGAAGAATAAAATACCTGCCCAGTGAGTGGTTCGCAAGGAACAGCCGCACACTGGCCAATTAGAAGCTCTGAAACATGTCAACCCTGGGTAGTACAGCCAATCGGACAGCCGTAATTTGGCGCCTTGTAAAGCTGTAATTTGATGTATAACAATTGACCTGGAAGACCCTAGCATCCGTCTTTCTCCACCCCAGAGATATTAGCGGAGATACAAGCTTTGCTCTTAAGTCTCTAAATGACCCAATAACAATACTTTAGATGGCTATCACACCTACTGAAGCGCCAAGGACAAAAACGGAAATCAGTCATCACATTGAGTATGCCAAACATTACTTGCCTATGATGCCCTAGATATTGTATCACTTCATCCGAATTTGCTGGACAAGTTGGCAAGGCTGCAGCTCTGGGTAAGACCACGTACAACTGGCTAGGCATTTGATTCATCTCGCACCACCACCCCTTCCTGCAGGTCAAAGCCTTACCCGATCGCATAATTGTTACACACCACCCCCAGACAATATCCTGCGGTTCATACACCTCTCACACCATTCATGGACAGTCAGAAGGGGTACTACGTGAGCCTCCACGGCTTGTAGGGTGTTTGAACCTGGACTTAACTTGACCACTTCGAGTCAGTCGGGTTATGGTTCATATATTTGACTATTATTAAGCAGTTTGTTCTATATAGAAGTCTGAAATGAACATAGATTAGTATATGAAGCGACTCTTAAAATATTATCTGAAGCATCTTACAAAAGGCTTCACGCAGAATCTTAGGGATGTATACAGGATTTTATCTACAGTCTTAATTAGAACCTCACGTCGAATAATGGCTGCTAGAATAATAATCTATAGACTAAAGCATTTATTCTTGAAGCCTAGAATATAGAAGACTGCCTCAGGCATATATGCGGTGAACATTCTGCCACCTATAAAAGTACATCTTGCCTGACATGGTAGGCGGAGTAGGCAGAAAGTTGTGGCACGCTGGGTAGCCTCGCCGGTGTTTAGCCTATAACTACCATTACTGAGGCAGGTCTTCACCGCCTGTTTCATTTAGTTTAGCCCTTTTCTGCCAACAAATGTAACTGTTCTGTGTTACCGTTAAAGTTATTTACTTATTCTGACCTCACTTGACTGTCTCAATTTTACAGGCCTGCTTGGCGTGACATCTCCTTTCAGTATGCGTCTCATACTCCCGTGAAAAGAGGAAAAGAAACCAGTCATCTTGTCTGACTAGGGTGATAGCTCTATATCAGTCTCCGATCGAGTCCTGGTGGGAAATGAGAAGGACTCTTCTTGGGACATTCTTCACTATTATAGTATGGGGATGACACGACTGGTGCCACTCCGTCAGACTCATTACTAGCTGCATAGTGGGTGGCATTAGACCTCAGGAGACGGATTCCCCTTCGCCTCAGCGCACCTCTAGGGACCATAAGCTAGTAAAGTAGGTGCACTCGCTGTTTCAATCTGACATAGAGCCTTTTCGATACCAACGCAATAGGTTTTATTCGTTGAATACAACTCAAAAAAGTAACAAAAAATGTAGTGACAAGGATGGGATTCGAACCCACGCTCTTTCGAATTGGTGATTTGGTAGCTATACCTAACTGGATGGGATGTCAGTACTTGTTATCGAGGAGACAATATGATTGGTCGGGAAGACTCACAACCAACGCCTTAACCGCTCGGCCACCTTGCCGTATTCATGTCTGAGATGAGATTGAGTTTGCTTATGACAAGAACAGCGATTTTCCATGACCTCCAATTCTTCTAATATTTACCTGCGCGCTCTGTCATTCTGTACACTTTTCTACACATTTTTGGTGGATGTTCTCTCTCTCATTGGCTCGTCTCACTTACCGCTTGCGGGTATTCTGCCGCGTGCTACCCTATCAATTCTTTTCACGATCTCCACCACAGCTACAGTGTCGCCACTTGCATTATGGTACAAGCCCAAGTTTACCTTTCTTCCTTGCTTGGCCATGATACTGCTATGAATGGTTGTTAGTTTATTTATGGTTAATAATGTGAAATAGACCTTTGGCAGAGTATAATAATACTTACTTTCTGTTAGCTTCTGCATGTTGTATATCCTATCTCGAGTACCAGGAAAGGATCTTTGTCTGTTGAGATCATAGTCAAGACTGTAGACTCTTGCTTAGATTTCTGTGGTTGCAAGGCTGTTGGTGTATTCTTCTGAACCACAACACCTTTTAAAAACTTTTGGTACCAGACACTGCTCTGTTCGCAATTTGCCAAGCTTCCCATTAGATTCCTCGAATTTCCACCCGGGTCAGCCGTTCTGAGAGATAAGATAATGGGCCGCCCCTACCACTTATTGTCAGACTGAAATAATGAAACAACTGAACACTGAAGCCATCAAGTTGTCTGGATTGATGGACCAAACCTCAAGTCCAAGCTTAAATGTTAATCTGAGCCTGTCCAGAAGGTTGATCTCTTTGCAATCTGGTAATCATGGTGAACGTGTCCCGGGAATGAGTATATGGTTTTTGGGCTCAAAAGACGGGAATGTACACTTAGCCCTTGAGGCAGTACCTTTTACAATCGACCAAGTTCATACTGGCCTTACAAATAACCAAACACGGGAAACCACTCTAGATGACGCAATCCAGCACATCATGTGGCAGGTCCAAGCCCAACTTGTGATACGTCCCATTCTTACCCTCCGAGTCCTTCAAAACACCGTGGAATAGGATAATTTGCTTGATCTCTACAACGCTCTTTCTTGCTGTGGTTATGCATCTAGGAATGGGCCCTGGAAGGATGCACTAATTGCTTTCAATTTTGACCCTTGCCACAGTCTAAAGTTACGAATTTACCAAACAATCACGTTGGAGGTGTCCTACGATCCTGTATTAGCTCCACCATTTGCCAAGTCTATAGGAGGTGGACTACAACTTCCATTGCCCTACTTTGGGACAAAAGGCGACTTGAATTGACATATATTCACTAGGAAGGCCTTTCACACTGAGAGCAACATATGGCAACTATGTGACATCGCAGACTTTCAGCTAAGAAGGATTATCTCAACGGGAGCTCTTAGTGATCGAGCTTGTCTGAAGACTGGCTTCTACCACAATGGTACCCTGGCCAAGTTAAAGACTATCATGCACGACAAATTGGTATGCCTACGAGGCGGCTCTTGTCCTTTAGATCACGACTACGACTGCTTGCTTAATATTCCAGACATGTATGAGCCAGCTGAGGGTCCTAAACTGTGGAGCATCCTGCCCATTGGACCAGTATACAGTCAAAAGGGGGTATTCCTCGGGCCTATGATTGCAGAGCTTGCAACTTCAAGTGACCTGCTGTGTGATCACGTTGATGGCAGATGTCAAGATATTCCTAGCCAGAAACTTGATTTATTGTAGGGAGACATCGGCTCATAAAGGAATTTTGTTTGCTGGAGTACACACCTTGACAACTTCTAAAGGACATTCAATTGAACATTGATACTTGTAATCTGTCCTTCCGATACTGCATTACCGGCATGGAAACGGCCATATAAAAATAACCAGGATTGTGTAATAAGTTTATAAAATCTTGAGGGAGCTTTATCATAACTCTTGTGGAAGATATCGTTGCCTCAGGCTGTTGAACTTCCCGTCACATCTCTACTGCCGTTTCCGGCATCGTTGACTGATTTGGTAGACCATGGATTTGCATGTAACGTCTCTCTTCGTTCAAATCAGAGCCCAGGTGTCAAACCCATACAGCAGGAGTAACAGCGACGATAGGAAATATTAGACAGATGATGATGGGCGATGGGGAGGTGATGATGAGTAATGGTCTGTTGTGTCGGAAGATAATAAACCCGCACTCCGCCAGGCTGGACAAGCATCCCTTACGTTATCCTCCTCAATGTCCTTGATTAAAGCAGATGATGGAGTAAGTTTCTCCACCCACAATACCGGGAGTCAAAATACTATACGATCATCTTCAATTATAATCGTTGTTCCCATTTGTCGGCACTGATCACCCTTAAAAGGCCCCATCTTCCCTGTACCGCAACATGCCAGAAGAGCACGACAAAGCCACCGAGCTTTTTCACCAAATTACCAATCATTTCGAGCCTTTGCAAGCGCCTGACAATGATTACAAGTCAACAACTCTTATACGTCTCATGCATGAGGAGGTCTTTGTCAAAGACGAGTTTCTGACCCTTTTTTTCACTCATATCGAGCACGATCGACTCGGAATCGCGGAAGACAAGGCAATCAGTCTATCTGAGAGCCTATCAGGTTTGGTCGGCTTTCAAGGATGGACTGCTGAAGAACAATACACCCTTGATCAAAGTTTGGTCAGGTTTGCCAGATATCTTATAGATAATTTCTTCTTACCGCGTATGTTTCTGATACTTAGCTGAACTATAAGGTACTTAATGTTTCTTTAGTTAAGCCATTGGCCGGGAAAACTCCTCAACCTACACCAGTATCTCTTTCTTGTGTTAATTTATCAGCGCCAGCTATTGGCACCTCACAGCGTCTCTCGAATCTACTGCAGAGCTGCTTACAGCGTGATCGATATCGATGTGTTATAACCCGAAAATTCGACGTTGAAGAGGGTGAAAAACGATACAAAACTGATGGAGAGAATGTAAAAGATGATGATGGCAATTCCTTATTACCAGAAGGTAATAACATGACTTATCTCGAAGTGGCGCATATCATTCCTCATTCTTTTATGTCTCTCAGTGATATTGAAGGAGGGCCTAATCTGGTATGCCAATACTTTATCTCTCGATATAATTTATACTAACACCCTTACTAACACACTTTCCAGACTGGGCGAAAACAAATAGCTCATATGATTTTGAAAATGTTCAACCCTGGTGCTGTTCATCTTATCAGTGGCACTGATATTGATCGACCAACGAACGCATTCAGCTTGACTCATGACCTTCATAGGTTGTTTGGAAATTTTGAAATTGCGTTTGAACCAGTCCAGGATTCACAATACACATATAAGATCGACTACGTAAAAACTAGACGCATATTTCGAAGCCACAATCTTCCTGTTACCCGCACACTCTTTATCACCCCTGACAGAAGTATCGAGCCGCCTTCTCGCCAACTATTGGAGGTGCATCGTGCTATCGCACACATCCTTCATCATAGTGCTGCGGGTGATTATATCGATAGATTGATTCGAGATATGGAAGATTTGCAAGGGGAAGAAGTATGCCCAAACGGATCTACACGCCTTGATGAATACGTTCATTTCAAGATTATGTCTCAGTTTGACGGAATGATCATTTGTTAAGGATCGCAAGCTATTAGTGAGGCCATTTATCATGAATCATTCATAATGAGTATATGAATACTCTGTGCCTCTGACATCTCTCTTTCCTGGTCACTAAGTAACTATAGCGGGGTTGAAAGCGGAAAGCCGAACAACGAATCCGAGCGGGAGTGAAGAACGATAAGAAGGTGACATTCTGCCGGCAGATTACCCCACCCATCGCAAATGGAAATCGGCCCAATGGCCGTACACCCTCTCACCGCCTGCCTCCGCACATTTTTCTAATCGGATGAGGGTGCCATTTCCACACGAGCATCAACACTTTGAGTTATTCTAGGCAGCTTGCAAAGCAGTTCAAAATGCCCTTCCTCACGAACTTTACCCTCCCCAGCTCGGCACAGAAGCTCGACGTGCCTGAGCACTCCGACGCTGCGTTGTTCCTTGTCTTCGTGTCCTCCGAGGACCCCGCGACGCGACAAGCCTGGTGCCCGGATGTCCGTGCTGCCTGGCCCACGATCACGGCAACCTTCTCCGGGGAGGACAGCCCCAACCTGGCAGTGATTGAGGTGGGGCAAAAACCTGAGTAAGTCTCCTTGTTCCTGGCAAGGGACTCTGCTGACTGATTATGTAGATGGAGGGATCCACAGAATGTCTACCGGAACCACTGGGACGTGAAGTGCATTCCGGCCCTGGTGCGGTACCAACGAGTCCAGGGTGAGGTGATGGAGACTGGAAGATTGCTGGAGGGGGAGATTCTCGACCAGGAGAGACTGCAGAAGTTTATCAGCTCGTCGCGTTGATGATGCAGTACGGAATCCTCACGGCTGAAAGTCCGGCGGGATTTTCTCCGCCTTTTCCGCTCCTTGGGGATGCTTCGACTTTAATGGATGTGGTTTGGGAGACGTGGATTAATGATATACCTATGATTGCGCCACAATTTCTCTGATTATACCGACGGATTTGCCGGTCCGAAATCCGACTTTCTTAATTCTACGTACACATATAAATGTATTGCGAGCGATGATGAAATGGATACGAATTACCTTTGAGTCCCAACACTCAACTCCGTACCGGCGTGAGAATGGCCAAATCTGTCTTAATCACCGGCTGCAGCGATGGAGGCCTTGGGGCGGCCATGGCCCGGGTCTACCATGCTAGAGGCTTCCGGGTCTTTGCGGCGCTCCGCAACCAGGCCAAGGCTGGATCTTTGGCTGGGATCGACGGCATAGAACTTATCGAACTAGAGGTCACGTCGGTTGAATCGATTCAGCAATGTGCTAAGACTGTCGCGAAACACACCGGAGGGACCCTCGATGTCCTCGTCAACAATGCGGGTGTCAATGCCGTCGTGCCGCTACTCGATGCATCCCTCGACGACGCCAAAAGGGTATACGACGCAAATGTTTGGAGCGTTGTTGCCATGGCACAGGCATTCGCGCCAATGCTCATGAAGGCCAAAGGGACCATGTGTAATATCAGTTCAGTGTCGGGCGAAATGGTCTTTGCCTGGGCGGGTATGTCCATCTCCTATCCCTGAGATTTTAGACCTAGGTTGACCGATGCAGGGGTGTATAGTAGCTCCCGAAGTGCCGGGACGCGCGTTTCGGAGACTCTACGTCTTGAGATGGCACCTTTAGGCGTGCGAGTGGTCACTGTCATTCTGGGGGGCGTTCAGACTAGCGGGAACGACCCAGCCAATATACCGGACCTTGAGCTGCCTCCGACTTCGTACTATCAGAAGATCGCAGCGGTTATTGATCGGCACAAAAAGACCATGGTCCACCCCAACAAACAAAATATCGACGTGGCAGCGAGGAATGTCGTTGACGATGTGCTTAGCGGGCGAGAGACTTTTATTCGGCGCGGACAGGCTTCGACTCTGAGTTGGTTCTGTAATACATTTCTCCCCTATGGACTCTTTACTTGGATGATCAATCGGGAGTCTGCGTTGGGGGAAATTGGTTTTCTGGAGACCGCGTAGGGGTTGATGAGAGGTTGGTTGCTAGCAGGTTAAAATATATCTATTAATAGTGAGCAGATGGCAGCCGTGAAGTGAAGCCTGAACCCAGACTGCGAGATATAGCCTGTTTGAGGTTGCACCAGCCAGTTGGTTCATGGAGGGTCACGTGCTCCCGTTATTGACCACCGTATTGTGGTCTTCGCAATCCGCGAAGCCTTTGAGATAGCTTCAATATTATTCCTGACCCTGTTTCTTTGTTATGCTTCTCCTGAAGTTTAGCAAATAGCTTACGTGATCCTGAATTCAGATTGGATATTTTCAAGGCGGCCTTTGTTAAACATAGGCCTGTCCAAGACATGACATGCAGCCTTGTGGGGCGCGGATGTCTTCATCTTGGACAACGGTGGAATGTGGATAGGTGGATAGGTGGATATGGTGGGGGCATCAGAGGGCCCAGTGGAATAGTGGATAACTCGGTAAGCGGGCCTGAGCGGGAGAACGGTCAACTGAGAAGACAATCTCCGTACATCGCTGATTGGTTTAGCCACTGACCGTACTGAATCCGGACTAGAGTGGATATCCCGATGTCACGTGGTAAATACTGCCTCAGGCTGTGCCGCCAGCCCATGGGCTGTTCCCATAAGCCCCCTATGGCCCGCTGTTTTTCAGTCATCATTCTCCCTCAAGATTCAGTCGTTGTCTGCCTGCAGCTTCTAGCTTCGACCAACCACAAGCTCTTGTTTATCCTTTCGACGGCCAATAGCATCGATAACAGATTTGTCGCCAGGAGAACGTCACTATCTTGGAAACGGATTTCGGCATCCAAATCCGTCGGGTTGACACGGAAGTGACCGTCCGATCCCTTCCACGAGCAGAACACATCACCGAAGCCTGGTCATTTGCATCCAGACAATTGGCAAAGATGGAGAGACCTAAGCCAGCCTATGGCCAATCCTGCACGCAGTGCTACAAGGCCAAGTGCCGCTGTGTGCGTACCGCAAATGGTGCAAATTGCGAAAGGTCAACTGGCGTATACCTTCACTACCATTTGACAATCACTAATTATTTCTTAGGTGTCTCCGGCTCAGGAAACAATGTCAACCATCAGAGACCCGTCGCCGGCGGAATGCCCAAGCAGGCGAAGAGTCCGATGCGCGGATTGCTCGGCTCGAGGATAAGATGGAGAGCTTGTTGTCTGCAATGCAATCTTTCGTCGGTTCGGGGGCTGTCCAACCCATCCATGAACACGGCTTATCACAGATCTCTTACTTGAATGAATCACCATCAAATGCTACTAGTGTGGGCTTCGGTGAGGCAACCACCGCAGACTCCAATACCACGATATCACCGAATGCAAACCCGCTATTTCAATACCCGAACTATCCCTCCCCTGCATTATCAAACCAAGAGGATGGACGGGTTGAGTACTTTCGATGCCGCATGCTGCCATACTTTCCTTTCATTCACTTAACTCCAAACATGACAAGCCGGTATCTGCGCGAATACCGGCCCTGCTTGCTCCAAGCCATCCACACCGTCACCACCTTCTCGACGCGTGAAAGACTGGTTCAAAGTGACCAACTACAGCATCTTATCTTCACTTCTGCTTTAATCAAAGTCGAGTCAAATATCGACCTGCTGCTCGGAGTACTGACGTACCTAGCATGGAGTACTGACCCTTTTCTTGGCAGGGCAGACCTTGTCTCTCGTCTCATGATGCTCGCCATCTCATTAGTGTACGACCTGCGATTGTTCAAGCCATCCTCACCAGATGTACAAGTCATGATGGCTATCACCCAGGGGCGGGACGAAAACAGTCACAAACCCGATGATGAAACGTCTAGCGCTGTATTAGAAAGGCAACGGGCAGTCTTGGCATGTTTTGTTTTGAGCTCCAAGTGCGCACATCCCCATTCGACATCGCCATTGTCCTTGTTCTAATAAATCATGCTGATGATGGCAGTATCTCGTCACATCTTGGCCGTCAAGACGCTCTGAGATGGACGCCGCAGATGGAGGAAGCGCTTCGGGTCCTCACACTGAGCGAGTCATGTCCTACGGATGCATTGTTTGTGTCTCAAGTCCGCTTGCAGCTGGTAAAGCAAAGAGCGGATCACGTCCGACAACAGGATGAGACAGATATCACTGGAACAGTTCACACGGCTTTCGCTCCTCGCTTTTTGTATGTAAAGACTTTACGGCAGCAGCTGCATGAGCTAAAAACGTCTTTCAAACCGGCCTCCCACCAGATAGGTGAGTACCCTCAAGCCAGTAGCCTAGCATATTGTCTCGCTGGAATCGCTGAACTTTTACCGAAAACAGACATTCTCAACACACACGCGCAATACGTCGAGTTATACATAAACCAGCTCGCATATTCCATAAGTCGAGACTGCCTTGCCCTAAAGTCACCCGGGCAAACGGGTGGCAGCGATCCCATGCTAGGGTTTCAACGCATTGAGTGTCTATGGCAATCTGTTGAATGTATCAAAGCATGGCTAGACGCGTTCTACACCATCCCATGCTCGCAGCTTCTTGGCCAGCCGTTTCATTTCTGGTCACAGATGATCCTCAACATCACACTTTTGAAATATCTCTCCACACTCCAGGACCCGGAATGGGACTGCCAAGCAGTGCGGAACACAGTCGACCTGATCTCAACGATGGACTGTATGCTCCAGAAGCTCACCCTAATCAGTAAAGAGCCGGAACTTCAGTGCGACGACCATTTACTTACGTATCTCTCGAAACTCTTCACCAAGTGTCGAGAGTGGGCGGAATGTCGGTGGAACCCACCTTCTCAGATACAAGACGTGGAGCCATCATCCCAGAGCGCTGGCACTACCGGCCAGGCTCACCATATTCCGGACCTAGATCAGATATTCTGGATGCAGTCGATGGATCTGGGAGATGATCAGTGGTTGGATAGTGTACTGAGTATACCCATGTTTCCCTAGCTGCATCCTTCTATGCTGCAATACATCCGAATCTTCAGCTGCGTTTTATGAAACCTCTATTCTCTTACAGTATCGAAGACTCAACCAGTATTCAGTTCTTATGACATTGCAGAAGGGACGATATATTGACCACTTATAGTTCTATCTTGGGGCTATCCACCTTTCACTCAATTCTATAATCTGGAGGTATACCTTGATCCACAGAGTAATACTAGTCTAATATAGTCTTGCAAGTCAAGTTCTACAGAGAGTCCACAGGCTACATGCACAAGCATACATTCAAATGCCAATTAAACATCCAAGTCGCAGATATAGTTGTTACAGAGCGAGACCTTAACTAAACTTACTCCTCCGCTACCCTCTCACACATCCTCAACACTACACCCCACCATTCCACACCCACAACACCTACTTAACCTCAACCCATCCCCCTCAACTCAATCATCCTCACCCTCACACCGCCACAGTCCCATTCTCCCCACTCCCCCCAAGATTCCTCCCAAAAAACCCCGTCAACCTCTCAAACGGAATCAATTCCACGCGATCATAAAGATCCACATGTCCCGCCCCAGGCACCCACAACAACTCCTTCGGTTCCCCCGCCCTATTATACGCATCCTCACTAAACTCCCTCGAATGGGCCTGATCCCCGGAAATAAACAACACCGGTCTCGGCGCAATCGACTCAATATCATTGAACGGATAAAAGTTCATAAACTTCACATTACTAGTCAGGGTGGGATGGGTGGTCAGTTCGGGGGTGGATCCCGCAGGGGTGAATTCCCCGCGAGACGTGCGGTAGAAGTCGTAGAATTCGCGACCCACGGCCGACGTATTGGATGTGAGTTGGTTCGGCGTGCCGGAGGTGTATTCGGTGAGAGTAGTGGTGTTGTGGAGTTCGATCCAGCGGTGGTGGGCGGCGTCAGCGATGATGGCTTGTCGCTCGGGGAGGGTTTGCGAGTGGTTGAGGCCGTTGCGGTTCACGGCTCCCATGTCGTACATGCTGGCTGTGGCGATGGCTTTAATGCGAGGGTCGATTTTGGCGGCGCTGATCACGAATCCGCCGCTGCCGCAGATGCCGATGGCGCCGATGCGGGTGCGGTTGACGAGGGGGTGGGTGCCGAGGTAGTCGACGGCCGCGCTGAAGGCTTCGGCGTAGAGGTCAGGGGAGACGGTGTTGCGAGGAGAGCCGGAACTGCCGCCCCAGAAGGTCAGGTCGAGGGAGACGGTGATGAAGCCTTGTTCGGCGAGTTTGGTGGCGTAGAGGTTGGCGCTTTGCTCTTTCACGGCGCCCATGGGGTGGCCGACGACGATGGCAGGGGCGGGGGTGCTGGTTAGGTTCTTGGGGATGAAGAGGTTGCCGGCAACGGTCATGTGGTATTGGTTGGGGAAGGTGATGGGTTGGAGGGTGACGGTGTTGCTGCGGTAGAAGTTGTCGGCGCCGAAGGAGAGGTTCTGGGCGGTGGTCGACATGGCGTGAAGGATTGTTGAGAAGAGGAGAGGGGTTGGCAACTTCATGGTTGGACTGTAGGTGGTGCAGTGAGATGAATGGAAGGATTTTTGTCTGAAGGGGGGTGTGAGAGGTTGATTTATAGTTGAAGCTGGCATTGTACTGCCGCTGTGCTACGTCAGAGTGTCAGCACAGAGATTGCAGAGCATTGTCTCTTTCAGGAGTAATCTTCGGTGGAACCATATCATGTTGGATACCTGGGCAGCGTGTCTGCACGAGAAAGTAGCATCAGTGTAGGAGGGTTGAGCTTGGTTCGATGCAACTTGCTTACCTGTGGACCGGATGTACCTGGTCTCATTGCGTATTGACCTCCACAGGATAGGCATGTAGATAATCAAGCCAAGGGCTCTATGGCGAACCCTAATTCAAGTTATCAGAAGAGATGCTTGGCTGTGGGATTGGCCCGGCTTGGCGTAAGCAACGTGCCTTAGCGCCCGCCATGCAGAACCATAACTGGGACCGAGGCTCGACCGAGGATCCTCCTCTGGCAATCGCAGTGTGCCAAGTATAGTCGAAACAATTCGAACCCCTACCGGGGCAGTGCAAATTTGCCTTCTGATTCCTGTCTTGGCCATCATCGGACATCTCTGTCTCTGTTAATCTACTTTTTTTTTTTTTTCAGAGAACAGTTTCATTCAAAATCTCCCCAGGCAGGGCTATACAAAAAGGGTAATCAAAAATGGCAATCTAAGATGAGAAATAAACGGGCCAAGGCCACAGGTATTAAGAATTCAAAATTAACGAGCTATGCATGAAAGGTTTGATCTAGTACTGGATTCTATCATGGTGGATAGTCGATATGGCGAGCCAATGCTCTCGTGGACACGTTCCAAAACCTATTCACTCTGACTTATACACGTAACGGCATGAATCTATATACTAATAAGCGTGATCTACATACATGAAACACTAAGATTGGGGCCCAACAACACATCTCTTGCAGAAGGCCGCCGTCTTTAACCTGCCCCTCGAGCCGGGCCATATCCCAGCGTCTGATACACAGGAGGGCTTGGTACCGACAATGTGTTCGGCACCCTCGCCACACGGCCTTTCGTCACAGGGGCCCGACGCCGACAACAGGAACAGAGGATTACAGTCACCACGCCAAGGAGTAAGCCACCCCCCACTCCAGCCACTATGCCAATAACCAGCGAACGATGACGATCGAACCAAGAGGATCCGTCCCTATCACTATCCTGGCTGTTTTGACAGCGTCCGCCCTGGCATAACCCGCCCCGACACGGCGTGCCGTCCATGACATCCTGGCCTGTGCCCCTGCAATATGATCCTGATCCGTACTCAACCGAACAGTATAGCTGACACGATGTATCATCACATGAAGACACCCTCGCACCAAGTCCGTTGAATCTGTCTCGACACTGGCGGTCCCGGCTCGTGCATTCGCCGCTGGCACAGAACAGACTGGACGAGTTGCCACAAGATTGACCGTCCGATACATGTCGATCCGCTGGACAGTCGCTGTTCTGCCCCGTACAGGTCTCCTGCACATCGCAGGGCCCGGTACTAGGGCGACAGATGGTGCTGGCATTGGCGAACTGACACCCGGTACAGCACGGCCCGGCTGCATCATCGCAGACAGCTCCCGCAGCGAACCGACAGGTTTCACCGTTGCAGCACGCATTGTCACTGCAGTCGTCACCGCAGTCGCAGTCCTCGCCCGCTTCGACGATCCCGTTGCCGCACTCGCCGGCCGTGATGGTTGTCGGTGCCGCATCCGGGCTGACCAGACAATCTGTTCGCACCCGCTCGGATCCCATCAGGGAGCAGATATTCCCAATAGTGCATGGTGAGAAATCGGTTTGCTGCTGGGTGGAGGACGGATTCATGATATACTGGCCGTTTGCATCACAGGTTGACCGGGAAAGTGGACAGCACTGTTCTTGCGAAGAGGATGAACAGGTAGTTGAATCACAATCGTGAATTGCCCCGAATATATGTCCGGACTCGTGGCTGCGAAAGGGTCAGACGGGCTATCACAATGGAAATGAAGAGACTCACGCAAACACCTGCCATTGATTCGAGGTTCGCACCACGACATTGGCACCTCTGTTTGGACTGCAGAGTTCTCCCACGAGGGACATGCCCACCACGTTTCCAGTCGGACAGTTGGTCATCAAGGTCCAATAGGCATTTGTGGCATCTTGCCCACCTCGCCAGGAGCTGAACTGCTGCAGACGCCAGTCCAGATCCCCGGATGCACACGCCACGTTCCATGGGGTCGACTCTGACCCGGTTTCAGGACAGTCTTCGTCACTGATGGTGAGGTTGCGGATTCCAAGCGAGACGTTGAATCGCCGTTCGAACACCTCCGAGGCTGCATTGACCATGGAAATCAGCTCGCGTCGTGTCTCCTCGGCGGAGCCGAATGCTGCCCGGAAGGAGCAATCGGCGGCCAGGCCGACCAAAGCGACCCTTCTGGAGGTGGGACATCCGGCTGTGCTGCCGATGCTGTCGGTGAAGTCGTCGTAGCCTGCTGTGAACTGGCGGGGGGACAGAGTGACCGGGGTGCGGGTTGCTAAGGGGGAGGTGTTCCCATTAAGTGAATCTTCCTCACCCGTTTCCTCAAAAATCATCATCTCATTTTCTTGTGCCGAGGCAGTATTATTCCTGCCGGTAAGTGGGACCAACTTTACATGGAACTGCTGTTGGAAGAGACTAAGTGATCCTTCGAACAAAGGGTGAACCCCATCCTGGATCATATATAGTCTTGTCCGCCCGGCCTGATCTGTCAGGTTGGCTGAATGTATCCAAACATCGCCTTTATAAACCCTGGCCCGGTCATCTTCGAGTGGATGCGCTCGTTGTACAACTCCATTGCGATCAAGATATTGGATGTGAGCATCCCGTGGCAGAATGTCCCGATTCGGTTCCAACCGTAGCAACACTTCCCCCTTCTGTCCTTGTATCCGGAACGTGAGGTCAAACTGCTCAACCTGTGTAATTCGCTGCGAGGGTGTGTGGATCACGACGTCTTCGAGACGGGCTGTCCGGTGCACTGTCGGAGTATGTACAGAGTGGGCTTTGCGATCAGCATATGACACAGAAAAGGTCTGGCTTTACCTACCTATAGCATTGTAAGCTAAAAGAGACAAGCAGAGAATGGATAAAATATGGCAGCAAATCTTCATCACGGCTCTGGATACGATTGCAACAGTCAAACCGACTCATCATTGAGTGAAGACATGACGCCGATATATTTATGCACACCCTCCTATACACACGCCCAGAACTTGATACCGCATAACTTCACTGCCACGGATCCATAGCCAAGCTATCCAGGCGTCAGCATACCCTTCTTCTCGAAGCCGGATGTGGACCGGCACCAATCCAGATATTGAGACAGGCTCGGCACTTCGATGAGTCTACTGCCCAGCACTAAGTACATCCAATTGATGTACTGCATAGCCTCAAATGACGTATCCTGTCTCTTTTTTGACCCTCGCTACGATTTGATTATGCTCTGGCTGTGGGCCGACACTCGGCATCTGTCCACGTAGTGACTAGTTCATCCATACAAAGATGATTGATAAGAAAAAAACATCCACTAAACTTATCGTGCTATCACGATTGGACCCTCTCAGCCCAGTAACCCGGACATTTCGGCATTAAGGACCTGTTGATCTAAACAGAGAGCCGACACCGGTCAGCCGCCCCATAATTTAGGCTCTGTTAGTGCCGCGGCTAATGCCACTTGCTTACGCCAAGCGGACCCGCTTTCGCCTTCGACCTGGGCACGGTGGCTTGACTTGTGGCATTTCACCATTCATGAGCCAGGAATTACTGCTGCCTGGGAGACCCTGGCACAGCCCAAGGGCTTACGGAGTATAGCCAAGATCATGAAACGACCCGTTACATCCGTGGCCACAGAAGATGATGGAACTCGACACGTTCTAATGCACGTTACCCGACATCTCAACCGACAATCTCTTTAAAGTCATCCATGTGTCAATTAAACCCACCCACTACTATCTCTACCCCCCCCTCCCAATTAAACCATCAAACAAACAACCCCGCTGACACCGGCGCCGACCACATCTGCTCCTCCTGAATCTCCCTCACCAGCTCATTACCCGGATAATCCTCCAAATCCAAATCCATATATCCCCTGGAAGCCCACTTCCGCGCCGTAACAAACAACGAGTGTCCATTGATGCTCGTGTCGCTGAGAATGCGCAACAAACACCGTCCTGCATCCTCTGCCTCGGCAAATTGTACCCCGACCTTCGTGACATGGGCGAAGTCCTCTTCAGATAAGATCTTCGTTTTCACATACCTACCACCACATTAACTTAACATCACCAGCATCTCACATTACCCCACACAGAGAAATACATACCACGGCGAGATCACATTCACCCGACTTCCATAGTAATGCGCCGTCCGACGCAACGAATGCATAATCCCCCGCATCGCCCACTTACTAGCGCAGTATTGCGGCGCGCGCGGACAATCCAAAAACGCAGCTCCCGAGCCGATGAGCACCAGACATGTATCTTCCTGCTCTGGGGTGGGGGTTTGGCCATTCTGGCGGATGAAATAGTGCGCGGCTAGCTTGGCGGTGTATAGTGGGCCGTGGATGTTGGTGTCGATGATGCTAAGGTCGGGTTTCTGGGGTTCTTGGTCGGCTCCGGCGTATTGGAAGACTTCGTCTGGGCGGTGGATGCCTGCGTTGGCGATGACGTAGGATATTTTCCCGGTTGGGGAGAGGGATGCGGCGGCTTGGAAGAGTCGGAGTTGATCGTCCCAGATGGCGGCGTTGCAGGGGATGAATTTGGTGCTTGGGAGGGTTAGTGGTGGTTGGTGGTTTAGTGGTTGAAGGCGTAGTGGGAGATTACCCTGGGAGTTCGGATTCTAGCTTTTGGCCTTTGTTGATATCGAGATCGCCGATGCAGACGTTGAGGCTGGTGTGGTGGGTTAGCTTGGGACATGATGCATGGTGTGGAGGTTGTGTACCCGGCTGCTACGAGAGCGCGAACATAGGCTTCACCGAGGCCATTGGCACCTGTGTGATTGTTAGGAGATGCAATCTTGATAGGATGTTGGGTATGCAGTACCTCCGGTCACAATCGCAGTCTTGCCTTTCAGGGTGCTGGAGTCAAAGTCCTGGTCGCATGCCACGGGGCCGGTGTGAGTGTAGGGAGGCATGATGCTTGGTGGGTAGTTGGCAGGTATGAGTCGATTTTGGATCTGGACAGACGAGAAGTAGAGGAAGGGGGATGGAGGACTGTGTACTATTATAACATACAGCTTTCTCTGCTTCGGGTCAGTGGGTCTCGGTTCCCTGGATTGGCGTAAGCAACTCACATTAGCGTCTCTGCCAGCGTTTACAACCGCCCATCAAAGTGATTAGCCTCTACTTCTTAATTTGAACCCAGTATGCTAATTAAGTCTTATTAACGATCGCCACATCAACGGTCGATCCCCTCGCCTCGCGCGCCAAACATTCGTCGACGCCAGCAATTCCGGCGACCCCGCCAGCAACCAGTGCCACTTACGCACAAACTCCTCCGTGGCCTCCCAATTCTGTGGATCCGACGGCTCTCCCCAGACCAGCAATGTTGCTCCAGTGTTGTGCGTATCCCAGAACGCCATAAGATCATGACACAGGTCATCCTCATCCAGACTGTCTCCAGCCAATATCATCAGATCCCGCATCCGGGGGAATGGAAAGAAATCCAGCCAGGGATGATGCGACACCAGCCGTTGAATGACCGTGGGACGCAGGCTGACTGGGATCCGCTCCTCGTTGTAGTTCCCCGGCCCTGGGAGCGGCAGGTTGAAGATGGAGATGGCGTCGTCCGGCTTCGTCCACTCCGGGGTCATGCCGATGGCGCGGATATTCTCGTTGATCGCGCGGTGGACATTCAGTCGGCGGAGGGTAACCAGATGCTCAATCTGGGGCGAGCCCAGCAGGAAGCTCTGGTGAGCGATCGCCTCGAATTGGCGCCGGTATTGCACGGCCCCCGGGGGGAAGAGGTGGCAGTCGAGATCGGTGTCTTCTGGATCTGCAGCGTGGGAGAGCGGGTAGGCAGTGCGCTGGACTACTTGGGTTGACATGGAGGGAGTTGCAGCAGTGGAGGGCTCTATCGCCAGCCTGGTGTTGGTGGCGGCGGCGGCGGCGGCGGCGGCCTTACGTTTCATGCCTATTGTGTGAGGATTAGTACCTGCCAATGGCCCGGGCACAAGGTCATACGATAAGTCCGTTGGTTTAACCGGTTCTGCAGCTGTCTTCGTCGTTGGCGATCGGTCACCCCCGTCCAATCATCTTCGGCAGACCAGAGGTTCCCTTGCTGGGGCATGTGCGTCAGGCGGATGTGCGCGGGCGTCGAAGCGGGACGATTCGCTCGGGAGGTCATGATGGCGTTGGTGGTAGAGTTCAGAGGGTTGTGGGGAGGAACGGCCGTTGCTATTAATGCACGTTGCTTACGGCCAAGCCTGCTTACGCACTAGGGTGGTCCACTGGACCCTGAGAATACATGGGTGGATTCGAATTGAGTCCGCGCCTCCTTGAAATTGGGCTAGTGGCATACCTTGGTTTGTCAGCCAGTCATCCGTGGATCGAGAGAGATGATCATGTCTGCTGCTTAGTTGGCCTGAGGCAGAGATGGTGTGGCGGTGGTTCCGTGGCTTGACACTGCCAGTCATGTGGCTGGCGTCACCCCACTCTTGATGAGGTTGGGGGGCCTTCGCAAGGACTAAATGATTTTAATTCTCTAAAAGAATCAGTGTCTACATCCTAGCCCCCTTGAAAAGGAGGATTGTTAGGAAATCAATGTGTGAGGCGGAATCCAGACAAATGATCCCGTTTCAACACTAATGAAGAGATAGTATATATCTATTGGATAGCAGGACAATCCTACTACTACTATCTATAGATGCGTCATGCTTACTCCGTGACCTTACATATTCAATCATTACTACCATGATAGATACTGCGACAAGAAGTAAACCAACCTATCTGTGCAGGCACCATGCTCTGCTCATTACTCATGTTGAACCCCCACCCAGGAAAGTGGGGGACACCCATTTACGACACCCAGACCATATAAGAGCAGCCAATGCTTCAATCCAAGCACCTGCAAATTCCAATTGCTTACCGTGAAATAAAATCTCTATACCCTTCCCTAAGCACCTACCAGTAAGTGCCATCACAGCCATAACCACCCAGCTACACTAACCCAAACTCTAGTGACATCCTCCGACACCCAAGAAATCATCGCCGTCCTGCACGCCTACGGCGCGGCCCTGAAAAGCCGTAACGTGGAGGAAGCAATGGCACTCTACACCGCCGATGGAGTCATCATGCCGCCGCATTTCTCTGCGAGCGCGGGTACCGACGCTCTCCGTGAGTCGTATACACGCATCTTCGCAACAATCCAGCTCGTCATCACTTTCCAGATTGAGGAGGTTGTGGTCATGTCTTCCGAGTGGGCGTTTGCGAGGACGACGGCGGAGGGCACGAAGACGATTCTTGCCACGCAGGAGTCGGAGCCACATGCCAACCAGGAACTTTTTCTTATGAAGAAGGAGGGGGGTAAGTGGTTGATTGCGAGATATGCTTTTTCGACTATGAAGCCTTTGGTGCAGAATGGGATTCGGAGGAGTTGAGTGAGTTGTTGATAAATTGGAGGTTGAAATCTGCTTAGCTTGGTTGGTGGGGTTTGAATTATTCTTGTTATTTTCACAGGGGAGGGGGGTTGTATGGAGCGTTCTGACTTTTATTCATGTTGCCAATTTGAGCGTTGTTCTAAACTAGTCCTGCAGCCTGACTTCCCCAAATAAACAATACATCCATGCTCTGATGGTAGTGAAGAGTTCTGATCTCCACATGTCTAGACGGTTTTTTGTGACCTATCAACAAGAAATGAATCTTGTCATGATCAAGAAACTGCAGCTTCCCTTGGCAAATATAGCTGAGCAAGACAACTGTTCACATCATCGATCTCATTGTCTTTTACATTACTAGCAAGGATATATACCCAAAAATTGAGAACACTCACCATAACCCCTGATGGTCTAGCTGGTTCATGGCGTCTGACTGTAATATCTATTGTAATCAGAAAGTCCCCGGTTCGATTCCGGGTCGGGGGATTATTTTTTGCTTCTGGTGGACCCAACCCGCTGCCAGTTTTCCTACGGGTGCCGTGGTCCTTATGGTGTAGAACCACAGATCTAATCTAATCGTCCATCTATCTAATGGCGGGTGTCGCTGCTGATTGGTTGCGGAATTGTCTGCTGTCTGCCTGATGTGCTTCTATGCGGAATTCCCGATTTTTGTTTATGCTCAGCTCTCATACGAACCCCGGCAGTAACTCAAGAAGTTGTTTCTTTTTATGATTACCTATTCAGGATTGAGATCGGACGTCTATCTAGACGAGATCATTTTGGGTATTCGCTCAAACCTAGTATATCGATCTCACCCACCCTCCAATCGCCCCAGAAACCCCATTGACAAACTTCTGCCCTACCTTCCCTCTCACCCCCAACACAACAGCAGCCATCCCCGCCCCTACCGAAGTAACCGTCAACGCAAAATTGATCAAGCCCTTCTTGATCCTCGGTTGCACAAGATCCTGAACATGTTGTCGAAACGCAGCCGGATCATTCGCCTTCGGAAACGGGACGTCCGGAACCTCTTTCCCTAGAAACTATCACAACATCAACCTCACCTTCCACACACAAAACACATCCATCCATCCAAAGCCAAAGGAAAAAAAAAAAAAAAACCACTCACCTCACACAACTCCCCCCACCCATCCTCAACATTCCACTCCAACAACCTCTCCCTCTCCACCATCCCCCTCACCATCCACCCATGCTCCAAATAAACCCTCTTCCCGCACCTCTCCAACCCCTCCCTCGCCGTCCCTCCCCCAAACAACCCCGGATACCCAAACGTAAAATACAACCTCCACAACCAATACATATCCGCCGTCCAGAGTCTCAAAAACCATATCACCCATTGATCTTCCCCTTCCTCTACTAACGTCTTGATCGCGCTGCGATGCCACGCGTCGACATCCTTCCGGGTGTTTAAGATTACTTTCGCGCCGGGATACGCGGCTATGATTTCAGGGGTGAATAACGCTGCTGCGGTATCGATCACCGCGTCGCAGTGGCCCAGGAGAACGTCGAATTCGTGAGCCGTGATCTGGATGGCTCCGCCGTGGGGCGCGTCGGAGTATTTTCGTTCGGCGAGCCGTGCCCATCGCTCTGTGTAACGGGGGTCGTCGAACACGATGTCCCATCCGTGGTAGGTCGTGTAGCCGAGGTGGGTGAGGGCGAGGCTGAGGCTTTCGGTGCCGGAGCGGGGGAGACCCACGCAGATGATTTGGAGGGGTTTGGTGCGCGTGCGGGGAGGGGGGGGAGGGAAGCTGTAGAGGGTGGTGCGGAGGAGGTTCATTCTGGGGGGTAGGGGGAGGGGAGGGAGATGAAAAGGGATGGATGGGATGGAGTGGACGTGGGAGGGGGGAGGTACGGCAGGCCAGGTGGGAGGTGGGTTGTTTAAGGGAGTTGACTTGTCAGGCCGGATCTGGAATGTGGGGATGGTTAGGCGTTCCGTTGACGTCAAGTCATGTCGATTTCACTTTCCTACCTGGGGAGGTTGAAGTTGGGGTTTGGGTATCCATGGCTAGGACTGGGAATGTAGGGGTATATGATTATGGTACTAGATTAGGGCATGCGGCATAACTCAGGGACAGGCGTGTGATTGGTTAGGGGAGGAACTTCAATTCAGACTACGAACTCTATCACATGATCGATATAGAAGAAAGTCTATTATGGGACCTATTCCTATCTATTCAATCAGAATGTAAGGGGTTCCTTTTCCGGATAGGCAGATGAATGTAGAATGGTAAACCGGGCATATGTCTAATTTTGGTCGGACGCGAGGCCTCACCAAGCGTGGTCTGTTCCTCAGTATTAAAGTTCAATAGTTGAGAGGCTTGCAGAGCCGGCCAGTCCTCAACTCCCCCCAGCGCCAAAATATCACTAGCTAGATCTTCGTTCTTTTCGAGAGCCACAAACCGTACCTTCCAAACCCCTCCCGCTCGATATGACAATCGAGCAGTTACTCGGCCGTCGGGGCCCATCCCAAAAGCCACCCCCGGAGGCAATGGCGCCGCGGTTCGATACATCTGTACCAGGAGTTCCTTGATGACTTCGTCTAGAAGATCGGCATTCACCGTCGCACTGAGGAACCCTTCCAGCGACCCCCAACGGCGCAGGAGATCGGTCGCTTGGCAATGGATAAAGTAGTCCGAAGACCCACAAGCAGCCATATACAGGGCTGGAGCGATGACGCTGTTTTCGGTGAACGTTGGAGGGTCTATGTCGAATTTATTCATGGCATTTTCCACGGTTGCGAGCAGGGTCAGCCGTTCGTGGACGTGAGAATTGGAGGGCGGGTGAGCGGGGCTGTATAGGGAAATTTTGACCCCCAACAAGCCCGAAAGACACGTGATCCGAATCAGTTCCGCCTCGCGTTGTTCTTTGTAGTTGGTTGGATCTTCCCCTTTGGGAGAGACGAAGGAGGTGGTGCCGTATGTGGCGAGGCAGAAGGCGTCAAACTGCTGCAGGTATCGGGTCACGTAGGAGAGAAGCCGGAGTTGCTGGTGATGAACCGTGCTGTGATTGGCGTCAAGTTCGGCACGGCTTGTCCTCATGCACATGGCTATAAACTCAAAGACGGTGTGTTCAAGAGGGCCCCAGATCTGGCGTGCATGTCGGATGCTCCGGAAGCATCCAAGATGGGTTTCGTATGGGTGGGTGTAGATAAAGTCACTATCGCAGCGCAAAGGTGCTATCTGGAAGTAATACATCGATCCGGCCTGCAGGGCTAGGAACGACTCCACAACACATTCGTCGACTGGGCCGGATGTGAGTTGTAGCCCCGATGGCAGTCGCTGGACATTGATCATTTGTAGTATCCGGAGGCCGCCTTGGAGATGCACGGCAGCCCTATCAAAGTTCCCGCAGCGTAACTCAGCCATGGTGAACAGGAGGCAGCAGACCAGAATCACCTCTTGCAATTGGGGATCCTGCGACATGCGTCGCTTGGTGAGGAGTGCAATTGACCGACCGGACTGTTCTAGTGCAAAGCGATACCATATGTTCCGCAGATCTTTCTTTTGCCCCGGTCGGGGAAGACGGCCTCGGATATCATTGGCTTGGCTGACCGCACCGAGAGCGACGAGCGCATGGTAGACGGCAGGTTCGGTGGACGACAGGCGGAGAATGAGTTTCTGCCAGAGCGGCGAATCAAAGAAACCTACCAGGTGTGGCAGAGATCGATGGTGGAAGAAGGACAGACACCGTCGCTCATCCGAGGTCATGATCCACTGGGGCTGGGTGGTGAGGGCGGCCCGGAGGGAGAGCCCGGTGCCGACCTTGGAGACGGGCCGGTGCACGTCGTATCCACATGCCCGGCCGGTGCGGGTGCAGTTGTTACAGGCACCGGGGGTTTCGTCACATTTGATCCGACGAGCTCTATGGGAGCCGATCAGTCCTGGGTCAATCGGATGGTAATTTACACCTACCGACAGGTGCGACAACCGTTTCGGGATCTCGTCGATGTCTTTTTCCGTGTTTTGGAGGGTATAGCTGGCTTGGTGATGGGGTGTGTCTGGGCGGTCTTCATATTCAACATTGGCATGGCCGGGGTGAAGAATGGTGGTGGCACGACTCGCACTGCTTTAAATATGTGCGGTGCAGGCCGCTAACCCCGGAAAAACAAGGCCAGGGGAGCAGGGGAATCTCTCCAGCCAATCATGGGAGTCATGGTACGGTGCGCTAACTGATGTTAGGGCGATGCCGGCTGGGCGCCGTCGCGGATTACAACAGATAGGCCCAATCAGATTGAAAAACGGACAGTCTAGGACCACCAAGGTTTGACTGTTGACCACTCAGCAGTGGGCCGACCGATAGATGTGAGCACTGAGCAGTAACCTAAGGACTGGTTCTGGTGCATCGTGCCTGACGGTACCGAGCTTGTGCAGAACCAGCCAGTGGGACACCAGACACCGAACATATCGGACATTTGAATGGGCCGATGATGAATAATCACCGAGATAAAGTCTCCGTGGCATCAAGTATATTACTAATATAAGCTGGATGCCGATGACGCTCAGCATTTAGTGATCAGAAGTCAGCGATCCCTCTGACCAGAATGTCTATATAACCCAATACAAGAAAAGCCAATACACACGACAGAGAGTTAAAACGAGGAGCCGCACTTTGCCACAATACCTAGCCAGTGGATCCTACGGTCCATCTATCTCATGAATACCCAAATTATATCGATTCTCGAGTGTTCTTTTCAGCTGGTTCCGTGTTATAGCAAACCAAAAAATCAACAAGTAAATCGTGCCAGTAACAAAGATATCATGGATGATAAATCTGGGGAAGAGTGGGCGGATAATACATCACAGACTACCGGGATGGCAGCCACGTGACCTCCAGCTTCCAACCTGTTCATAACAATCCACGCGTTGGTTACAACTCCACCCACTTTGATTTCAATCATCCTCTCATCGAGCCAGGCTAGACTCAGCCAGCCGGCACCCATTTTCACTGGATTGGCCCTGAGTCGCCCAAATGCTACCCGAATTCTTACAGAGTAGCTACAAACGCCGCAAAGAACATACTAACACTCTGGCTTTATGCTGTTCAATCTGAACATTCGAATGCAGTCTGTTGGCCAGAGTCTCGTCACTTAATGGTACGACGTGCAGCAACTGGCCTTCTTGCACAACCTCGTCATAAACTGCCCCACCCACAAAGACCTCCGATGGCCTGATATGGATGCTTTCATCAAAATCCATGGCGAGTCTCACATCTTCATTGGTGCACGCCCAAAGAACCCCAAAGAATCGCTGAACAGGCTCGAGTTAGCCACCGGCATCTCATCCGCCGCCAATTTTGCCCGCGATTCCCGAAGCAAACGATTCCACAAACCCGATGGCAAGAATCCCCGCTTACTCACACCCACCAGCGCAGTCGCGAACTGGTTCTTCGCCCAATACGTCGACGGTGCCAAGGACGGCGGCATTGGAAACATCGACAGCATCCTGGACGAGCTTTCCCGGAAATTAAAGCTTGACGTATCATCCACCACGGAGCTTCAGAAAACCACCCCAGAATTCACCATCACCCGAAAATGGTCCAACACCCACAACATTCACACCCTACAACTCCTCGCCTTCCTGAAGACGAAGCTCTTCGAAGAGGAGCCCATCATCCTATACAACTACTTCGGCATGCACAAATGCTCTATCGAGTTACTTCGATTGATCCGCGACAAAGAACACCAGAAATATATCCAATACTTCATGTCAGTCTACATGCCCGACAACTCCTTTATCTCTAACCTCGTCCTCCTCATCCATCACATAGTGCAAGGCTCGGCCCAAAATGCTCTTGCTATGGGACTGGCATCCCGCGGAACTGAGGTGGTCAGTCGGATTGTCATGAGCGCAGGCGACATGATGCGGGAATATCTAAACAAGAACGACGACGTGGCATGTAAAGAGCTACGGGTGTTCTATAAGAACAAAAAGCCTATCCAAGTTGATGTAGATGATCAGGTTCAATCAGATAATCTGGTGTATTCTTGGCTTAACTTGGAGGATGTTTTGGGCTCGAAGGGGGTGGCTTAGCTTATGACGGGATTCCGATTGCTTAGGAATATAACCCGATGGTGATGACTATGATTGAAACCATGGTTTTCTTATGCCTATGATGATCAGAGATTATTTAATGATAGGGTGGAAGTTGATTATCAAGCTTGTATTTAGTGTATCCAGATTTGTATTATGTTTTCACTTTAATCTTCTTTATACCTATCTTAGTGTTATTAAAAGTAGATAATAGTCCACTGCACTGTGGAACCTTACACCTAGAATCTTCAGTCCCCTCGCCGCATTAAATGCCAACCATTTAACTTATTGGTATAAAAGAGTGTATATATATCATGAACGGAAAAGGGATGATATCGAAGACTAAAGATCTTCATTCCTGAAAAACAGTACATGATTATGGCATATCTGTCTAGGTCATGCTGCGTACGATCTTTTCAAAATTTGAGAGGCATATATTGAACAAGTAGTCATCACGAAATAATCCTTGGCATGTTTCTACTGCAGCTGCTTATCAATGTTGAAAGGATACAGCATTGCATAAAATTCCAACACCAGTCATAATAACTTCGTTGAGGGGATCAGCAGGACCAGACTGAAGGTATGACAGCTCAATCGCAGTGAATCCGCCACAGTTCTCGATCGCAGTCACTCGTGTATGCCGTACGGGTATGAAGCATCGAGATGTTATCATTGACGAGCACATCTCCAACGTGCCAAGCGAACCGCTTACAAACCCGATAGTCATACGTCAGGTCATCGATCTGGGGAATGAGACTGGCGTCATCATTATGGATGGTGACATCGCAGGTGCTGAACTTGGTCTGGTCGGCCGCCCAGGGCTGGTGCCAGCGTAGGCAGGGCAGACCGGATACCGGGTGAGGAATCACCAGTGGGAGGTTGTAGATCTTGGCGTCCCAGAAGCCGTCATTGTCCATGCCCCATGTCACTTTCTGGAGGCGCTCGGTGGACCAGGGCGCCGGGAGGTAGCGGAAGAAGAGACGGGAGTTGGCGAACAGCGTGAATCCGCTGTCTTCTGGGGCGGTGGCTCGGCAGGTGAAGAACTGATATCGAGGGATGTTTTGCACGCGGACCGTCTCGCCGGTTTGGGGATCGGTTTTATATTCCAATCGGAACATGCCGTCGAAGTGCATTGGCATGGCCTCGTTGGATTTGACATTGTTGTTGTTCTTGTCTTGACGCTTGGAGTCCCGTACCTTGACGATGATATCTTGGCTCCAGGCAGCTACCTTGCCCAGCTCGGCGGCCTTGTCAACGAACAAGTCTTCGTTGTCGGTGTCGGAGAACCCACGGCAGATAACCGGGGACATGTGGCATGAGAGCTGTCGGAGCTTGCGCATGGGGATGTTGCGAATGGAAGGTGGCTGGCTGCTGGTACCGACTGGGCGGATGATGAGCCCACATGGGTAGAGGTGCTCGAATTGGACCTGTAAGCCGTCCTCGGCCCAGTCGAATAGCTCAGAGCGCTGTCTGTAACAGTAGGGCCGGCCATCCTTGTACACGAGATCATGGGTGTCGCGCACCTGATCAGCATGCGTAGCTCGGTAGGAGCCGTCCACTCCCACCGCGATGCACGAATGCCACGGGGTATGGCCAATGATGCCCAGCTTCTGCGGAATCAGGGGAATAGAGAGCTTGCGACCCTTGGCCGACTCGTGAATGGAGAGCCGAACGTAGTTGCCTCGCTGGGCCCGGATGGCTGCGGCAAACATCTGACCTCGAACAATCATACTCCGTGCGGTCTGCGAGATCTCGTTAGCTCGGGCCCGTTTGCTTTTTCCTGCAAGCTTCTGGGCGAGATCCTTGGTGAGGAACTTGATGTATCCGCGATATGTCAGGCATACATCCATATCGGATTTGATTGCGGCGTCTGGGGAGAAGGAGGGATCTCCAAAACGGATGGTCAGCTCTCTGCGGAGGCACGGGGCATGTGCGAGGTAGAATGCCTTGGCGGACTCAGGGTCTCGAGTAGAACATGGATGATGGTCTAAGAGTTCAGCAAGTCGGATGAAGCGGATGTGTTCAAGCTTTTGCTCAACGGCCATCTTCCGGAGTGTCTCGCCGTATTCCCACACCGTCTCATCGGAAACACCCATGAGGTCTGGAACTAGTTAGCCTGGACTAACCGTGCGTATTTGCTTCAAGCCGCATACCGTTGTACACCAACCCATCCGATGTGATATGGACCTCGGCCCCGTGCTCATACACCCGACCAATATTCTGGCACAGGCCGTTGAGATGATGCAGGGCCAACTCCTCCCCCAAATCCGGCAGAATACCAAGGGCCTTATCTTCGCAATTGGGTGATTTGAACGGGAACGCAGGCAGAACCATGCGGACCGGCTCTTGGCTTTCAATGTACGACACAATCATCGGCAAGAAGGTCCTCACGTCTTCGGCCACGGTGCTCAGGCCCTTGGCGTTGACACTGTAGCTTTCAAGAATGTGCATGACCTTGAGAGCGGTCGCATGGGAAGGACGGAGGGCATCATCTGTCTCTGGAAGGTGTCAGCGTTTGTGCTACCCCCGGTCGTCCGTTTCACTTACCTGGAAGGTCCTTGATGTTTGCTAGGTCGATAGCACCAGAGACGGAAGGATTGTCGATGGGTCCATCATGAACCGTCTGGTAGTTGGACAGAGCCAATAAGGGATTGAAGGAGAGAGGGTTTGCGAGCATGTTGGAAGAATTTCGTGCTTGAATATGGAAAGATCTCTAGATATGAAATGTGTATAGATATGGAGCTAGCACTGAGCAAACGGATTGCTTTAAGAAATCTGAGTTCGAACAATACAGTAAACTCGGATTCAATGGAAATTCTTATATCAGACCAACTGCTGACGCTTCTAGACCCAGGCTAACATCGCCATCATGGAGCATAATGTCTGGTCCGAAGGGAGCGTTGAGCTGCGATTGAACCCCGCTCCTCGAGCCACTTACGTCCCCCCTTCGCGGTCGTGATGTCGGACTTGAATTGTTGACCCGCCACAAGACTATCCGGTCTGACTGCAGCTGAGAACTGACGAAACCCCGACATAGCCCCCTCGAGCGGCGGACGTTTACTGAGACTCATTGACTGTGGCCCCGTCGGGATTTGCTCTCACTCTAGGATGTACCCGGTGTCTGCACCTAGCACGGAGTCCGGAGTATCCTTGCCGGAAGATAGACTTTGAGACATTCAAATGCAATTTGTAAAGGCGGGGTATCACGCGCACGGTCTGATGTTGCTGGTTCGCGGAAGGGACCACCGATTGTCCGGTTGCTTTTTCTGTTTTGTTGCCCCCATGGGCTGACTTTGAGGAGAAGACGCCATCCCACTTGTGTCCACGCAGTGAGCCATAAATCACGTCTCTGTAGAGCTGAGTCTTGCATGAGAATCTCAACTTTCCCTACTCCGAGACGGCATCAGTATATCATACGCAACCCGGCTTTGAAAAACGTGCTATCAGATTCGAGTCTCTTGTGATCCCTTGGCGTTGGTGTCTCCATCTGTCGTGTAGACTCTATACCAGCTGTTAGACTACATCACTATGGAGCTGTTGGCCTCTATAGGTTGTCTGGGGCTGGCGGGAGCGACCCTACTCTGGTGGTACTTCCATGTGCCCAGCTCGATCCCGCGCGACATCCCTCGGATTCCCCTTTATGTGTGTTTGCTTTCCATCTGGTGGAACATGGGCCATCCCGAAGTCTACAATCGATGGATTCGCCAGCCTCTGGAGAAACACGGCGCCGTTGCAATCTGGTTCACCGGTCACTGGTGTATCCTCGTGACACACCCTGACCTGCTGACCGATCTCTTCCGCAACGATGAGGCCTATCCTAAGCTAGGGATTAACATCCGTGCTCCGGGGGGCGTGCTCGGCACCTTTTCAGGCGACAACATTATCAACTCCGGACATGCTAACTGGGCGACGTATACCTCCATCATGAAGCCGGGCATCTTGCAGCGGTTCGACCTCGGCCCTATTCAACAGAAGGCGAGCCGTCTGGCTGAACGGCTCGTCCAAGCTCAGAAGGAGTCTGGACCCCACAAGGGCATCCTCGTCATGCCCTGGTTGGCGAGGCTGACCCAAGATGTCATGTCCTTGTGTCTGTTTGGGTATGATTTGCAGGTACACAGCATCACCCTTGTTCAACTATGCATATGACTAAGGCATTCCCATGCAGGCCCTTGACGAACCCCGAGTACCATATCTGGAGTTGTTGGGCGAGATCATCCCCGCCCTATTCAACCGATGGTTCTTGTATTTCCCGGTGCTGGAACAAGTGGGAAAGCTGCTCCCCTCGCGCAGACGGGCATTTCAGAAGATCAAGGAATTCGATCGTCTCCTGGATGGCATTGTGGCAACGACTACCGCATCAGGCACCGAAAAGCCGTCTACGCTGGTGTCCCACCGGCTGAAGCACGCACTGGATACCGGGGCAATCAAACCCTCCCAGTATCGGTCGAATCTTCGTATGACGTTCATGGTGGGTCACGATAACACAGAATTCCTGCTGACATCCGCGATGTGGGAACTGGGAAGGAGTCCGGTATGTTTCTTTCTTTCTTTTTCTTTACTTTCCACTTTTGTTCAGGACCGATTTCGATTGAATAGCCCTCCATCAGAGCTGACTCCATCAAACAGATCGCACAAGATCGTCTCCGTGCCGAGATCCTCGACGCCACCCGGTTGAACTCAAGTCCAGACACGCTGCAGAATCTGCCGTATCTGACATCAGTGATCCATGAGGTTCTACGTCTCTACCCCCCGGTCGCGGAGATGATCAATCACAACTCCGCCCGGGCTAGCTTTCTGGGAGGCAAGATTCCCATCCAGCCTGGGACCAATATCGGATGGAATGCATACGGCGTGCATACGAACCCGGACCTCTGGGGACCCGATGCCGGTGATTTCAACCCCGAGCGGTGGGGCCTGAGTATCAAAGACATTCAGAGCAATGTGCGTCGACGAACCATCCAGGGCCATTACATTCCTTTCGGGATGCATTCACGTAAGTGCCTTGGCCAGGCCCTGGCCTTGTCCGGGGCCAAGGTGACTTTGTCGGAGTTGGTGCGTCGGATGAAGTGGATGGTGGATCCTGCGTACAGGTTGCAGATCGGTGGGGTGAGTTGCTGATTGCCGCTTGATTCTTCATCTCGAGGGCTACGCTGACCGGTGATGGTGTTCTAGCCGATGCTGACATTTCCGATGGGGCTGAAGGTCATCGTGGAGGATTTGGGCGTGGAGGCCACGGTGTAATCGAGTATGGAAGTGGGTATGACTTGAGTAAATTGTTCAGACCAATAGCAGCTTGCATTGCACAGGGGTGCCCCTTCATCTGCAATTCCTAGATCAATCTCACTAATGGATAATTGCAGACATTAGGCTCCGTAGAATAGTGATACGGCTTATAGCAATGCCGACGACACGCAGCAGGAGGCAACCCCGGCCTTCAAATCAAGTTAGATTACGCGGGATCTGCTTCTCTGGTTCCACACTGCACCATGTCGATTATTGAATGGTTTCTTTTCTCGCGACGCGCTATGAACCCAGTGTTTACTCTCTGTCAGGTATCGGAGTAACTCCACGCCGGTGGCAATGCATCCGCTTACTCCCGCTGCTACCGAGGGTGGGGATGGGATCAGCTACGGCCCCGATCAATAACAATGATCGGCAGTGTTTGTCAAGATCCGTGCCGGGAAGGATATGCTATGCATTTCCGGGCCGACGGAGTAATCCCAGCCCCTTCCCCCCCCCCCCCTCGTCCAGAGTGGGCCATCTCAGCTTGTCCCCGGGGAGCCCTAACCCCGCCTTGACTTATGTATAGAGAGGAAATTCGACTGCCCCAAGCATCCATCAAACCTTAGAACCCCCCATTCCCTTCTTTCCTCTCTTTCTTACCTCCCACAAGAACCATCTCCCCAGCCCCAACATGACCATCACCACCCCACCCACCCACTTCGACGTGATCGTCGTCGGAGGCGGCAACGCAGCCCTCGTCTCCGCCCTATCAGCCCATCAATCCGGCGCCCGAGTCGCCATCTTCGAAGCCGCACCCCAGGCCGAACGCGGCGGCAACAGTCGGTTTTCCTCGGGCATCTTCCGTATCCCCCACAATGGTCTCGACTCCGTGACTCCGCTCCTCGATGTCAGTGCCATCGACGATGTACAGTATTGTCGTATGGGTCCGTACACTGCCGACACGTACCGGGGGGATCTCCACCGCACGAGTAAAGGGCAGGGTGATCGCGAGCAGATCGCCGTGATGTTGGAACAAGCCATGGATACGGTGGCGTGGATGAAAGATACCCTCGGTGTGCGATGGCAGTTACCACTGGGGAAGTTCTTTGATCGTGAGAATATCATCCGCGCACAAGGCGTCGTGGATCTCCCGCCCTGGGATACCATTATGGCGGTTGGTGAGGGGACGGGACTGATGGAGGCGCTGTGGGCCGCTGTGGAGCGGACTGATATTGCTGTTTTCCAGGCCAGTCCCGTGGCGGATCTGATTCTCGATGGCGATAGCGTCCGGGGAGTCCGGGTCCGTCAGCGCCAGGCCACGGTTAGCTTCCTAGCGGAACAAGTCATCCTGGGGTGTGGTGGGTTCGAGGCCTCGGCCCGCCTCCGACGACAGTATCTAGGAGAGGGATGGGATCTGG
>KV907515.1:188137-261607 GCA_001990825.1 Aspergillus carbonarius ITEM 5010
CCGTCCAACCGTTGATTACGTTAGTGATCAGAGATAAGCGGGACTCAATCGATGCCAAGCATTTGGTGTGAATCAAAGTTATCAACGGATCGTGAGAGTTGAGACAGATGGGGCGGGCCCCCGCCAGCGGGGCGGCAATTATGATTTTTTACTAAACAATAAACCTACCGGAGGAGGCCCATTAAATGGTGGATCCCGCAGCTGCCCCGAGCATCCCAAACACTGATGATTTGGAGAAACAGCCAGTTGGTGACGTCTAGACTGACAGCAAGAGTGGGATTGGTATTGGTGTTGATCAGCTCGTATTTTGAAACTCGTCAGGGTTGCCAATATAGGACCGACCGCCTGTTTGATAAGGCTGGCACCACACCGAGGAGAGATCGCGTAGTCGTAAAGCGGGGAATCCATGGTAGAGGCGCAGAACAGGCAGAAACCCAGCCAGCCAATGGCCTGGGCCGTGGAGGCATCGTCTTCCATTCGCGGATCCAGAAAAGCTTACTTAACCTGTAAGATATGGTCACTCATACATTTATAGCCTAGTGGATGGACCATCCATTGGGACTTCTTGTCTGGATGAACTTGGAGCGATGCTTCGGGACCTAGACTCATTCCCCGCACGCCTGTATAACTCCGCGGATTGTGTTCCAGAACAGCCCCGGGGTGGGGCAATTCCGACACAGTATGACGCAAGGATGTCTCTATGGTACACGTGCATGTCATGATCTTGCCACGTCCAGGTGATTGTTCATCCGAACTCCAGGCAATATATACTAAAATGCACTGAATAAGGTCCGACCATCCACTAGTGTTATATGCGTTCTCATATTCAATACCATTGATACCCGTCTAACCGGGTGCTTGCAGCAGAAATTTCCGACAACTGACAATGGAGAAAGACTTGGCTAGCTCCGTCGATAACCATACATCAGTATACGGTGTGCATGTTATTTACCCCCACTGCGCCTTGATCTGCCCTCGATCGTAACTGACCATGTCCAGAAAGCCTGCCAACAACATGTCTGTTCTGTCTGGAGGTCCTCGTACCAGATAATCCGTACCGCCAGCTGGCGTGCGGTCATTATTTCCACTCACCATGTATCACTAACTGGGTGGACCTTGGATCAAATTATTGCCCCTTGTGTCGCCGACAGTTAGGAGGTACCCCGTGGTCGCCTAGGGAGTATTCGATGATGCAGTCTCGATCCCGAAAGTCGTCAGGAATTCATAGAGAATCCTCGAGAACTGGTCTCTTACATAAAGCCTGGAGTATGGTAACCAGAAGACAGAGCAGGTAGCAGCAGGGGATGATCTTTTATCACTTGAGCCTATGTTCGTATGGCGGCTATAATCTCGCTGGTTCTACAGTTGTATGAAGTCATGGATGCAAATACAATAAGGAAACTATGTTTTTGCCTCCTCAATATAATAAATAACTAGAAGGGGCCATGATGTGGCGGAAGTGCGGTCATAGAAGGTCGCTAATATCCCCACAGCACGAGATCTCGGATGCTAGGTGAAATTATGTGTTAGAAAGACAACCAAATAAGATAATAGTACTAGTCACTATAGACTCTAATTAGGCCCGAATTGTATCAAGGAGTAATGATTCAAGATAAATAGATATACATAAAGAGTAGAGATAGTAATATATTGAGAATCACTTCAGGCGAAGGTTTGAGGATGAATTATCATCATATTGTAAGAATATTATCTACAAATCAAGACCAATCATACTCACACTCTAAGCTAACAGCTCCTCAAGATCTGGTCATGGTACCCTGCTACCTTGCCCCGTTACCTGATTATAGAGATCATTGCACGTCAGCACAAGCATAGCATATACTATCTCTCTTGCCGGAAATGGGACAGAAACGAGATAGGGAATATACCAAGGTAGCATTCCCCATAGATCAACTCGGTCAAAAGCCTGCAGGACGGGTTTCCGAGGAACAGCCCTATGGGAGAGCCCCCCACGCATCAACACCACCAGATTTGGGTCCAACACCGTCAATCACTTGACCGTGCATGCCTATCAGACTGGTCACACTGGTTTATCGCTAATGCACCTAGGACAACGTGTCCTCTGCCTGCCTCTATGGTCTGATTTGCTTCTTACATCATTTCTTGATTAATAAATATCCCTGTATAACATTACCTCACTTCATGATTACTGATCATGTTATCCATCTTGATGCGTGATTACATGGACAGACTGTCATTTGCCTCCCATTTATCAGGGAGACAAATATTCTGGGATGGCAAGTGGATCGGAACGTCATTGTGGATGGGACATGTGAGGTCATCGACTCCGCTCCAAGTAACTACCTATATAAGCCCCAAATTAGATTATAGTTAATATAGCCCTAACGATTCTCATTCACAATCTCCCGATTGCTCATAGTCACTAGCATTCAGTTTCTTGATTGTACAATTCCCCGACATGTCCCAAGACACTACTTCTGGTAAGCTTAGATCCTACGGTACTCCTGCAACCTTCACAGGCTTACAACTCTTAAGACTTACCGGAGTTTCCCTTTGCTCGTCCTCCCAAATCATATGATCCACCTGCCAAATTGGCAGAGCTTAGACATCAAGGTCCCACGGAAAGAGTCCAGCTTTTCGATGGGAAACCCGCGTGGATCGTTACTAGACATAATGAGGTGTGTGAGATGTTGAGTAATGATAAACTGTCCAATGTACGCGATTTCCCTTTGCTTTTGACGGTGCCATGGAAGGGCCAGTCTGATTAGCTACCCAGGAACGATACAATCCGGACAATCGTGATGGATACCCTGAGATTCACAGCGGTACGCAGAAAGAAGGGGTCCGACCGACGTTCGTCCACATGGATGATCCGAAGCACGCAAGGCATAGGTATGGGAGAGACTTCTCAGTGTTACTCAAGTATAAGGGTCTAAGAACCGGGATAGAGCAATGATAGAAAGCTTCTTCACCTTGGAAGCAACCGAAGCGATCAAGCCACAGGTTCAGGAAATCGTGGACTCGCTGATCGATTCGATCAAACAGCGAGGCTGTGATGACGGGCCCGTGGACCTCGTTGAAGAGCTCGCTACCGTCGTCAACCCCAAAGTTCTTCTATTGACCATTTTCAAGGTTCCCGACAAGGACGCCAACGGGCTCATCCAATCGAGCTCTGCGCGCGGTGGCACGAGTGGAACGGCGTCTGAGTCTGGCCATACCGACTTACACGATTACATGAGCCGCTTGATTGATGAGCGGATAGAGAAGCCGGGCAGACCCCAGGATGATCTGATTAGCAGGCTTGTGGTGGAGCAGTATAAGCCGGGGAACCTCGACCGGGAAGACCTGATCAACCTTGTCTACATGGTCTTGATCGCTGGGAATTCGGCGATTCAGAGTTCCATTGCGCTGGGTGTTCTCACTCTGCTGCAGAACCAGGACCAGCTAAAGGAGTTCAAGGAGGACCCTGGATTAGCGGGGCCTGCTGTTGAGGAGGTCCTGAGGTATCACACCCCGTCTGCATTGAATAGTCGACGTGTCGCAACGGCTGGTCTCACACTTGGTGGAAAGGTACTGAATATGGCCCAAATACCGCATTCGCATGGTTCTGACTGTTTTCCCAGAAAATTGAAGCCGGCTCCGGCGTTATTGGCTCCGTGCGATCTGCCAACCGCGATGAGACGGTGTACCCCGATGCAGACAGGTTTAGCATCCATCGCCAAGTCGACCCGCACCGGAACCTGGCATTTGGATATGGCCCGCATAATTGCCAGGGGCAGTGGCTGTCCCGGCTGGAGTTGCAGGCCGTCTTGAGTAAGACGCTCGTCCCTGTTTTCAGGCTCGGCTTCGGCAATTTGCATGCCAGGCTAATTGATGTGTGCGCCGCAACAGGTTCCCTATTCCGCAAACTTCCGGACCTCCAGCTAGCGATCAAGCCCTCCGAACTGAAATATACCCCACCGACGCAGAATGTAGGGGTCGTCCATCTTCCGGTGGTGTTTTAATGGAGCCATGGTAACCGGAGAATGTACAATGACGGATATTTCAAGCCAATGGAGTTTCAGGTAGATAATCAAAATGACATAATGCCACTGCCCACTGGGGTGTGCTGTCCTGGTGTGCAGGTTAACCTACGTGAAAGCAAGTTAGAAGTCAAGGTGGAGAAGCAGTCCGTTTACCGAGGACGTCCATCTGGAACTGATGTCATGGTAGATGCGTCATACGTCCCTTGTACCGCGGAGATGTCAGATCTCCGCGGAGATGTATAACATGAGATAATGATTGAATCACTCGGAGCGACCATGACAAGACCCAACAGCCATATGTAGGCAATATCACAGCTGAAGTTCGAGTTCACCTTATATCAATCCAAGCAGTAGTAGCCGTGTGTCGAGAAGTAGTAAGATGTCTGGCCAAACGCAAGTCTACCCAGTGGCCCAGCACCCCGGCTCATCCCAGACAGAGATCGACAATGAACCGGACTGGGCCCGCCAGTTTCATGGGCACCGGTTGGGCTTTCGGAATGCCAGCGGCAGGTATGCCGGGATCACTCACATTGGCGATGAACTGGCGGAAGACCCCGACGAGGTGCGGGCGGCACGCGAGCAGATCGGCGAGCTCAAACACATGATCGAGAAGGGGGAGCTGATCAATTTTCGGGATATGATCGAAGACCAGAAAAATAGGGAGGTACGTATGTATTGTTGCCTGACGGAAGACAATCCCGTTGCCACCGTTGATGGTAGCCATCATACTGAGGGTTGGTTTGTAGGCATTTCATTTCCGCCATCCCGGAAAACGACCTCCCGGCTGGCGATACGTGCCCGATTACACCGAGCAGTGGATCAAGATAAACCAGGATTGGCCGACGAATGTCCGGCGACGGCAGAAAGAAGAAGAGTCCCAGAGGGAAGAGCAGGGGAAGGGAAGTGAAGATGGAGCTAAAGGAGAGAAGGAGGAGGAGCATTCAGAGGACAAAGAAAAAGAGAGGAGCACCGACAGCGCAACGTCAGAGCAGCAGATGCAACAGCCGAAGACCGACGGAGTTGACAGCGACGAGAAACCTCCAGATAAACATACGCCGGAGGAGCTCTCACTCATTCGCGTAGTAGAGCACGAAAAGCAGGCGATGATGAACATGAAGCAGAACGACGGCCAGGGAAGATCCTCAGCACCGGAGAACTTGTGCATCACGATTGACGAAGCCGATCAATTCACCGCGGACAACTGGGTGCCTCGATCTCCTGACCTCGTCCGACTCACTGGCAAACTGCCATTGAACGCGGAGCCGCAACTCTCCAAGCTCTTTAACGCCGGCCTGATAACCCCCAACGAGCTCCATTATGTGCGAAATCACGGTCCAGTGCCAAAGCTGGTGTGGGAGTTTCATGAAATCGACATAGAAGGCGGCCGCGTGAAGCTTCGCATGGATGAGTTGACGAAGCGCTTCAAGGCCATTAACATCCCCATTCTTCTGGCCTGTGATAATTCACGACGCAAGGAGCTGAACATGATCAAGCATACTACTGGGTTCAACTGGGGCCCTGGAGGCGTGAGCTGTGCCTACTGGAAAGGTGCCCTGCTCCGAGATGTTCTACTTGCTGCGGGAGTGCCGGAGCGCATGCCAGGTCAGCAGAACGAGCGGTACTGGGTGCATTTTGAAGGCGCCGATGAGCCCAGCGAGGCCAAATATGCCACGTCCATCCCATTCGATCATGTTATGGACCCGAGGAACGATGTAATTCTCGCGTACGAGATGAATGACCGTCCCTTACCACCAGACCATGGCTACCCTGTCCGCGTGATGATCCCCGGGTATGTAGGTGGACGCTGCGTGAAATGGCTGAGCAAGATCTGGACTAGCAACAAAGAAAACGACTCATACTATCATCTCCACGACAACCGGGCGCTGCCTGGTTCCGTCACCGATGCCGACAGCGAACTCGCCAAATTGTTCTTCGGCCACCTAGATACCGCGTGTTATGAACAGATTCTCAACTCGGTCATTGTGAGGCCCGCTCAAGGGGAGAGGATTCCACTCCGTGATGCCCGGCCAGGGAAGACGTATCGCATTGCAGGGTTTGCCTACAGCGGTAGTGGTCATCCAATCCACCAGGTCGAGGTGTCTCTGGACGGTGGCAAGTCCTGGCTCTACTGCATCCGCGAATACCCTGATCGCCCCGTGCGTCATGGGAATAGATTCTGGACTTGGGTCCATTGGCACCTTGATGTTGACATTCTCCAGTTAGCCCAAGCCGAAAGCATTGTCGTGGCATGCGTCGACGGGGCGCATAATACCTAGCCGGAGCAGCCGCGCTGGAACATATCAGGAACCTTGAACAATTGCCGGTATGTGGTAAAGCCAGAGATAATATACGATGGCGGTGAGGATCAGTCAGTCGCTGCAACCATTCTGTTTCGTCACCCCGTGGAGCCAGGCACAGGGGATGGAGGTTGGATGAAGCCAAGTGTGGACGTGCAAGTGCAGGCAGCCAAGCAGAGCGCAGGGGCACCGCAGAAACAGTTTACACGCGAGGAGATTGAAAAGCACAACAGCGAAAATGACTGCTGGATTGTTGTTGACGGCAAAGTATACGACGCTACGGGGGTTTTATCCTGGCATCCAGGCGGCAAAGCGCCCATCCTGGCGCATGCCGGTAAGGTTCACCATGAGACTACGGAGGAGTACGCCAGCATACATGATGAATATGCAACGAAGAAGCTGCAAGGTAATATTCCCTTTTCAGATTTACTTGGCCAGTGGCTGACAGATCTACAGAGTGCGTTCTGGGTGTAGTGACGTAAAAAGCCATGAAATATATTGAGAAGGACGCGGAGAAAACCAAAAAGGAAAACCAGCAATCTGCTCACGATACTGATCAGGTTCTGCAGAAACATCGCTGGGTTCCTGTCAAATTGCTGGACCGCAAGCCCGTCAGCAGAGACACTCGTGAATACACGTTCAAATTGCCCGAGGACAAACCTATTCTAGGCATCGGTGCTTGTCAGCATGTCGAGATGGCCTTTCATATGAAGGACCGAATGCTCATACGTCCATACACACCGACTCAACCGCTTCTCCCTCCGGTGTCCTCTTCGTCGAATGAGCCTCAGAAGAACGAGAAGTCTCATTTTATCAGTGAAGTACGAGACGGGAAGGGAGTTTTCACATTGACCATCAAGACTTACTTTCCTAACGACGACCAGCCAGGGGGCGCGATGTCGAACGTTTTAGACTGTCTACCGTTAGGCGAAGATGTTGATATTAGAGGCCCCACGGGGGATATCGTCTACGAAGGCTACGGCAACTTCACCATCGCAGGAGAGAAGAGAAATTTTTGCCGCGTGTCCTTGGTGATTGGAGGCAGCGGTATCACTCCGGCGTATGCCCTCGTGGCCCGTATACTTCTCACAGACGGCGACGAGACTGAGATCTGTGTCATCGATGCGAACAAAACGACCAGTGATATTCTACTAGGCGACCAACTAGATCGATTCGTGAAAGACAGTGCTGGACAGCTCAAACTAGCCCACGTCATCTCGAAGCCAGACGAAAATTGGCATGGACTTACGGGGCATGTCAACGAGAGTATCCTTCGGGAACACATGTTTGGACCTTCGGATGAAAATATAGCCCTTTTGTGTGGACCTCCCACAATGATTGAAAAGGCAGTATTGCCTGTCCTGGATGGTAATTCGCATCCCCCGCCTGCATCTGACTGGTTTGCTGACAAGTGATAGATTGGGGATATGTACGCGACGAGAACATGTTCGGTCTCTGACGGCTTAGCTGATGGGCTGCGATGAGAAGTGGATGTTTCCGGATCTGGCTTTGAGGCATGGGAAGCTTGGTGATTTATAAGAGAACTTGTAAATATGATGAGTGGGATTCAGTATCTCCGGTTACTGTAACTGGCAGCCTAGAAGAGTAGCTCCAGGGAACCGCTCAACGTACATTAGACCGTCCATTGCGATTATCTACTATTCAATCTCATAAATTAACAATTAGTAACCCTAGTCCACATCGCATTGGCTATTCTCATCCCAGAAATTAGTACCGTCCCAGTGAAAATCCGGCCCAACGCAATACGTATACCCGACCTTCAATGTCCCATCACAACCACTGCTCGACAAGGAAGGATTGACAGCCACGAAGAGATCAGACGAAACCTCCTGCTTGATGTGATCTGTCCGCTCTACTCCAAACAAGCAAATCCTGGCATGACATCGCGGCTGCCGAGTCATATAAAAATCTTCGGATTAAATTCCGCAATGTTACAAGCCTCCAACATGATATCTCGGAGCTCCACGCAGATGATCTAGGTCGGCAGTACCTACAGTACACCCGGAATCTAGAATTTTGTCTGCCTGAAGCAACCCTGGCTGGAGACCAAAAAGGCCAAGCGCCTTTGGTAGAAGAAAGACTGGGCAAGCGAGTTTATCACCTTCAAGCCTCCAGCGACTGAAGACAGCTTCCTGGAGGGCTCCCTGTCCAGGTTTCACGACTTTTATCTCTGGTTACTTACCCAGGCCCAAGCCTACTATGAGGAGAATGACTGGGAGCCGATCCTTGGTCTTATCTCGCGGTTATAGAATCTGCGGCTACTCAACTATATCGTGATGAACATGTTTCCAACATGCCTCTATCAAACACTGGAACGACTTCACCCAAACTGCCAGGTAAATATAGGGACACCCCAGTCTCCATCTCTCGATCAACCTGGATTAGGACGCGCTCATGGTCACGTATCACTGGGGTGCAACCAACCGTTTGATCTTAACATCTTGTCTGCGCCGACCCTTCATACCTTCCACGCGGTCTGTACGTTTGACACAGATCCTCAAGACCGACAGAGATGGGTGCATATCGACGAGCCGTTTACGTTCATTTCCATGGCTCCGAATCTCAAACATCTAGTCATTGATGCTAGGGATGGGAGGGGTGAAAATCCATTGCTGAGTGTTAAAGAAGAATGGCAAAAGTTTACTTTGGAGTCATTTACCTTCCGCCACGAAGCATATAGAGCCCACGAGCGTGTGCTTCTCAACCTCTCAACCATGATTGATCTGTCTATACTTAGGTCCCTTGATATAGGAGTGCATTCGGAACCGGCGTTGTTGAGTCAGGCGGCTTCAATGTTGGTCGGGTTGGAATGTCTGTATATCCATATGCTCCCACACAATAAGCGTTTCAAATCTCGTCCGGGACATCTTCAATCTAATCCTCTCGCATCAGGCGACGCGGAAGCTCCAGCGCTTGCGCGTGGATCTCGTCGGATCGGATCTCTTCAAGCGGGAATTGGAACACGTCATTTGGCAGGTCAGTGGGTCGTTCCTGGCCACGCGGTCCGGTCTCCATGCGGTTCATGTAAAGGATATTGGGAGGGTCGCATGGCAACTGTGGCGCGAGGACGATATTTTTCAAGGGGGTCGATCCGTATTCCGAAAGTGATCAAGGATATTTTGGAGGAGTTATGGCCAGTCAGTACGGACAGGAATCAAAGCGGAAATTGGAAGCAGATGCCGTTGCTTGTGAAGAGTTTCCCGTTGGAGGATGGGCTTGAACGGGCCCAGGAATGAAGCATGGGCAATACTCAAAGGGTCTTCTTCATTCAGATGATGCGCTCCAAGTGTTCAATCGTGGTTTAAGAAGACAGAATGGCGAAAGCATAGATTGAGACCATCAAGTGTTTTAGTTAATGCAATCATCTTTACCTTTGATCTTAGTAAACTGCTCTTCTGGTCACAACTGCAGGTGAAAGTACTCTCTATATGCCAGTACGTATAAATATAATCTGTCGGGACCTATCCACCTTGTAGTCGTTCCACTAGCAAAGGGATATCTCTTTTGGTCTAGCTGGCAGACACTGACATAATCTATGCTCAAATACACTGCCTCGCACCTACCGAATGCCACGTGTCTCTGGCTATATAGAAGGTCTTTGCATCCACTAGCTAGATCATTCTTATTATATGATATTGTACGACTTTAGAACTGATAGAGAGCGCTAGTAACAATTGTAAAGGCATTGAATTAGGCTTGAGAAGCATACTGAAAGGTATGAAGGAAAAACATACAAAGATATTGCGCGAGCACATGGCCCATATGTAGGTGAGACGTCCCATCCCTGAACAGCCAATTATATCATTTCGGTCCAGGAAACTTTTCTTGACCTAGTAGCTAGCCTCGAATATTATGCCAATCACAAGGTAAGAGACATCCGATATGGTCCACAGCCTTATTCGTGAACAGGATCAAGCTAATTACACATGGACAGTCCACAGTAAGGCTATTCTCTTCGTATTTAAATATGGTCTCTTCATCGACCTGGCTCAATTTCCAATGGCAATTTATATAGAGCTACACTTGAAACCTAAGCCCGTTAGGATACTTATTGGACTATTGCTTTTCCCCAATCCCCCCCCACCCCAAAAAAAAAAAGCAGGGGTGGCCGAATATAGCAAGAATTATCTTGGCTTCCTATCCGAGTCGTGGCCAATTCCTGTTCCCTCTCTGGCACATGCAGCACTATTGTCACAAAACAGCTGTTTCCGATGTATAATACATGTGGTCGAAATGACCATTATGACAGTTGCAAGATATGAGCACCAACTCCATCTAAGGCCCTTAGAAAAACAGAAATCTGAAGCGACGACTGGCCCCCGAGGTCAACGTAGTAGTCGGAACAGCACTGGTCGCCGTGGAATTGCTTCCCGATGGGATAGCTGAGGAGGAGAGAGAAGAAGAAGAAGAAGAGGAGGAGGAAGAAGTCATTGTGGCCGAGATCGAGGGCGCCTCTGAGGATGCCACTGGGGTTACCGTGGTACCGCTGACAGTAATTGTTGTCGGAGCCTCCGTGGAGGTGGTTTGCTCTAGGCTGGGGTTCGAATAATCCTCGGTCAATTCCCACACAGAATAGGTGCCGTCGCCGCCACCTAATTATTGTTCATCACCGGTTAGCCAGCCCGAAAATCAGTTCGTTCGTACAATTCACACATACATGTATCCTCGGGCCAGCCCGGGCAATCCTCATCGCAAGTTGCACCGTTCATGCTGTCAAAGGCGGGAGGCTCGCTGCCACACCAACAGCCATCGGACTGGAGGGCGAAGAAGTAGCCGTGTAGTTGCTCGCAATGAGTCTGGCACATCCCGGGGGAGTTATAGGTGTAGTTGCCCAGGTTCTTCATGTCGCCGGTACTGGTCATGCAGGCGTATTCGTTCCATTCCAGGCCACAGGCTGAGACAAACAAGGATGCCAGAGCTCCCAGCGAGGTATAGGATAGAAGCTTCATTGTGAACAGAGTAGACGCCGTGGCTAAACTGCGACGATGATCGGGGGAGGTGGGTGGAACAGAGAGTTGGAAGCAAGAATAAGCTGTTGGATTAAGGCTGGAGGGATTTCAGGCGTATTAAAGATCCACTGGTGGGCAGTGCAGGCGTTCAGGAACTGGCGGTCATTGCAAGACCCTGCGAACTTAGTGTCAGCCTAGCTTCTAACGTTGGGGGCAGCGAGTGAAACTCGACGTATGAGGACCTGCGCAGCCCTGCTTAGTCGCCCACAATGAGGGTCTTGGCCCCACCGAACCGTCAGCCTCACATCGTGGGAGACGAGATGACCCCTTTTCATAGCATGGGCGATTGTTATTGGTCAGGCTACGGCCGGGTGTGTCGGCAAGTCATAACAGGTTTAGAGCATGACTGGCGTGGAAATTTGAGGAAACTAGTCTTTTCAGTGGAGTATTTCATCTGTGCTCGCGGCGGATTGACCCGAACCTTATGCCTGAGGCAGTCCACCCCATAGACTAGAACGCCATAGGTTATATCCGTATCACAGCTATATCTAATGAATAGTCAATATTGTAAAGCTTACTTAGTAAAATCTAGCGAGGTATAGGTCCATACTTGGGTTCTTGCTGCTTGTATTGAAAAATGCCTTATTTGCAGAACATGACACTTATATTGATAAATTCAGTCAGTTCGTCACAGGCAAGGTGAGACAGATCCTGTCGCGTTTAGTTTGAAAAGTGTTTTTCCATGATATTTCAAGTGTAGTCCATACACTCCCGATATATCCTTGCTGGTACTTTGGATACTCAATGAATACATCCCCCCTTCCCTCTCCGGTAATGCCTCCTGGATATAGCACAAGAGTCTACTACCTTTGAAGATACGTCCTATTGCTCTATGCAAGACGCCAAAGACATTGGACTACCCACTCACATGCACTTTCTCTGCATACAACGAATCCAGAGAATAACGAGACAGTACTTCCTCTAATCAAAAACAATGGCAGCCTTAACAACCGACTTATTTCTCATGGCCTCCAAACACATCTCCCATTCATCCAACCTGAACGTCCTATTCACAATACCATCAACATTGATGCGCTTGCGATCTTCCAGCACAACCTATTAGTAAACCTCTTTCCAAATGCAACATGCCACTTACCAAGATACTCAATAGCAGCCGGGAACTTATAAACCTGACTGAACGAGCCCAGCACATGGATCTCCTCCTTAAAGATCATATTCGGCGACAATAACACCCGATCCTCATCCCCATAAACCCCATACACCACCAACTTCCCCCCCTTCGTCACAAAATGTATCGCCTTCTCCAAAACCCTGGCACTCCCCGTCGCCTCCACCACAATATCAAACCCATACGGATGCTCACCTCTCAGCTGCTCCATCCTCTTCACTACCTTATGCTCGTCCCGCGACAACTCAACATACTCATCCGCTGCATCTAACGACCTCGCAAGCTCCATCTTCACACCCCCCGGCGCAGCAATAACGGTATAACACCCCCCATTCTGCCTCAGAAGCTGCGCTAGCATTAATCCCGTCGGACCGGCCCCAAATAAGAGCACCGTCGACCCCATGTGCGGGGAAATCTTATCTAGTCCGTGCGCTGCGCAAGAAGCCGGCTCCACTAACGTTGCGTCAATATCAGATAGGTTATTGAATTTGAATACCCGATGAGCAGGGTAAGTCGCGTATTCGGCGAACCCCCCGTCGACCATAACCCCATGCGCGATGAAGTTCTCGCAGAATAGTTCCTTCCCTCGACGGCAGTAGTGGCAGTGTCCGCATAGTTCGGAATTATCGGCTACGACGCGGTCGCCGAGCCGGAAGCCGGTTACTTCGGTGCCGAAGGCGGCGATGATGCCGACGGTTTCGTGTCCGGGAGTGAGAGGGAACTGTGTGGTTGTAGTTGTTAGTGGTTTTAGTTTTCCGTGATGTTGGTGGTCGTTGGGGTTGGTTACTTGAGCCCCGAATTCGCCGTCATGGATGTGGAGGTCTGTTCCGCAGACTCCGCAGGCTTTTACTTTGATCTGGTAACATGGTTAGTGAGCTGTATTGGTAGTCTAGGGAATGAATGTACTAGGATGTCGTGGTCACCTATAGTCGGAAGAGGCTTTTGAACGATGCTGAACTTGCGAGGCTCGGAGTATTCTGGAGCAGATTTATGACTTCAGTTGGCTGTGATGTTGCTTTGGGGGTGTTACTAACCCAGGGCTCGCATTAAACTGGGGAGATTAAAGGAGGCTATGCCACGCATGTTGAATTTGGTCAGAGGAACAATGGATGATCAACTTTCAGCGAATGTTGCAGCTGTGGATAACTGTGCTGAAAGGCAGGATTCAAAGAATATCGAGAGCCAAATATATAGATGTTCAAGGCAGTATCGAGTAGCGATAGCTTCTCCAGGAAAGGAGTGTTATGGCGATGTTCGTCATAGGAGGGGTAGTGTGCTGTGCCTGAGACACTTCATCCTCAGTACTTGGAACCCCGAGACGGGGGCTGCGATACAACACCCCGCAGTGTCAACTTATACCGGTCTGTGCGGACATTATCGTATTTGTCCGTAGGATGCAGCTATGTTGGTTTTACTGGTTCCTATACGTCTGGGAAAGGCTGAATAGGTCTATCCCCGAAGAGGCCTGTCCGCCTGGTAGTGCTGTCCTAAGTCTGTGAGATAACTGTGAATATTCAATCTATACGTTCTACTATTCAATTCGATCCAGCTTCCAATGCTAAGTACATGAGTAATAAGTTACACGGGTATGCATCTGAAGGATATAAATAGAATATGGTGAGGAAATGACAACAAGCAAGATATTTATATTCAGATGACCGTCCATTAAGCATCAACACAAACTTAAAAATAACCTGTAATCTTGACTCGCAATATCCACATAATACTCAATGTCTTAATCCTTAGGCTAGGCTATCGCATCTTCAAGATACTGCGGTGCCTCAACCACATCCTCCTTAGCCCGAATGGCATGCTCATCACGAGCCTGAAACCCCTCAGGCCGTTTAAGAGAGATAGCTTCCCTGTCAAGACAGGCCAGAAGAGGAGGATTCCCACGATAATAGTCATCCATGTCCTCCAAAGAGCGACCTGCGGTCTCTGGATAGAAGACATAGATAACCGGCACCATTGCTGCGTTTAAAGCGACCCAAATCGTATAGAATTTCCAGCCAAGGTTCTGGATGCCGATGGGGGTGATTTCCACAACCATGAAATTGAACATCCAGTTGGTAGCTGCTCCTAGAGCGGCACCCTTGGTCCGCATTGTGAGGGAGTTGATTTCCGTGGGGTATACTAACGGGGCATTAGCAATGTGCACATCAAGTAGAGAGGACGGGACGTACACCACGGAACACCTTGCATGCCTATCCCAAAGAAAACATAATACAAGAAGAAGAAAGCGACAGATGCCGAAGCCACCTCGTGGTGATAGGAGTAGTCTGCCATCTCGTTGTATCTGATGAGAACAGTAATGAAAATGTAGCAGAAGCATTGGCCAGCGGCACCAAACATCATGAGGGCTCGCCGCCCCCAGCGTTCAACATTCGGGATCCCAATCACGGAGAAACACAGATACTGGACGCTGTTGCAGGCTGTAAGAAGCCTTGCTAGTGACTCGCTCATGCCGACAGACTTGGTCAAGACCGTGGGAAGATAGTAGGAAGTCACGTTGATACCCGAGAACTGCTGCATTGCTTGGGCTCCCATGCCCAGAATCAGCCGGCGGATCGTATTGGTGCCGGTCCGTTCCTGGCCGCGTCTACGCAGAATGTCACTGAAGCTGACGCTGTTTGCTCGCTCATACTCCACACTATATCGAATCTCGCTCACTTGGAATTGAATGAAAGAGTCGCTGATGGGCGTATCCTCGAGGTCCGCAATTATTTGCACAGCTTCGTCTTCGTGACCATGGGCAATAAGCCACCTGTGGTTATGAGTGAGCAATACGGTACGAAGGGGGATCTTCATACCTAGGCGACTCAGGTAGCCAGGGAACAGTGCAAGCTAGTATGAGAATGAAGAGAAATTGGAACGATAAAGGGAAGCGCCACGAAACTGGGCCACTGGCAAACGAGAGGCCGTAATTAAGCCAATTGGCAAGAGAAAAGCCAACCAGCACCAGGACATTCTCCAAAATGACCAATTTTCCCCGCCACTGTACCCTTGAGGTTTCTACCTGCCAGATGGGTGCAGTGGATGTATTCAGGCCTGGATCGATAAATATTAGAATCATATCTCCAAGGTAAAGGGAGTGGTTACCGTTGCCGATGCCCGCAATGATTCGACCTGTCATCATTTGACCCACGCTATAGGATGATGCCTGCAAAACAGCTCCAATTGTCATGATAGTGGTACCAAGCAGGACAGTTTTTCTGCGGCCCGGACGCTCTCCCAGCCAGTATGCACATATGGATCCGAAAAAGCAGCCCACGTCATATATGGCGGTTACCGTGCCGAGTAAAGTGGTCTTAGTCGGTCCTTCTAGATGGTGCAATCGAAGGAAGTCCGGCGAGATGACTACTCCACTGAAGACTCCCTAGATTCCCGTGAGCCTCGTACGTGGTACAGCTGCATATTGGAACGCACCTGGTCGTACCCATAGAGGGTCATATCGGCACCACAGGCCAAAGTAATCCAGAATGTGAGCCATCCCCCCCTCAGGCCGAAATAAGGCTTTGCAAGTTTCAGCATAATGAAGGAGCGGTCAGGCGGAGATGCTCACCCCCTAGCTTCGAGGTCATCGGGCATTATATTCTCCCCGGAATCTTCCTCGAGGAGCCCAATCCGGGGTCATCCATTTCATAGATTCAGCTCGCTGACATGACGTACCCGAAAATCTCATAATTCGATCCCCGAGACGGCTATAGTTGACCAGGGCACAGATGGCATGGCAGGGATGGGGCTAAATGCGGGGTAACGCGGGGGATCACGTGAGCCCCATCGGGACGGGAAGAACGGACATCGCCCCGAGACGAGGTCACCCGGTTGAGCCACGAGTCGACATGGATTCAGCGCTCGACTTCGACAGCACCTGCAATGAATGGCTCCATGGCACCGCAACGATGCCCCCGAGTGCGCCCTACAGACGGCCACGCAACCGCAAGTCTCGAGGCCGGGGCCTGCGGACGAAGAACGGATGGTGAGTGGCCTCTCCCAGCCGTGTCGTGCCTGTCTGACGCGATGCAGCATAACATGTCGGAAGCGGCACCTGAAGTGTGACGAGGTCAAGCCCATCTGCGGGCCTTGTATCAAGAAGGACAAGGCTTGCGAATATCCGACGTCAGGGCGGCGCAGCATCGACCGGGTCGGGAGTGATGTCGCTCCCGTGTCAACGCGCGATGAAACGACCTCTCCCGGCCAACATAATGATTCACCATCACATGATGCCATTCCAGACCCGGTCCCCTATGAGCCACATGTGTCTGAAGGATTATCCTGGAATTGCTCCGACGCGGACGTTAACCCGCCTCTGCCGGCAGTACTGGACCATCTGCCAGGGAGCAACCTGGGTGTTAGTCAGAGTCCAGTAGCCTTTCAGCACGCTTATCTGTCGCCCTCCAATGCATCCTTCGCGGCGGTGCGATGGTTCGGACTGCTGGCCAGCGATGCCGCCAGAGACACTCCTCAGCTACCAGCGGTACCTAATCCCCATCATGACATCTCGGTGGACCATTATGGGGCGAATATCCTGAGCCAGCCCCGATCGCTACAGTACGCGACCCAGATATTGGATCATACTCTTGACACCGACGCCAGTCAGGTTCAGACAGGAGTCCCTGCCACGGCAAGCAGTCCGCTGGAGGAAGAGCTCATTTGGCAATCCCGAGAGTCCATCGAGCTCTTGCCGACTGAGCAGGCCCTCTTCGAGCATTTCATCAATGAAGTGAGCCCTTGGGTAAGACTGGTCTTGCTTTGGAATATGGATGGAATTCTAATAATCTTACAGCTGGACCTTTTTGACCCTACGTGTCAATTTTCGACATTTGTTGCACACCTAGCAGTAAGCCTATCCTCTAAATCCACTGATGCAACCCAGGCTGACCGGTCCCAGATTCACAATGCCGGCCTGATGAACGCTATCCTTGCCCTGGCCTTCCGACATCTAGCATTAAACTCTCGCCCGGACAATCAAGATATGCCTAACAAAGGCGAAGCAGCTCTGCAGTATTACTACCAAACCCTCCACTACGTGCAACGAGCCATGCGATTCTCTAGTTACAAAACCAGCTTGGAACTTCTCGCAACCGCCCTAATTATTTCTGCATACGAAATGCTCGACAACTCCACCAACGACTGGGAACGACATCTCGAAGGAGTCTTCCTGATTCAGAGATCCCAGACCATTCATGGAGAATCTGGCGGGTTGCATTCGGCCGTATGGTGGGCATGGCTCTGCCAGGACATCTGGGCCGCCTTCCGTGAGAAACGCAAGACGTTGACGTTTTGGGTTCCACAGAACCCGCTTTCGGCATTACTACCGCATGAGCTGGCTATGCGTGCCATTTATATCACGGCTAAGGTGATTAGCTATTGTGCCGATGATACGACCGAGGAAAGCATACCGAGTCGTGTGGAGGATGCAAATCGACTTCGTATCATGTTAGAGGACTGGCGACAGCATCTGACTGTGGAGTTTTCTCCCTTGCCGCTGGGTGCTCGTGAGCAGTCAACGTACTTCAAACCGATATGGATCCGGCCTGCTGCATTTGGTATATACTTGAACTTGGCCTTCAGCGGTTTGTAGTTGAACTGACTGGACTACAGCTTTGGCGGTACAGTTCTTCAACGCATCATACATTCTCTTACTCGCGCACCAGCCCAGCCTGGGTGGCCTGGACCAGTATCTCAAGCGTCAAAGTGCTATCCAGCGGCACGTGGAGGATATCTGTGGAATTGCTATGATGATGAAAGATAGCGCCTCTAGCTTGATGTCATCCCAAGCGTTATTTATTGGTGCGTGAGAATGGTGATTGATTCCGGTCGAAGCTAATAAGTCATAGCGGGGATGTTCGCACAAGGACGCCAGGCTCGAGAGGCTATTTTGGAGCTGCTAGAAGCGTGTCGTGAGCGAGCTGGGTGGCCGGTCCGATCGTTGGGGATTGAACTACAGGAACTGTGGGGAAGACATGAGTCGGCCAACGGGGCAGCGGATGGAAAAGTAGCCATGCAATCAATTCCTTCGTCTTGACATGATACCTCGAAAACATGTATACTCTTTCTGTCCCCCCCCCCTCACAGTCCGAGCAGTGCTCCCTTTACGTCCGCGGACAGCTGGGCTCTGAAGATGCGGTGCTCGTTCAAAGCAAAGATCTCCCCATTCCTCCCGAAGCAAAAGTTGGCCACGCCACCATCAATCAGAATACGACCAAGGAGAACACCTCCCGGGGACCAGACATTGATCCCATCTCCGCATCCACTGTACACATTCCCATTCAGATCGCATTTGATTCCATCAGGAATCCCACGATCTGCAAAGGCGAAGAGCCGACGGTTCGTGAGGAACGGCTCTCCGTGATAAGTAGATACATCAAAGGCGTAACTATATTTCAATCAATCAGCAATCGAAACCATAGAACCTGTGGACAATGACCCTACATCGAAGATGCCCGGTGATCACCAATGTTCCCATCACCATGCTCCCGATCCGTATCCGTCACATAGACAACCTTCTCATCCGGCGAGAAACAGATCCCATTGGGTTTTCCGAAATGATCCGCCATCACCCGCAGGGATCCATCCTGCGGAGACCACCGATATACCTGGCTCGGTAGACATGGACGAGGACGGAACTTCTGCTCGAAGCCATAAGGGGGATCGGTAAACCAGACCGACCCATCACTATGCACGATCACATCATTGACCGAATTGAAGGGCCGACCATGAAAGTCGCCCACCAGCAGTTCGGAGGTATACGGGGCGGTGGCGGACATGCGATACAATCCGCCGGGCTGGGTCAGGGACCCTTGTCCGCAGAAGACCACGTCCTTGCCGTAGTTGACGCCGCCATTGGCCATGGGGATATCGGCGTCGATCTCCTCGTAGGTGACGGGATTGGTGTTCAGGTCCACCCGAATGATGTGTACCTTGTGCGGTACCCCGTCCGGGCCTTTGAGTTTATTACTGGTAATGAAGAGGCTGTTGGTCTCTGCGATGAAGACACCGGCTTCGTGTGCGAAGGGATAGTCCTGGTGCTCGGCGAGGAGCTCCAAGGTTGGGGCGGAGCCGACAATTGCGTCGAAGCGCGGGTGATGGGTCCGGAAGCCGGTTCCGGTGCTCTTCGTCATGGTGATTTGTCTGGGTATCAATTGCACAACTTCAGCAGGACAGGGCAGAGATCAGATGCGCAGCCGGGCTTATGAAGGCGTGAGAGTTGCGCGGAGGGGTGGGGAGCGTGAGTCAGTCAGGATGAGCCTCGGAGAAAACCCCGCCCCCGCCGGCGGTTCTCCGATCCTCGTCTCGCGGCCGCTTCCCCGCTAGCCTCGTTCCATCATAGTTCCTCGCCCACACTTATAAAAAGGCAGCATGCACATGTCGGTGGACGTCACTTTCCATTGATTCCTTCAATACAGAATTCTCACGAGATCCAGATGTCGTGGAAAGACACCAACCCCCATACGCGCATTCTGCGCGACGCGGAAGCCGGCGGATACGGGGTCATCGCCGCCATCGCTTACAACATCGAACACGTCCTGGGTCTGGTCCGGGCCGCCGAGACGGCTCGCTCGCCTCTTATCATTCAATTCTTTCCATGGGCGATCGAAGCGACCGACGGCTTGCTCATACGGACCGCCGCCGACGCGGCCCGACGCGCGACCGTCCCTATTAGCATCCACCTCGACCATGCGCAGTCGGAAGATATCATCAAGCGGGCGGCAGATCTACCCTTTGATAGTATCATGGTCGACATGTCGCATTACGAGAAGGAGGTCAACTTGCAGAAGACTCGTGAGTTGGTGCGATACTGCAACGAGCGCCAGAAAGCCACCGAAGCGGAGCCGGGGCGTATCGAAGGGGGGGAGGACGGCGTCATGGACACAGCGGGGCTGGAAGCGTGCATGACGACCGCTGAAGAGGTGGATGAGTTTGTGGATACGGGGGTGGATGTGCTTGCCCCGGCCTTTGGGAATGTCCATGGCGAATATGGCACGCGTGGTCCTCAGTTGGATTTCGAACGGTATGTCTGAAGCATGGGGTCGACCCACACGGTTCCTAATCGAGATATGTCAGGTTCGAGAGAGTTCGCAGCCAGGCCAATGGACGAGTCAACCTGGCCCTTCATGGCACCAATGGATTCCCCCCTGAGCTCATGAAGCGCTGTGTGGCTGCGGGAGTGAGCAAGATCAACGTCAACAAACTCGTGTTGGATGACTACTACGACCACCTTCGAGCAAACGTGGACAAGATCCCACACACCCAGCTGATTGAGGAGGGTATTCAGAAGGTGGCGGATCTGACCATCAAGTGGATGGAGATTTCTGGGTCTGCAGGGCGGGCATGAATTGGATTTAGAGATTGAATACAAAACCCTGGTAGAACCATGTTGCCCCTAGCAACAACCATCACGTATAATTTCCGCGTCATCGGATCAAGATACCCTGCGATGGCGTCAACTGGTTGACGGTCCCGTAACTATATAGTAGCAGCAACTTGTAACATCAGGGGGCTGGCAGAATTCCAAGGTCTACTGCTTAAACTAACGATCTTTTCGCACCGTATCATAGGGCATCATAATGGCTCATCAACCTCTGCCGCATGGCTCAACGCACGTCCGGGGTGTACAAATCTTATTTTTGGTAGGTTGGATTCATTTTTGCGATCCTCAATATGTAGTGTATCCAGAATGGACTTGAAAGCATATTTCCTATTTGAGAAAATTCTAGCACTCTATAGATTGCCTCCAGCGATAGAACATGGAAAGCGTCACATCTATTGTAAATTACTGAACATCCCCCCATCCGCCAATAACCCCGTCGCATTCACATACTGGCTCATCTCCTCGCACGCCAGAAACACAGCCGGACCCGCCATATCCTCCGGACGACCAATCCGACCCAGGGGAATCCGCGCCTCGAGCGCAGCCTTCTTGGTGGGATTCTTCATATCATGATCGGCCAGCTGCGTGGCAATGGTCCCTGGCATCAGGGCATTGCATCGGATTTGATCCTTGCCGAGAGCAATGGCCATGGACTGCATCATGGAGAGCACGGCGGCTTTCGTAGGAGTGTAATGAGTCTGGAAACCTCCGCCGACCAACGCACTGACGGAGGAGATGCCGATGATGGAACCCCCATGTCCCTGCGCGACCATCTGGCGGGCGGCTGCTTGACAGGAGTAAAAGCAGCCTTTGATGTTGACGTCGATGCTGTGGTCGAGAAGGGCGGGTTGGATCCTAGGTATGTTAGCTGTGGCTTCTACCTCCATGGCTGTAAGGTGCCTACTTGAGAAATTCGGCCTGCTTGAACACGCCCGCGTTGGCGACGAAAATATCCAGCTTCCCCCATTGTGATACAGCCTCCTTGATCAGGTTGATGCTGGTCTCCGGCGCGGTTACATCCCCAGGGATCTCCAAGATCCGGCCAGCCTCGATCCCCTGTTGCTGGATGGCTTTGACTTCGTCGAGGAGGCTGTGACGATGTACCTCATCCTGGGGCAGGCCCAGGTGGTTGACCGCGACATTGCACCCTTGGGTAATGTATGCCAGGACAATGGCGCGACCAATGCCAGTAGTGCCACCGGTGATGGCGGCCGTTTTGCCCTTGAGCAGGTTGCAGGCGGGTAGAACCATTCTGAGAAATTTCTGTAGACGAATTGAACGAGGCAAGGAGGAATTGAACGGATGGTGTGTGGTCAGGGACTTATCAACACAACCCCGCTGGGTTGGTCCACCGGAGAGTTGGACGAGGGCGCCGTCTCGAGGGCTTCCCCGCATTTGCCCCCACCTTTGCCGTCTCGAGGACATCTACAGGATGAGCAAAGCGGCAGATGATCACGACCGTTATAAAAAACATGGAAGATGTCTTCTTGTTCTTCTGTCTATCATTATCCAAGTCATCAGCAGTCTCTGATTATTCTCCATCATGACCATGGCTCCCTCCGCAACTGCCCCCGAATCAACTACGCCCGGGGCCAACCCCGGTCCTCAAACCCAGGTCACTCTTGGAGGCAAAGTAATTGCTAGTACGTCATTAAAGCCGACTGACCACAGAGAATATCATCTCATCTTTTCGCAGTCACCGGGGCCAACCGCGGAATCGGCTTAGGTATTGCCGAATGCTGCCTATCCAATGGCGCCGCCAAGGTCTACTCGATCGACATCGGCGAGACCGGCGAGGACTTTGCTACCCTGGCTAAGCGCTACCCCGGACAGCTGTTCGCCGTCAACGCCAACGTAACAGAGGAGTCCACAATCACTGCTGCTGTTGACAAGATCATCGAGGAATCCGGCGCTCTACACGGAATGGTAGTCAATGCCGGTCGAACCCACCACAAGGCTGCCCTGGACTTCACCAAGGAGGAGATTGAGACTCTCTTCAACGTCAACCTGTTCGGTGCTTTCTACACCGCGCGTGCGGCAGCTCGGGCGTTCATCAAGCTTGGTATCAAGGGCTCTGTTGTCTTCACGGCGTCGATGGCCTCGTATCGACCGAACAAGGCATGTATTACTTTCTTATTCTGATACATTGACTAACTATCTACTTCAGCGCGTCCCGTCCACCCCTTACGGAGCCTCCAAAGCTGGCGTACGCAATATGACACACACTCTGGCAATGGAATGGGCGCAGTACGGTATCCGCGTCAACAGTGTCTCGCCCGGCTTGGTCAACACCGCCATGACCTACTGGGTGCCTCAGCAGCCGGACTGGGAGCAGCAGCTCAAATATTATGGGGGGTTCCCGCGGCTGGCAGAGGTGCAGGAGCTTGGTGGTGCTTACGTCTATCTTCTCAGTGATGCGGCCAGCTACACGACCTCGATTGATATTCCGGTCAATGGTGTGATTGGGAGTAAGTCTGCTAGTCCTCGCTTTATGAACAGGGTGCTAACTGAGATAGTCTGTTAATTACTATTGATACTGGATGAGTAAGGGCTCTCAGCTTAGTTTATGTCACTTAGTCCAAGTTTGAATAAATATCATGTTTCTCCCTTGAAGCCCACATCTCGTTTCATATATTGGTCGATCATACAAACTTGTTCGGCCGCAATCGGCCCTTATAGTACACAATCAAGCGTCGGATGTCCAACAAGGCTTGGATCTAGTTGCTGAACGGCAAGTAAGCTGGATTCGCTTTGCACATGCTCCGAGTCAAATTACATATTCTGTAGAGGCCTGACCATGCTAGTGAGTATCATTGTCTATGATTTGGTTTACACTTCTTGACATTAGCTAAATCTTTATCCACGTCTTATCCATCTTATTCTACGCACTCTATTGCGTAGTAAGCGACCCTGACTCTCAATATCTACTTTTAACATAGTCACAATAACAATTCGACCTACTCAGTTTCTTACCTTGCCTCTTACTGGCCCCTTCTCTAATCAAGCTATTGGCTGAACTCGGCCCCCTTGTCACCATTGCTTCATATATTTCCTATGACACCTTCTCATTTCCACATTGACACCATCCAATATTTGTTCATACCTTTAACTTTCATATCCATTGTAGAAACACCCACCACACGCAATCTCCAGCACCAATGTCACAAGTTTCGAGGGATATTGGTCACAGAACAGCAGCCACTTAATTGCTTATACTGTCTCCTCATGCTCGGTCTCAACCTCTAATCCCTTCTCAACCTCCTCGGCATTGTCCTGTCGACCGCTGGCGCCAAGCTGTGGATTCTGCGCCAGTAGCGACCTGAAATTCGCCTCGGCGGTCCAGACCCAGGGCGACTTGGCTGCAAACAACAGATCAATCTCCTCCAGTGTTCTCTGGCTCGATTCCGGATAAAGAGCCCACACTGTTCATATTAGATACCTCCCTCATATCAAGCAGAAACACTGGACACATACCAATCGGAATAGAAATCAAGTTTACAGCCCCGAAGATATGCAACGTATTCGCACCAATCGACGCAAAAATATACGGCAGGGCCAGAGTAAGCGATCTGCTTCATGTTAGATAGTTGACATAGATATTAGGAAAAGACATACCCATTGCCCAAACTCCATCCAACCACTCCCCATGCATTTCCCTTGGCGCGTACCTTGAGCGGGAAGATCTCCGCTGGATACAGCCACGGCACTGTGAGCCAGGTCGCCCCGAATATGAAGGTATAGAGGTAGACCATTGATGTGGCGGCGATTCCCCACGCCTCTTGGTTGTCGGGATGGGTTAGCCCCCCTCGGGATAATCCTCCAGCCAGGAACATGGCAATGGCTTGACCGGCTGCTCCCCACCAGAGTGTCCATCGTCGACCGATACGGTCTAAGGTGAAGACACAGATTAGGGTAGCCAGGGCGTAGAAGATGTCGTTTAGGCCTGAGATCCACATTGTTTTTTGGGAGTCGAATCCGGCGATTTTGAAGATGGCTACGAGATGTTAGAGATACAATTGCAGGGATGAGAAGTAGGACAACTCACTGGGTGCGTACATGGTGACTCCTGCAATCCCGGACCAGCTCTGTAGAATCTGTAACCAGATGACCAACTGCACCCGTCGAGCAATGTGTAGATCTTCTTGACCGATACCAAACAACATGTGAAAGTAGGTGATGTTGTCGCCTGACTCTTTCTCCATCTCGACAATAGTTTCAATTTCCCGCATCTCTCGCAGGGCCGCCACGTCATTGTCGGTACCTCGAAGCCGTCGCAGTACATACAGGGCTTCTTCACGACGCCCGACCATGCACAGCCAACGAGGGGACTCTGGGAACACCCAACATCCTATCACAAGAAAAAGGAGGAAGACAATCTGGAAGGCAATCGGGAATCGCCATTGAAAGTTGGATTCCCCGTGGTCAATGTAGCTGAGTCCGAAGCCCAGCCAGTAAGCGACTGCCACCCCAGATATATTCAGTGTGAACTCCATGGCAATGAACTGACCACGGGATTGGTAGTCGGCGAGCTCAGAGCCATACACCGGGACAGTGGCGTTGAGTATTCCCGTGCCAATACCGTTGATTAGACGGGCCACGATCATCCAAGGAGGGTTCATCGCCGTGCATTGTAACGCGGCCCCGACAATTCCCCAGATGGCTCCGAAGCCAAGAGACTTGATTCGACCGTACCGATCACTGACATGTCCGCCTAGGAAGCATCCGACCAAAGTCCCAAGATAGTAGACGGAGACGATTCCCCCTTGAAGAAGAGTGTTAGTCACGGTCACTGAGCCATTGTCTGTATGTCCCAGCCCCATCCGCTTGACGTACGCGGCGGAGTCGTTGACTCCGCCCATCATGCCCTGGTCGTAGCCTTCTCATGGTTAGCATGGGGCATATAAAGAATAGGCTTCTCAGCGGAAGAGGCAGACTAACCAAAAAAGAAGATGGCGAGACCGGCGAGACAGTTGATAGCTATTAGCAGTGGCTTCTTTTGCAGCCTGCTGGTGATCTTCCATTTCGCCCGCTCATCGTTGTTTATGGTAAGCATAATGCCCCTGGAAGCGAGGATATTGGATATTACGGTCAAAGAAAGAGAATGACCGATCCCTCTGGTGTCTTGTGGAGGCCTCGGAAAGGCGTGGGCCATTTCATAATATATCCCCGTTTACCCCCACACACTACCCCGGTATTTTTGAATCATGATATCAGAGTCAAGCCCCACGGGGATAGGGTTACCCGAGCCTAAAACATGAACGCCGCTCGTTTGTATCTAGCCTGGTAGGGCTCGACTCGAGGAGCGGGCGCGAAACGGGGCCTTATCATTCAGCAAGTATTAGGATATGGAAATATGGGGCAGATGATGTCAGAACGCAGCATAGTGTCGGATATTCATGGTTATCGTTATCTAGGGCACAGAAACAACATCGTACAGTACTTCCTAACAGTGAAGTAGGGATCTCGGGCAATCCATTCTACTGCACTGCACGAAGCTTCCTATCTACCAGGTCCCGATATTCACGCTGCCGAAAACACATATCCAAAAATACCTCATATTTAGCCTGGAGGAGACGTTGCTCGTCCGCATCAGTGGTAGGATCCACACGCCGACCAGGTTTGCTCATTTGGCCCATGATAGTCCACAGGTCTTTTGATCTCGAGGCCGAATCACCGCTAGCGGCCATGGCTGCCAGCATGGCAGCGCCGTGGCAAACGGCAGCATGAACATATTGGGGCAGAACCACTGGCAGTTCGCATGTCGAGGCTATCAAGTGGACCAAGATATCGTTTTGCGTCTGGGACCCGGACATGAAGATAACCGAGATTTGATGACCATGTTCATTCATCGTGTCCACGATCTGACGGGTTTGCAGCGCAATGAACTCCAGAGCTCCGTAATAATGAAGGGCTAGGTTATTGATCGACAGGTCACTTTTCAGTCCGATGATGGCGCCGGTCATATCCGGGTCTGCAATAGGAGAACGGTTGCCCCATAAATCGCCATAGAAGAAGAAGTGCTTGGCTAGGTAGGATACATGAGGGACCGTTTTTTGCAGGGCTTCTTGGCGGAGGTGGTTGTTAAGGAAATCGTAAAGATGAACACCGTCTGCCTTTGCGGCCTTGGAGGCTACCGCATACGCCGGATGACTCTCAACCACATGTCGAATGAGCTCCCCTGTCGCGGATTGACCCCCTTCGGCCAGATATGCACCAGGGAAAAGTACATTCTGGTAGGGTCCCCATACGCCAGGGACGAACAGCTTCTCGTCAGACATGGCCAGATGACAGGTCGAGGTGCCGGCGACGACTGCCAACCGATGGGCCACTTGTTCTCGCTCGTCGCCAGAGCCAATAATGTCTAGGTCGACCTTTGCACCTACAGTGCCAATCCACCCTGCATAGGCATCAATGACTCCGCTACCAACAGCGATGCCGGGGACAAGTCCTAAGCTGGCCGCTGCTTTTTCACTCAATGGGCCCACGCATTGCCCAGCACTGAGGTATTGTCCATTCTAGGAGTGTCAGCGTCATCGGCAAAGTGATGAAAGAGAGCAACGTACGTACCTGGCCGTTGATTCCACCAAGCTGCCCAAAGTCATCAGCGGCAAGACCTTCAAGGCCGATTTCGGCCAAAAAGTCCAATTGCCAGCCCTCAGCACGGCTTTCGGTGGCAGATGCAAGATAGCCTTGCTTGCAAATGGCGCTGCAGTAGCTTCGTGTCTCTTTCCCTGTTGCTAGGTGGGTGAGGGCATCGGCGAGATCGTAGAACTTGCAGTCCTGGAACTGGCCCGGCTCCATATGGTTCTTCAACCAAAGAATCTTTGGCATCTCCATCTCCACGGACATTGCGCCTCCGACGTAGTCCAGCACAGGGTTATTGGTCGCATTGATTATCTTGGTCTCGTCCACTGCGCGATGATCCAACCAGAGAATCACGTTCCGGTCGGTGGTGAAGTCGGGACTGCTGATGGACACGGGATCATCGGACTCTCTGCTGAAGACAGCCAGGGAACAGGTGGCATCGAATGCCAGCCCTTGGATACTGGATGCGGGGGCACCGCACTGGTGGACGGCGTCTTTTACTGCAACACAGATACTGTTCCAGATATTTGATGTCGATTGTTCATAGTACTCCGGATGGGGTCGCCATGTTTGGATATCCTGCGATGCGAGGCCGGCAATGTTGCCCTGGTGATCGATGACGCAGGCTCGGGCACTGCCAGTGCCTACATCAACGCCGATGTAATAATCTCCGTGTTTGTCGGACATGTCACAAGCCAGTTGTTAGATCCGGGGCAGTGAGCTGAACAGAGGGGCAGATGAGGGCCCGATTAAGTACTTTGCACTGCTTCGCAATTCTCAGTTGGCATTCACAAATGATTTCACTTCCTGTGGTCAATATCATTCCCTACCATCCTGCATCTGCTGCCATGGAATGCCCCGAGACGGGAGTTGGTCCCCGACACGGCGCGCACACACGTGACCTTGGCATGGACATTCACGACACGCTGTGAATAATAGATAGATTGATGGAATGGTTCCATATAAATGGTCTGGCCTGTCACTTCTGCTACTCGCTGGATGAGTGATAATTGCATGTCTCTTAGCGTCCAAAATGGTCCTCTTCAAACCCAACGATGTACCAGTGCAAAAACTCTTTGATCTCACCGGCAAGGTTGTTGCAATCACTGGTAGGTAAAACCACACATACAAAATACTATTGCTAACATGATAGGTGGCGGACGAGGAATTGGACTGACCGTGGCCACGGCTTACGCAGAGGCCGGTGCCCAGGTATGCATCCCAGTCCCTCTCCCGGCACAGAACTAACTCATGGAGATTGCCATTCTCTATCGCACAACTACCACAGCCCCCAAGACAGCAGAAGAGCTAGCCTCCAAATACAACACGGTATGTCGCGCATACCAAGCGGATGTCACCATCCCGACGGAAATCTCCGCCGCCATCGACGCCGTGGTCCACGACTTTGGAAAGTTGGACGTCATTGTCGCCAATGCTGGCATCTGCTCTGAGCATCCAGCCGAGGAGTACACTCCCCAAGAATTTCAGGAGATCATGGACGTCAATATCAACGCAGCATTCTATACCGCTCAGGCTGCTGCAAAAGTATTCAAGAAACAGGGATTCGGCAACGTGGTATTTACGGCCTCAGTCAGCGCGACTCTCGTGAATACGCCCCAACGACAGGCTGCGGTATGCCCCCTGTCCCTCTGATATCCGCACTGGAAGAATATGAAGTAATATATAATGTTAGTATAATGCCTCCAAAGCCGGAGTCTTGCAGCTCGCCAAGTCCCTCGCAGTGGAGTGGGTGGATTTCTGTCGCGTTAATTGCGTCTCGCCGGGCTATGTCCAGACTCAGATGATGCAGTATGCGTCTCCGGAAATGCGGGATCAATGGCTGGGTCAGGTGCCTGCCAAACGATTTGCTTCGCCATATGAGCTTAAGGGGGTAGGTGAGCCTGTATGTCACACGTTGAGTGTGAGCTGATGAATACGCAGGTTTATCTCTTTTGTGCTTCGGATGCGTCTAGTTATATGACGGGGTCCAATTTGGTGGTCGATGGGGGGTTTACCTTGCCGTAGCCTATAGTATTTAGATGCTATCATTAAGTGTTAAAGCTTGGGATAATGCTTTATTTGAATCATCCATCTCTATGTGCATTGTAATTTATTCATGTATAAAACCAATATAGGTTGCACTTCACGCTTTTAATATGCACTTGGGTAATGACATCTTGTATTGACTGCATAGGATACAGTACAGAGAATGAGGTAAATGAGTTGTCACAATTTATGTATCATTTCGTTTAGCGGCTTAGCAAGAGAGATCTTCGCTTTTGCCCACTTCGAGCTTATGACGCCATTTGAGGATAATGAAATGACTGCTCACCAGCTGTGGACCTGTTCCACGGAGTATCTATATAACAAATCCAGGTCCATCCATTCAGGATATGCAACGAGTCACCCCCAAATCGAACCCTGTACAGGCCATATCTCACTCTCCGAGTCTTTATTCTTTTACTGGACCGGGGCAATCTCATTTGTGATTCCAAATCGCAAATTGAATAATATTGACAATCAAACACCGAACCTAGGAACAATGCAACCCATTTAATGCGTTCTCCCCCTCACCGTCCCATCAATCCCCTCCAAATCACTATACAACCGCCACTCATAATCCAAGCTCGGATCATTAAACCGCGCCTTCGCATCCAGAGTCGCAATCTGCGCCATATCCTCCGGCTGCAACTCAAAATCCGCAGCCAAATTCTCCTCAATCTGCCAATCAATCACACTCTTCGGGATCACCGAACGACCACTATTAATCCCCCATGCCAGCACCACCTGAACCGGACTCTTGCCGTACTTCTGTCCGATATCTTTCAGAATCGGCTGATCAATCACTCGCATCATATGCGCAATCTCCTTGGACCATCCAGTCTGGCGATAAAAGTCATTCATGTTACCTAGCGGACTGAACTGGACGACGTGGATCCCTTGCGCGCGTAACCATTCGTTAAATCCCTTTTGTTGCAGATACGGATGCACCTCCATTTGATGAACAGCGGGGACCTGCACACAGCCTATATTAACCTCTCATCTTGTGCCCAATCATTAACGAAAGTGATCTCACCGTCGAAGACTCCCTAATCAACGTCTCAATCTCCCCCTTACTAAAATTCGACACTCCAATCGCTCTCACCTTCCCCGTCTTACTCACCCTCTCCATCGCCTTCCACGTATCCACATACGTCGTCTCTCCATGAATCATCCGCCCCTCACTATCCCGCGGGAACCGCTCCTCTCCACGCTTAAACGTACACGGATAATGCATCAGCAATAAATCCACATAGGACGTGTCCAAATCACGTAGGGAATCATCCACCGCGCGCTCCACATCGTCGGGGTGGTAGTTGTTGCACCAGAGTTTCGTGCCCAGGAAGATGTCTTCCCGGGGTATGCCGCTTCTCTTGATCCCGAGTCCGACTTGCTGTTCGACGTTGTAGACTCGTGCCGTGTCGATCAGTCGCATGCCTTTTTTGAGGGCCTGGCTGACGCTGTGTTCTTGGGAGTCGGGGTCTTGAAATGTTCCGAACCCGAGGGCAGGGATTTTGGCTCCCGTGTTGAGAGTGTAGGTTGTTGTGCGGGTGGTGAGGGTGCGGATGGAGGGTTGATGCAGGGTGTGGAGGGCTTTGCGGAGCGTCGCTCGGGTTATGTTGGGAGTGGTCATGGTGGATTGGTTGGGTGGCTGTCAATTGGGTTGGTTGATGGGAGAGATAGGAGTAGTAGAATAGGGACAGGACTTAGGTGTATGGTATTTGCTCTTGTAGTTAGTTATAATTCTTTTGCGGGTTTAAATGCGCATCTCGAGCGGGGGTTGGTGGGGATGAGGGTTCCCGTGTCGGTGTCAGGCACCCGAGACGGGGCCTGCCAAGGATGATACATGCAGATGGTTACGTGTAGGCTTTTGCATTTGTACCTTATTAAGATCGATAAAATTGTTGGCAGACACGAAGGGTGGTGAAATTGAGAAAAAGTCTCGTCCGGGAAGTAGCCACGAATGAAGAGTTCAGGTCATCCTGCCTTTTAGGCAGAACCGATGCATGGTCCTTGGCTTGGAACGACTGAGGTATTTTGTGGGCTGGTCAATTGCGATAATCTCAGTCCGACTGCAAACCACAAGCGTATCTATAGTTTGTTGGACTTGCTACATTGCAACATAAGCTATCTTTTGGCTCATAACCGTACCTCGAAATACCTTCTCAAACCCAGAAGTGCTGTGAACCTCTAACAGGGCAGTGAGCAACCACACTAATAACAGATACATAACAGTAAATTGCGACCTTCACATATTTCGTTATATTCCATTTGAACTACACTTAAATTAAACATCGACAAAATTTGCATTTCTCATGGCACCCTAGCCTTACCCTTCCGCGCAGCCGATCTCGAACTCTCCCCTCCTGTCGAATGCACCGACAACCGCTGTCTCTTCTTAGGGCTCGGCGTGTCCACATCATATCTGAACGTGGCCGAGAACTCCACAGCCTTTCGATTCGATCGATCCAAATATTTCTGAAGAGCCGCGCTCGCATACTTCACAGCCTCGGCCCGAAACCTGTCATCTAGGCGCAGCTTCCATCGATAACTCTCCAAGCGACCCCATGTTCGATCGTCTTCCTCCCAGCAGCTGAGGGCATGTTTCTTGAAGCAGTCGTACAATCGGCGTTGGATCTTGAGTAGTTGTGTGCCCTCTTTGCCAGACCAGGAGCGGGATTTGGGCAGGTAGTTGAGGAATCGGGTGGAGGTTTCTTCGTATTCTTCCATCATGATGTCCCTGAGGCAGACATCTACCTACATACGATGAGGTTAGTGCATGAATTAGGGTAAGTGATACATAGGGAAAGGATAGACCCACTAAGCGTCCACCATCCGCTACCACCCCACAACAGGAGCATCGCATCTGTGTGTTGGTCTCTGGACCTGGGGGAACAAGGTGATTGAGAATGTCAGCCATGATGACATTACAGCCTTTGCAGACCAGGATCTGCTCGGTTCTGATTACTGTTTTGTCCCTAGCGGAGATTAACATGCTATGGTGAAAGTGTAGATGGGAACCAACATTGGACTGATTAGTAGTGGAAGAGCTTCGGTGTTGGGAGGTAAATGATGAGAAAATCAGAGACAAAAAAGAAGGACACAAAATAAAGATATTGTAAGAGACGTTTAATGACCGTCTTAATGAACTTGACCTAGAACGATGGTGGATTAAATGCTTTGATACCAGTCTGCCACGGCAGATGTGTATTGATCTATCATATGTGCCGTTCCCCAATGTCAAGAATGACAACTTCCCCAGCCCCACTGGTAGGGAAAACACCATGTTTGCTATATTGTTTTTGCGGCGCTTCAGCAAGAATGAATAAGCAGCCGTAGAAAACAACACATAAATATTAAGGCTTTAATCCCTTTCTTAAATAAAGACAGACATCAATTTATCAATGTTCATGTCTATGCTGTTCTCCATAATGCACTCACACTACTTACCTCTGCAGAGATGCACCTGGGGAGACAACCTCTGCTCGAAATCGGGGTATCACATCTGATGTATTCCTTCCTGTGCATGGTTGGACTGACGACCTGCATTAGCGCGGGTTTCAGGCACCGCCTGCAGATGCAGCCACCCATGATAGGCATCTCCAGATCGATCGACTCACAGACATGTTTCTCTAAGTCCGTCATGTTCAGAAGGTGCCATTATGTAGGAACCCAAAAATGGTTTACCCGGCTTTTTTCTTTTTTTTTTTCCCCCGAGGGGAGGATCTCCCCAAAATTTGTCAGGCTCCTAGATCTCATTACCTTTCAAGGGAAACGTGATTGAAACAGTTAGACAATCCACCCTCACTTAATAGCGCCGACTAGACTCGGAGAAGAAGAAGAACATTAAACCTAGGCAAGCTAGTCCGGGATATGCTGTCCCTGATTGGGGCCGTTGATAATGTCTAAGCACCTTATCCACGCTATCTTCTTATCTCAATTGACTGATAGGATGCGCCGGGTAACTCACATTGAAAGGATGTGGGGCGCTTCTAGGTAAATCCTCGACTCGACTATTTGAAAGATGAAATTAGGCCAATGATATTAGCCACTGACAGACCGACCTGAACAGTTACTCTATTATGGACTATCTAGTCCACGGTCCGCAAGGTATCTTCTACATTAATAAAAATCCCGAACTAACCAAACAAACAGAAACAGTATATTTATTCCGATCAAAAATATCCATCAACCAACAACACCCCCCCCATCCCAAAAAAAAAGAAAAGAAAAGATCAAGACACATTGAAAATCAACTATCCCCCACCTCCGTCAACGGAATCTCATCCGCTACCACCACAACCTCCACCTTCTTCACAATCCCCGGAACATGTCGATCGAGAAACTCCCGATCCCCGGCAAAAATATGCGTCGTGATATTCGCCAAGATATGACTTTCCAAACTCTCCCCGGATTCATGGTGCTGCATATACGGCATAATCCACCGTTTCTTCCAATCCTCGGTCATGGATCCGACGTTGAAGAGTGTGGATTGGGTGGGTTCGGAATTATTATTGCTCATTTTCTGATGCCGGGTGGCGGTCCGTTTGAGGAGGGTTTTGATCCATAGGACGATGAGGGGTCGGAGACAGGGGATGGATGCGGTGATGAGGACGATGCCGGCTTCGATGAACATCCATCGGAGGAGGGTGACGCGGTTGGTTCGAGGGTTGGTGGAGATCATGATGCCGGGGTATTCGAGGGTTTTGACCAGGGAGGCAGCCATGGCGCTGGGATTAGGTATTAGTTGGGGATGGGGGGGTGGTGTGGGTTGGGTAGGGTGGGTGGATTTACACGACGCCGAGGCTGAGGAGGGAGACGAGGACTAGTTTAACTTTGACGTTCCAGTTGAAGCGCCAGAAAATGTAGATGGGGAAGACGGCGAGGAATAAATCGCAGGCGGAGTTGAATGCTGCGATAGTAAGTGGTAGTTCTTCGTGGTGAGAAGGGATACCTACATCCCTGGAAATAGGCATAGTCGATCTGAACGTCCAACGACATGCAGTGGCTGCTTTTGCTTGGGTTGAACAACTCGTCGACATGCGTCGCGCATTGGAAGAAGAGCAGAAACACGCTGATAACGTTGATGATCACCTGGCAAGGCACTAGAATCCAGAGAATCAGCCGGTGGAGTTTCCGCGCGGCGAGGAGTTCAATGAGATAGATGATAAAGGCGAGGCGACCGGCTGTGGCGGCCAGCGTGACGACGGCTTGGCTGATGGTCGAATATTTGATGGAACTCATGGCGTGATGCCCCTCCAGCGGGCTGGCGGTCTGTCCGTAGCCATAGTCCACGGCGACATTGGAGAGCACGGCCGCGATGAAGAGCAGGATCTGTGGGTGGCATTAGAGATGCCATGGGGGGTATCAACGTACGAACCAGTGCGAATAAGGTGACCAGATCACTGATTTGAAAGTTGCCAAACTTGGCATTTCCGATGGATCGGAGCGACACCACCACGATGGACAATGCGCTCATGGTCCACACCGCGGCCAGCAATTCCGGGCCAAAGTTGATGGACGAGGCCGGCTTCGGATACACGCCGCTGGTTGTGTTACTGGAACTACCATTCTGGTGATGACGACTGTGGAGGGATCTGACATCCATCTCCGCAGGGTGTCCCGGCAGCGAGGATGGGATTCATGGAGAGAGAAGAAAGGCTGCAGGACGCCGGGTGATCAAGAGGAATGTCGCGATCAAGGGCGCTGGCACGGCACGGGCCCGCAGAAACGGCCAAGACATCTCTTGGCCTAGATAACCCACCAGGGACGGACAGGATGAAGGAGGATTGGATTCGGTGGATGTGATAGGGTCAGTGGCATGGGTACCACGCGTCGTGGGTGACGGCCGGTTAAGCTATCTTGCTTTGTCTCGCTCTGCACCCGTCTGGGTGACGAAGTGGACGATCCCTGACGCGTGGGCGGAGATCGTCCGAGACCATTGGCAATGAAACGACGCCGTTGGGCGCGGGGGCCACTTGACGGCAAGTCGCTAGGGCTAATTAAGCATATCGACCGGGCCCGGTGGTGTTGGCTCCACCCCCTTAATCTCGCCGACCGTTGGCTCGCAGACCGTCGGGCGGATCAGGGTTGACGGGCAAAGCAGGATTGGACAAGAACAGTGTTCCTATGATCCTGCAGTGGAGGACCCTTGGGAACGGTGCAGGGTCACGCGAATTGGCAGTGGATTGCCAAAATTAGACGGGGCAATTCTCGGGGTGAATTACACGATAGGGATTCCAAGGGACGCTCCACCCACAATGCATTACTGCGTACACCTACAGAGTACTCAGGGTAATAGAAATAGTTATAGGTGGCCCAGCAATCTATTTCCGGCAGATTTTGCACCAGCATAAAGTGGGGTGATGACCAACAGAAACCCTCGGAACCATCCCTGAGCCCTAATGCCTCATCACAGCACGTGCCGCGATCACCCATCAGGTCGCATATCTCATTCCGGGGTAGTGCAATGATCTTCTATGTCTCTAGTCACTGTTTGCAATTAGAACCTTGTTGAAGACGATCATCTAGTAGTTAGATCTGATTAGTCACCGGGTCGTGACCCGCTGGTCCGCACAAAAGCGTCATCTGGGGGAAGAAAAGGTATATTTCAGCCGAACTAGTATCTGTTTCAACCTATACTACCCCACCAACCTGCACTCTGCTAGCAGATTTTCACCACTCCGAGCAATCCTCCTCTCCAGCAGCACCCGACCCAGCACCGAAACCCGAGAAAGAACCAGACCCAGAACCAGCACCAGACTTGAATCCCGTCTTCGAACCAGTCGGCGCAGCACTCGATTCTTGGGCCGTCGATGTAGCCACCGAGCCGGTCTCCTCGACAGCAACAGCGGTCGTCGGGCTAGGGGTGGCGTGGCTCGCCTTCGAGGTAGACGAGGCGACGGCAGTTTCCGAGCCCATGGCGGGAATGCTGATGGTAGCGATCTTCCACACCTTGCCGCCCTCGCTGGAGGTGAGACCGGTGTATGTCGCGCCCGCGCCCGTGGCAATGGTGTCGCCGAAGCTGGTGTCCGCTTCGCGCAGGGTGATGGTGGTGTTGATGTAGAGCTGAGAGGCGACGGTGCCGGTGCAGTCGCTGTCGCATTCGGTGCCGGTGCCGTATCTGCAGCGTACGGTTAGCATCATGCATTATCACTCTGGAAGAGGGGGGGGAACGCACCCGGTCATGTACGGGCCCGCGGCATAGGAGTAGCTGGACAGGGCAGCACCGGTCAAGGCGTTGGTGACGTTCTGGGTCCAGGTCTCGCCGTCTGACGCGAGGTTGTATTCGATGCGGACGTGGTCGTCAGCGCTGACGGGGGAGCCGGTGCCGTCCAACTGGCCAAAGGAGCCGAAGATACTGGCGCGGACACACCACTGACCGGTTGTGGCACCGCACCAGGCGTTGCTGGGCCAGCTCTCCAGGGTGGTCTGGATGAGGTCGCCAGTACCGTTGCTCATACCGGGCCAGAGGAACAGCTCGCCATTCTGGGTGGCGGGGGCTTCCCCGGGGATGATGGTGGTGACGGCGTTGATGATGTCGGAGGTCGTGGGACCCAGGGAGACGCTGCCTCCCCAGGAGTCACGCTTGGCGACCTTGGTGGAACTCTGCAGGGCTGCAGGGAGAACGGCGCCGAGCGCAACGGGCAGAATGGCAAGAGTGCTGAAAACGTGCATGGTGATTATCTGGGGTTGAAGAAAATGTAAAGAGTGAATGGGTTGGAAATGAAAGAACGAGCCACCAGTGGCGTCAATAAGGAACGAGATGAATAAAGAAATTAAAGAATACTGTCCATGATGGCGGAACCAGGCTTCTATATATGTTCGACTCACGAAACCGAGCAATTTCCCCGTTTCAGACTAGAGGTGGCCTGAAACATCCGCCCAGTGACATCCGCCATCCGTACCAATAAGTGCTGAATATGGTCACCAGGGGTGCCATCTATTTCGCCGACCGGAGCCTTAACTCGACTGTCATCTCCTGTCATTTCCTGTTCCAGTTGCAAACTCCGAGTCCAGCACTTGTTGGATGCTGTATCGGGACTGCCGAGGGTGAAGCTTTGATCGACCGATACAATGAGCAATATACTCGTATTAGGGGTTGACATCATTTATGGCGAGTAGCAATTAGATAGTATTACTATTCTTGATCTCTGTTTATTGACTATTCCGTATCTGCGTAGTATTAAGAGTTGTGTGAGGGTTCGGAATCTAGAAGTTGCAGTGCTATATACTATCTCCGCCAGTACCTCATTCCGGACTCTGTCAGCCATGGGAATCGAAGACTATGGGAAGCTATAAAATAAGACATCGAGAAGTTGACTAATTTTAGCAGGTCCACCATTCCATTCACTGAATCATATATATTCTCCCCTACTAAAGATAACCTCGCATGGTGAAACCAAGGCTCAGGGGCACCGGAAATGTATCCCCGCTTACATCAGCTATCCTATGCACAACCACAAACAAACACGCAATGCAAACAAACAATGCAAACCAGCATTCATCCCTTCTGCAATCTGATTCTTTCTCTTCACCAACTATTGTTGACTACATACATGATCACACCATATACAAACGAGACCAAAAAACTTTTGGCATCTACTTTATCATCATCAGCGTCATCATCATGCCAGTTAGACTGCAATCGCCAAGCGTTCATAAAATCCCACTCCCTGGTTCGCCGACGAGATAAGGTCGTCGCTGGCCTCTGCTTTGCCCGATCCGAATCTTTTTAAGTTCCATTTCTCGATGCCCTCCACGCCCTTCAGGTCGTTGGAGAAGGCGCGGAACAGCTCGGTATTCAACCGCTCGTACTCCGAGTACTCCTTCGGCCAGTCGCCCAGGCGTTCGACGGCCAGCTTGAGCAGGTGGAGGTGCTGGCGCACGTACTTGCCTTCTTCTTCGGTGTTCTCCCCGGGGCTGGACGCAGGGGAGGAGAGGCCGGAGATGGTGCCGGCTTCCATCTCTGTGGAAGATACGGAGGTCGGGTCGATGAAGAAGCGCAGGGCGTTCTCGTGCAGTCCCGCGGCCTTCTTGTAGTATCGGTAGGCTAGCTCGCGGCGGTCTTTCTGGTTCTGGTATCCCTGGGCCACGCTGGTGTACATCTGTGAGAGCAGGACGGTCATTTCCACGGTACTGGGGTGGCGCGGACCGTGCACTCGTGCGCAGTTGTAGACGAGGTCCTCGGCCAGGCGGATCGCCGCCGTGTAGTCGCCGATCAGGTACCGGGTGATCACCAGCATGCGGCCCAGCGCCAGGGTGTAGGTGTACTGCGGCTGGGAGACCTCGTATGCGTCGCGGCTGTTCCAGAGGGAGGTCAGCACCCAGGCCAGAGTCTGGTAGTCGTGTTGCTCGTCGAGGACGCCGATGAGACTGTTCAGGTTGACCAGGTCCAGTTGGGACAGGTCGATGTTGTGTTTCTTGAAGTAGTCCAGAGTGTCGCGCATGATGGTGGCCGACACGCGGAGCATCTCCTTTCGCGTGGATGCTGCGGGACGGGCCTTGATGTCCCGACCGGCGATGACGAGGCCGAGTTTGAAGACGAGCTTCAGGGTGGCTTCCGACGAGTAGCCCGTGTGGGCCCAGATGTACTTGAATGCCGTCATGGCCAGGTCGCAGGCCGACTGGTAGTTGTTGGAGGCCAGCAGCTGCGTGGTGCGGTTGTAGCTGGCGATGGCGACCGACCGGATCAGGTCCTGCGACTTGTGCGTGCTGAAGTAGTCCAGGATTGTTTCGGTGAACACCTTGGCCTGGTGGCTGTTGACCTTGAGGCCGGCGCCCTCGGTGGCCAGGAAATAGCTGGTGAACTGCTCGACCACCCGGGTGGCAGCCGACTGGCGGCCCCGAGCCACCAGGAATCCGTGCAGCCGCGCCACGGAGATGGTGACCTTTTGGAGGGTGCTGGTCTTGGAGCTCATTTCCGCGCGGAACTGCTCGAAGTACAGGTACTCGGTGGTCAGGGTCGAGTAGATCTCGTTCAGCGTGACGGAGGCTTCTTCGCGGGACCGGAGGCTGTACTCGAGTTGCGCCAGGAACGCCAGGCTCTGGCGCTGGTTCGAGGAGATGTTGAAGCCGTAGGAGCTGGCATTGGAGGTGTCTTTGGTGACCATCTGGCGGTAGAGCTCCTGACTGAGCTTCTTCGCCGTGTCGATCTGGCCGGTGGCGATATAGCTGGCGGCGATGCTCTTCGCCGCGGCAGTCAACCGGGTGGAAGACGTCTCGGTGGACAGAATTTGAGTGGTGGCTTCCTGCAGCATGGAAGAGGCGGCATGACTCTCTCCACGCTTGGAGTATAGCGTCACGATCTCCTCCATCTGAGACAAGGCCTCCTCGTGCGCCCACCCTTGGGTCGTGCGAATGGATGACAGGCGTTTGGTGCGAACCGACACCCACTTGTGCGCTTCCTGGCTGCTCATTGACTCGAACTTGGACGAGCTCACCGAGACATTTTGTTCTTCGTAGATGGCGTCCAGGGTGGCGCGGATGTCCTGGTGGTCGATCTCCACCTCGGTGGACTTGGTCCGGAGAAGCTCTTCATACAGCTGAATTGCCTCCGCCTCGTATCGCTTGGACTCCTGGCAGATGTTGGCCAGGATTTTGGTAGCCTGGATGGTGACGGACGCGCTGGCTCCGAACAAACTGATACACGACTTGCGGTATTGCACCGTCACATCGTGGATGGACGCCGTGTCGCTGTGCACCATGCGCAAGCAGTGGACGTAACGCTCGTAAATGGTCTGCACGAACGCCTGATCCTGGAGCTTCTGGCTGATCTTCGGGTTTTGCATCGTGTTGAACAGCAGCCGGCACGGCTTCAGGGCGTCGGGGTACCGGGCTTGATTCAAGAGCTCGGTGGCCACGATGAGTAAGGGCTCAAACGCATCCGGATGACACGTCTCGGCGTCCTTGTTCAGGATATGCACGATCTGACGGTAGTAATCGACGGCCACGGGCCGTGGGCGCGTCATCTCAGCCAAGGTCCAGAGCTCTTTCAGGACAATCGAGTGGTCACTACCAAAGCGCTTGGTGTAGGCATGCAGGATGTCCTGATGGACGGTGATGGCCTTTTCGGTCTGGGACGTGCGCTCGTAGAGACGTAGCACGCTGCGAGTCACCCGCTCCAAGAGCTTGTCCCCGGCGGGTCGGTCTCGGCGAACAGCGCGATACAGGCGCGCCCGGATGTCCTCTTCCTTTACATGGTGACGCCGGGAGCGGTAGCAGTTGCTGAGGCGCTCGGCCAGCTCGACGGCGTATTCCACGTTGCTGGAGGGAAGGACGACGTCGTCCAGGGAGGGCGCAAACAACGCCGGCCAGACCCCACGCAGCACCTGTTTCAGGGTTCTGGTAGCGTCGTGCCACCGGTGCTGAGCCAGGTAGATTTCCACCAGGTTCTTGGTGGCCGAGATGGACTCCTGATCGGTGGTGGAGGACTCGTAAATGATTTCCTGCAGAGTCGACTCGGTCACCACCGAGCTGGACGACGAGGCCATCCGCAACACCTCCCGCGAGGTGGATTTGATGTGTTGCTCCGCTTCCTTGTAGGTGGAGCTTTGGCGGCTGCTGTGTTGGGTGCAGTGCTTGAACACATTGAGGGCCAACACCGACATGCCCACAGACTTCATGACCTTGGCGACCTCGAGGAAGTGGGATAACACGGCCTGGGAGGTCGACGTGCTCTGCTCATACTCCTCCCAGAAGCCTTCCAGGACGGAGGCCGCCTCATTCTCGCGCCTCTGTGACTTGAGGAACTTGGAGTAGGTCAGCACCGCGCGCAAGTTTCTCAGTTCCCACTCGGTGGAGCGTGACAGGCGGTATTCCTTGCTCGCCTGCTGCCAGAGCTCCACGTAGGCGCTTTCCGCCTCTTTCATGTGGCCTGCGGCAACGGCCTTCTCGGCCTGCGAGAAGAGACTCTCAAAGTCGATGGACCAGGTGATGAGCTCGTCCGCCTCGACGCCATCCAGGGCGAGGGCGGTGCCTCCCTCGGTGTCTTGACGACCCCGGAGGTGGACCAACAGGGATTCATCAAGCTGACGGGATCCGCTGCGCTGGTGATAACCCTCGGTGCTGGTTCCTTGGAGCAGCGTCGTGATCTGCTGTGCCTTGTGGTCCTCTTTGATCAAATGGTAGTGCTCCGCCAGCTGGGTCAAGGTGGAGGTGACCGTGGTGCTGGTAGCCCCGTAGTGGACCTTGTAACATTCCACCAGCAGCTCGAGCATCTCCACTCGCTTGATCATGATCTCGGTCTTGGATTCCGAGGTCTGATCCGCGGTGATTTCCAGGAAAAACTTGGTCATCTGCATGGTGATGAGGTGCCTGTCGGAAAGCACCTCTTTACTGATCTGGGACGCATCGTAAAAGATTTGACTGATCTGCGCCGGGAGGCTGTCGTGGATGCGTCGGTAGAAGAGCGCCTGGCACAGGATGGTCTGCAGAGTGGTGGGGTGGCTGGTGGTCAAGGTCTGGCGGTAGAGACGCGTCTGGATCTCGTGCAGCGACTTTAGGGCTGGGGTCGACTTGGCTTCCCACACGGCCATTTCCAAGAGAGGCACGGTGGGCGAGGTCGGGATAACCGACCGCAGCTCCTTGGCCGCCGTGACAATCTCCTGGTCCGTCATACAGCCGAATGCAATCTTCACATGGTTCACCCAGTACCGGAGCGCAAAGTCCAGCAGAGGATGCTTGTCCAGATGGGTGTGGACAATGCTCTCGTCCAACGGGGTGAGCGACGGATCATGGCTCTCAGTCACGCTCTGCTTCGTGTAGAAGAGGAGCCGGTGAGCCAGGTCGCTGTTTCGATTCTTGATGGCGGGCAGGAACTTGTCCTTGGTGAAGATGTCGAGAATCGCCGTCCGAATTTGGCCGTGTCGGAGGAACACCAAGTTGTTCTGGAAGAAGACCAGCGACGCAACAGGTTTCAGAACATGCGGGATATCGACGTCGCGCTCCGTAATGGAGGATTTATCCAGGTCAATGGAAACAAGAGCGGTCAGCTCGCTCTGAGTGAGAGGCCGAACCGCGGTGGCCAGCCAGGTAATGATCTTCTTGCCATCCTCATTGAGCTTCGAGCGCAGGGCATGGGACACCAGATCAGTGATCGAGTATTCTGCCTTGGCCACGCTCTCGATGGACTTGGTCAGCCCCTCTGCATTGGATGCATGCTCCTCCCGAACCCGCTTCGTGGCCAACTTGGCCCACAGGAACGAGCCGTGAGAGGCTTCCGCGATGCGGGTGACGTTGATCTCCTGGTCTTCCTCGGACATGGAGGTGAAGGCGTGGCTTTGCTGCAAGATCTTCCGCGACACGGCCGCAATGTCGTCGAAGACCAGCTCCGGAGTGAGGTTGACGGTGGTTTGCGAGGCGCTCGAGGTCTGTTTGTGGGAGCCGAAGACGATCAACTTGACATTGGTCGCATTCTGGGCCACATCATGCAGTCTCTTCAAAAGAACCGTCTCGCCGCAGCTCGCCTCGTCCACCCCATCGACCACCAGCACGAGTTGCTTGGCGCCCTGGAGACTGGCCTTGAGGGCACTGCCCAGAGCGGTCCACAGGACGTCATCATAGTCCTCCTCCTCGATCGTCTTCTGGCTGTGGGCATACGCATCCGCGAGGATCTGATACAGTCGCACATTGCCGATCCTCTTGCTGAACAGCTGAGACAGGATGGTCTTGGCGATGGCGCGGGGAGTCGTATTGGCGGGAATGCGAGTATCTACTGCGGTTAGAGCTGGGTGGTATGGGGTGGCAAGGGGTACCGACTAATGGGTGCAAAGATAGATTTGTAGGTCACGCCTCCGATGGGATGCTGGAGAAGATCGTTGATGACGGTGGACAGGATGGATTTCCCGGAGCCCGGCTTGCCCACGAAGGATAGGAATTGCTGGTTGCCCTTCAGGAACCGCGTCAGATACTGCGTGGCCCAGAGACAAGTGGATTCCTCGCGCTCCTGAGCAAAGTGGGCAGTGGTTTCAGTGATGTGGGCGAGAACCGGGTCCTCGGGCTCGAGCCAGTCTCTGATCGTCTTGATTTCGGTCACTGAGTCGTCAGCGAGTAGCCTTATCAATTCGAGACGACCCTACCTTTATCCCCGTTGAGGCCCTCACGCATGAGCTGGTGTCGCCACATCAACTCGGACACATGCTCGCAGCGGCCGCGGAAGCTGTCAATGGGGCCAGGGAACGTGCTACAGATATCGATAGACACGGACTCGGAGGTGAGCAAAGATCGGTGAAAGTGGCTCGCCACGCCCACGACCAGCGTGACCAGGTCCGCCAACGCCAGAATGAGTTGGTCCTTGATATCCTGCGAGACGGTAAACAGCTCCACCCTATCCAGGAGGTTGCCGAGTCCTATGGAGCAGCGGTAGAAGAAGCCGAACAGGTCCTGGAGGGCAGGAGCATTTTGCTCGCCGTGCTACACGAGTCAATATCCTTCATCCAGTAAGGCTAGTATCATACCTCTAACAGGCTGGCACAATGAACATAAGCTAGCTGTGCAGCCATGTGACTATCACCAGCGAACTGCTCCAGGGCCGAATCGAACGAATGCAACCGCTCCACGAATAAGGCCGCCCAAACCAGGGCCTTATCGTAGCTGCTACCCTCGGGAGGGAGCTTGTGCATGCGATCGGAGCGAATCCATTCCAGCAGACTGGTGTAGTCGGCGTCGGTGATTTTGGAGGCGATCATGGCGTCGCTGCTTCGACGGGCAAGGGAATTGACCACGTCTGCCAGAGTGGTGTCTCCGCCGCTGACCTTTCGGGATCCACGTCGGGAGGTGCCCGCTTGGAAGACACTGTTGGTGTAGTTTTCTTGCTCGAGAATGTCGGACGCTCGACGGGGACCGAAGAGAGAGGTGGGGGACAGAGGGGACCCGAAGGTGTAATGGACATTAGGTTGGAAGGAGGTGGCCATCTTGTTGCTTAGTGATGATTCACCGAAGGAGTAGAAGTTAAAATAGGGACAGATTAGATGATTAGTGCAGAGGTAAGAAGAATTATGAATCGCATAACATGCTCGTATGGCGATGAATGGTCAAATCAGCCCTCGCTAATTGATGGCGAGCTTATTTACGTCAATCGTCACAATCTGGATTCAAAAACTTGGAAATATGGAATATGAACAGCCATGTAGCCAAGCCCATCCGATGTGCTTTTTTATAGCCCCCATACATTTCCTTTGTGCTTCTGTTACACAATGCAAGACGTCAACATGAGGTAGCTCAACTCAAAGCCAGACTCTCCAGTAATGCAGCGGTCTACGCTGAGGCCAGTGAGTGACCGTGGCGGGGACCGCTACCCCCACTCCGCAACCATGATCGATTGCGCATCCGGCTGAGAATATTCTCCGTGGATCGGGGTGATCGCATATTGGCTGGGGGGGCTTCTGATCGGTGGTTACCCATGGGTCGTGACGGTGAAGCCGACGCTGGGGCTGGCCGGTTGCTACTGGGGCTGCAATTGGGTTTTATCGAACACAAAGCTCGATCTAGATGGACCAATGGCGATCACTCGAGGCTGAATGAGCATGGAGCGGAAACGATCAGGCGAATCTAGAGGGTATCCAAGTCTTCACAAGGGTCAGTAAGATCAGCCGACCCCTCGTATACCCGAGTCCTTATAGGGAACAGCTGCTCCGCCACTGCATTATCCATTGTCAAGCTGCGACCGCCAACTTTGCCGATGTCAGATACAGGGATTTGACATGAAACCAGGACCCAGCAAAGACCTGATGCCACCAACCATCGGCATGAAGTCGAACTGGAAACGTCACCGGTCAAGTCCGTCGAATCGGGGCGCCGCGGGAACGATAAAGTTAGGGTTTGGTGGGATACCCGCATGCGGCGGGCCATTCTTCGCACATGACAATGACACTCGACACGGTGGATCGTCTTCAAGCTTCCGCCGGTGCCATTGGTTTGTCTTGAACTTTGTTTGAACTCCTGGTAATCATGGACTCGAGCTTGTATGCGGGGCACATGAGACACATGAACACTTTGCTGTGAGCTGCGATGGAAGCTGGCTAGATGATTCCGTGGAAGCTAATCGACACCACGATGCTCGATCAGTCGGTTACTGCCGGCTTGTTACTGCTCGTATTTCATAGGATGTATTTTGTGTTTCTTTGTTTGAGCAGCTGGAGTGTTTCTGGTCAGGCGCCCCGTTTCTAATTCTGGATCAGCTTTGGAGCTTACATATTGGCAGTCGTGTCCACATCGTGTTTGGGGATATTCTCGGATAGAATTCTTGCAGATTACTGAGCGATTGATTCCCTATGAAGAAAACCGGAACAGTGCAATCAATGCATCAATTTGCCTTCCATGTCCCATCGGCCGTACTCGTTTTACAACGATGTCTCAAGTCAAGCCGTCATATTCTACTAACCTAGCAAAGTCCGCTATGTGGTGTCACTCGCAAGCCAATTTCCCCGTTGCTATCCGCAGCTCTCACACTCGTATTCAGCCCATCTTCCCAAGTGGAGATTTCATCGCCGCCGAACCTTCAAAATAACCTCATCCGGCTTATAGAACCAGAAGGAGGTGTTGTTCAGATCCTGTTCCGGGGCCTCCAGCTCTAAGTGGAACGATCGAATCAATTCCGGAATGAGCTTGTAGAGCTCACACATTGCGATCTATCACGATCAGTGAGCCATCACCCTGCTAAACACACAGTAAACTTACATTCTTGCCCATGCATGTCCTCGATCCCGCCCCAAACTATCACAGTCAGTTGCATCCCATCCCCGCCGGCAGCATCTAACATACCTGGAGAATATACTGATTCATCTCATCGGCGCCAGGCAAAAGCCACCGCTCCGGATTGAAGGTGTGAGCGTCTTTCCCAAAGACAGATGAATCATGATGCATGACTGACATGTTGATCCCAATGCGAGTATCCCCTGGGATCCAGTAGCCAGCGACTTGCTTGCCCTCTTTGGGGATTTGCCGAGGAAGCCACAAGCCCACGCTCGGATGAAACCGCATTCCCTCTTTGATGCAGGCGTTGAGATACGGGAGTTTGATCGCCTCGTGGTAGGTCAGGTGGGGGTTACTCAGGGTACCATTCAGGGTCGCTCGGTCGATCTCCTCGACTAGGGTGGTGTAGATGTGTGGGTTCTTGAGAACATGGTAGAGGATTCCGGACAATGTGATGGCCGTGGTATCGCTGCCTCCGAAGCTAGATGGGTCAGTTACGGACGTTCTCGGATCGGAGGTATGACATACAACGCGCCAAACGCTTCCATCTTCACATCCACGAGATTAAAGTCCAACCTCGCTCCTTGCTGATGGTAGATCTTGAACACTTTGGAGAGCACATCCGGCTTTTGCTCATCGCCGCGCTGTTCGGCCCGTACGCGGTCCTCCACGGCGGCATCTGCGGCTTGGGTCAGCGTTCCTAGGGCAGAGAGCGCCTCTCTCATCCGGGAGAAGAACAGCCCGCCGAACATGAAAGCAGACCGGAGGTACGTGGGCATGACGCCAGCCAAAGCCATGATCGGGATCATCGTGTCAAGTGCCTTGATGTATCCGAGATAATCGTGCCTGTTTTCCAGAAAGCCAAGCATGCGACCGAAATAAAACTCACCGACCACATCATATGCGTACCTAACGCGATGTCAGGGCTGCGGAGGGTGGAGTTGGTGTTAGTTTACTTACATGCGCCCCCAGTAAAAGATATCCACGATGCCTTTGCCATCTGCAATCTCTCCGAGTCGGTGCAGGAACAGATCGGTGCACTTGTCAACGTACTCTTCCCCTTGCAGGATGCTCGTCATGGAGTAGATGTTGTTGGTGATTCTGCGACGACTTGCATGGGATTTTTCGTCCGTGGCAGAGAAATGGTCGGGGTGTCTCGCTGGGTTGGTCAGCTTGGTATGTCACGAACATGGGCAGCTTACCAAATGGGGATCGGAAGGGGAGGTAGAAGTCGGTCTTTTCTGATTACTGACTATCCAATTGATATTTGTTTCTCCCACTTACCTTGATACAGTGTGAACTCACACCATAGATAGGCTTAACAGCCCGCGGGTCATTGATGATGAGCTCGTCAGGGGCAATCCGAACGACAGGGCCTGGTGTGTCAGTTATGGCCTATCCCACTGGAGCCAGGAATACCCACCATATTTCTCGTGCAGCTGCCTCTGTTCCGCTTCAGCCTTTCCGCGAGCGACATGCAGGACCACCCAGAGGCGAGACACGGCCGCCAAAGCCGGACCAGGGAACTTGGCCAGGGGATGGAGCCATTTGGCATAGAATATCCACCCGACCCAGTAGAGGGACAATGCTCCCGCCAGAGCACGGATCATAAGAGGTATATCCATCTTCGCGGACTGAGCTCCTCGTTCGGGATGGCAGTAAATCGACACACCAGATCAAAGAAAGAGGAGACTGTGACTGGAGGGGTTCCGAACAGACACCTGTCCGGACGCAGTCGGAGTACCCCACCTGCATGCCGGAATTGCCTCTGCCGTCTGGCTCCAATGAACCAGCATCTGTCAGGCTTCGAGAGACCCTAATGCATAGGGATGGGACCGTGCAGACACCGGTTCCTGTTCGGAAGTGGGGAGGACTCTCGGCTACCAATCGTGTGGACGCTATAGATAGCACCCAAGACTAGCTAGCATGCCTACACGCGGCACGCCACCCTTCGCCATGTCCATTGGATCTAATCCTGACAATCGTGGTGTAGGACAGACATGGACCAGTTAACTGCCAGTAATACTGGTGATTGTCCTGCAGATGGATCTACAACTGTATGCAAAATGAGCAGCAAGACGATGTCACATTAGTCAAGGTGACGCTAGCTATAGAGTACTACGATATAAATCCACCACGTGACCAGTACCAATTATAACTGAAGAAATGTAAGTTAGGTGCATAGTAACTACTAGGAGTGTCTTATTTAAGAAGATTACGCCGTCACACTCTGCAACGTAAACCCGCTATAGCCAGTGACATCGCCCTCCTCCAGCACAAAGCTCGACGTCCCCGTATAAAACGCCGACCCCTCCACCCGTCCCACCACTGCATCCCTCGCCGGACCATTCTCCCCCTCAACCTTGAGCCCCATCTGAACAATCTCCCCCACAAATGCCCCCGTCTTGAAATGATTCGACACCACCGAATGATACGCCCACCGTTGTCTGATCCTCCTCTCCCCCTTCGCATACGCCAAGGCCATGCGAGCAACCACACACGATCCAGTAGGCGACCGATCAATCTCACTATCAGCGAAAAAGCATAACCCGGTTTCTACCCCATCAACACCCTCTGGCGTATCCCCAGTCTCCGAGTCGACTACCATGACGGAATACAGGAACGATAACCGATGATCTTCGGGATGTTGGCACGCAGTAATGATATCCGGATGGGTGCTGAGATATGTTTGTAGCCTTCCAAGCACTGGGATGATGACATCTAAATTAACCTTCCCTAGACCGGCTCTTCCGAATCCTAGTTCCTCTACACTGACCAGTGCGTAGAAGGCTCCTCCGTAACTGACATCGAGGGTGATGCTATCGCGCGTGCCCAGCTCACCCCAGCGCAGTTCCAGGGGCATGGGAATTGTCAAACTGATAGCGGCTGCATACGCAGGCGTTGATACAAAGGATACCGCCCGTGATGGATCGGACTTGAATCCATCTACAGTGCTAGTGACCGGCACCGTAACATGGACTAATCCGCACGGCGCATGCAAATGAACAACCACTGTCTGGGAAGCCGTATCAAGGACTAGTTCATTGCGTTTCGGGAAAACGCTCACGTCCCGCGTATCAACGAGGAATCGTCCAAGCGCGATAGTGGCGTGTCCGCACATGGTCGAATAGCCTCCGTTATGGGTGAAGAGGACGCCAATGTGGGCTTGGCCGGACTCGACTAATTCGGTTGATTGCGTGAGGATGGCGCCGTACATGTCGTAGTGGCCGCGCGGCTCGAGCATGATTCGTTTGCGGATGTGGTCGTATTCATCTCGCGCTTGGTCTCGTTGCGAGAGGAGTGTTTTGCCAGTGAGGGTGGGGAACCCGGCGTAGACGATGCGGGTGGGTTCCCCGGTGGTGTGCATGTCGATGCATTTGATGACTTGGTCGGTGGTGGATTCGAGAGAGTGCGCTAGATCCATGGTGAGCGAGGAAAGGCAATCTATTGTCTTGTTGAGTCGGTGGGATGTGGGTGTGGATGGATGTTCAAAGGGTTGGTTGGTGGGGAGATCTCGGCAGGAATCCCGAATTTGAGGGGTTCCTGGGTCAGTAAACAGTCGGCCTTGGAAGTCACGTTCAATCTGGTTTCTCGTGCCCCACTATCTGGAGATGGTAATTCCTTACTGGATATGGCTTGGAATCTAGATTTATTCGTAGCTGTCAACAATGGCAATCACCAGCCGGGCAATAATCCAATGTCTTGTTCTCTTCCATACCCGGATGGTATTGCTACTTGATCTTCGTGAACGGCAGTTTGGCAATGTGTCGATTCCACCTAGAAAGCCAATCCATACCACTTAAGGATACGATCCCCATATCAAAAACCTGAGGTTTAGGATAGCATCAAAATATACTCCTCCATTGAATTCCAGACTCCTGATAGAATGTCGTAGCTCCGAGTTCGTCCCAGGAACAACAGGGCTACGCCCTTTGTCGGGTGCCGTTTCCGAAACGTCTCAGGCCCACCATTGGCGATCTCAAGCTGAGACTCATCTCAGCACACCTTTCCCCAGACACGTTCAGCCATTTGTTTCTTTGCTTGATTTATGTGAAATCCCTGTATATACCCGGCTACGCATAGATGACGGCCATCACTCATCCTAGTCAACTATCTGGTGACCTCCAAAGTAATTCAATTCGAACTTGACATCTTGCTCTGGACATATCTCGGAAGAGCATGTCTGTGTTGGATAAAGATCAACCCGTCAACACTGGTTCATTCCAAAGTAGCAACTAGCAGAAAAGGGATATACGTCTATCGCCTCTCCATAGCATCAGCCATCTCTCCCAGCGTATCAAACCGCCAATCATAAATCGTATCCGCCAAGTTCCCCATCGTCGCTCCCGGGCGCTCAATCCACACGGACTTCAAGCCGACCTTGTGCGCCGGATGGTGATCATGGAACTGGCTCTGAGCAGTCTGCAGTACCTGCGCGGGCTCAATTCCAAAGGTGTCCTTCACCGTCTTGAGCATGTACGCGAAATTGCGAAGGTCCGGTTTGTAGGAGCCGATGTCCTGGGCGGTTATGATCAGATCAAAGGGAAACCCCTGCAGACTGCCGGCGTTGGTTTTCGCAAACGATGCCCGGTCGACATTGGATAGGACCACCAGCTTGTAGTGTTGGGATAATCGCTTCAATGCCTCGACGGTATCCGGAAAGGCAGGCCATTTGCCGACCGACTCGCCAAATTCCAGGCTTTCTGCAGCGGTGGGAGCGGCGAGGCCGAGACACTCTGCCCACCTGGGATGGATAGTGGCGAGGAGCTGAGAGTAGGGCATATCGGGGGTCTTTTCCTGCTGTTCGCGCTCGAGTTCGTGGTAGACAGTAAGGAGATGCTCGCGAGTGAACTGGGCGCCCGCCTTGTCGAGGGTGGGTTGAAATGCGGCTAGGATGCCCCCTTCCCAGTCCACCAGAGTACCGTAGACATCGAAGCTGAGAAGCCGGTAATCGGCCAGTTGAGACATGTTGACTGTGGACGATAGCTGGACCCGCAAGGGGTTGGGAAGGAAGAGGGGAAGTCGGTGGGACGGAGTGGTCGTCTAGCGCGGGGCGGAAGAGGGGCAGCAGTCCGGCCCGCGCGAGCCGTGGCACCACGTCAGGTTATCCAGACTCTCCATTTCTACGCACCGCTGAATAATACGAGGAGTGTACGGCTCTATGAGGGAAGCCGCCGTGAAAGAGAAGTAGTCATATGCCGAATCACAGAAGTCGGGGGTGTCCAGAGAGCAGGCCTGATTCTCCCCCCAGCCAGCATGGGCGACGCTCGGAAGGCCGGCCGCGACAGGCCGCATCGACACACCGGGCCAGACTGCCAATATAGAACTTCCGACCGGTCAGTCCAGGCCCATAGTGGGCGTATTTCCCCGAGTTGGTCATGATCGCGTGGTTGGAAGAAGGAATAATCGGCGCCGCAATCATGCACCAGCAGGTGTCCGTGACGAACTGAACCCCGAACCGCTCCAGCTCCTCGACGAGCCCGGCCTGACAGGCCAGCCCATATGTGGCACGGCCACAGGTTACCATCACCGTCACTCCGTCCTCTTTGGTACGCCCGCGACAAAGTGCGGCGAGCCTCCGGATTTCGGTCAAGGAAAAGTGGGGATTGCCCAGAGAGACCAAGTCCACTGGCTGACCATGTGAGGCACTGTTCAGCGTGTCCCAGCAGGGGATCAGATCCTCGATCCGCACATCAACCGACCGGGGAGCGGATCCAGGACGGGTGGTCTCTTCCAGCGTCTTTGCCTCCGGGGTGACACCCACCATGTGGAACATTGGCGCGCTGGACACGGTCGCAAACGCTGCGCCAAACGCCTTCAGGTCGTCCTTATTCGGGGCAAGTGATTCCAGGCCAACAATTACCGGGATCTGGTGGGTAGCTAGGGTGCCGACGTGATAGGCAAGCAAAGGGTAGAATGAGTCATCGACATCTTGTAGCTCCGGGACATCAGGTATTCGGAAAATGAGAGACGCCCGGCGGTGGTGATCGAGATGAGGCCCGGCATTAGGAGCGCGACCCGTGAGAGCGATGGCGATATCCAGAAAGTCGGGATACTTCATGGTCCGGGCCCCAAGCACACTATTGGCGTACACGACAGCGTTCGATTCGGCCCAGGCTACTTGGTCCCCCATCCTCGGGGCGCTGGTCAGCTGGTACGGACTGCACGTAAAGGTGGGACACGCCCCCATATCCATGTAAGCCCTTGCCAGCTTCTCAGCGGCCTCCCCGAATGCCACATCCACTCCTTGGGCCCGCCACCGTTTCTGATCGACAGAAATGGAGTTGAGAGACGTCGGAACGCGGACCTTGCCTCCTAGATCTCGGAGTCGCTCTGCAAAACGCAGAGATCCCGGCCCCGTGTAGATGCAGCCATCGACGTGAACCTGGGTGACATTGATGAGCTCGTGCGCTTCCAGCAATTCGGCCATTCGAAGGACGATGCGCATCGCCACGCGAGCGGCTGCGCCGTAGTCGCCGTGGATCAGCCCTCTGTCGACATCTGAAAGGCGTATGTCCGTGACAAATGGCATCGGTTGATGGCTGTGGTCATGGCTGGGCATCCCGGGCACGGCCTCGGGTAACTCCTGGTCAAAGATGTTGCCACCAACAACAGAAACACCCCTCCCATCTAGCTCCAGCACCTTGCCGAAATCCCCTGGATCCAGGGTTACGACAGGAATAGCCTTTCCAAACATCTCTTCCGCCACCATTACCCCCAGGGTGAGAATCTCCTCGCGGCGCTCGAACAGAACCGCCTTGGGTGCTTTGCTGTGGAGCAGGAGTTCCAGCATCACCCCGCTCCCCGAGCAGGAGCCCCGACCACCGGGGATGGCGAGGATGCGATTCTGCAGAGACTGTCCACATAACGGGTGGTGCTGGTCAATCACCCGGCCAGTCCGGGGGTCTACGCCACCCCAGAAACTCAACTCCAGGGGGGTGGCGACCAGCCGACCGGACGCCCTGCCCTTGACATATGGAACGCCGTGGCACAGGGGCTGACGAGAGATGCCTGTAGGGGCTGTCATGTTCAGGAGACCAATGGTCCGATCGAGCTTAAGGGGGTGTCAATGCATTTAATAACTAGTTGAATTGGTTGGGTCCCGATAACGAAGGACGGATGAGGGGCTTAGTATCAGTTCCCCGCTCGGGAGGGCTCCCGAGGTGGCGCTTCATTAGCTCGGTTGTCTACTTTATCCTACTTTGGTGCCTGCTGTCTTGGCTGAGGATGGATCTTAGTAGCTTTCTTCGATGGGGAATTTTAGGGACCTGCAGGAAGACGCGACGCAATGAATCCCGCCGCTTCGCTTACCCGGTCCGTCGGTCGACCGTCATCGACTGGGGCGCAGAGATTTTGCAACCTGGCCGGCCGGGCTACACCGCGGATGATTAACACGAGACCAGGCGGTAGCGAATCGACGAGTTCAGCTCAAAGGGCATTTTGAGCATGTGCAGCAGACACGATTCGAGAATGTCCCCCGGCGCTTGCGACTTGTGAATATAGCGCTTGTCGTACAGGTTCAGGAAGGCGTGTAAGCCGGATGGATCCGCCGCCGTGGTCATGATGGAGTCGGCGATCTCATGGGACAGATTGCGGGCATCTCCCGGAAGAAACGCGTCACTCTTGCGGGCCATGGCCGTGACAAAATACGGGACGAAGCTTTGAGTCATCTGATCCAGATAGTTGCGATCGGCCACGGAAATCGAGTCGAGACCACTACGTCCTAGCACGAGTAGGGACCTAATGCCTATCAGTGATGCCGAAATCGGATCGAGAGACCGAGCTGTATGCACACGTACATGTATAAGAAATCCTCCGAATCGGGAGACAGTTTCGCCTCGTCCCTGCTTCTTAGCGTGGTTCGGATGCGTGGATGGGAGCGGACTTACTTGGGGACCTCGGCCACCAACAAGGCCGGGACCGAAACATTCCGCAGCAGCGTCTCGACAAACCTCCGGGCGGGCAAATACTGGCATGGCTGGCCATCCACCTCGATGCAGTGTCCCTCGACAAAGTGGTACTGGGCCGAGCGGCAACCGGGACTCTCCTCGAAAATTCTAGTGCACATTAGAAGACGCCGTTCCGTCGCATTCTTCCGATGGCGGGGTCGAGAAGCACTTACATCTCCCCCTGACGGTTGAACAGGGTGACCTTCCCCTCGATGTGCGCCTCGGAGGGGTGGTTGGTGGGGGCGTGGTTGCCATGCAGGAAGCAGTAGCGCAGGGAGCCTTTCCCCCCGGAGGCATACAAGTCGATGACCGGATGAGCCTCGGGAGAGCTGGATGGGAAAGACATGGGGAGGGGCAGGGAGGGAGAGAGAACACTGCGTCAACGACCATCCTGCAGTGGCTGATCCGGGGGGTGCCCCTCGTGGATTTGGTTTGGGAGAACCCCTACCTAAGGCCTCTCACCGCCCGGCTCCAGCCTTCGGCCGGAACAACTGTTCGGCAGGGCTATTTTTATACCGATTTTCTACGGAGTACGTCATCCATCGATGGGGCCAACGGGGTGCATTCTCTCTCTCATTTTTTTTTTTTTTTATTTCTTTTTTCATTTTTCTTTTCTTTTGGGAGGGGGAGGGAGGGTTTAGTATCAAAGCGGAACACAAAAGGGGGATCTGTGTAATTCAGGCTACTATCTTGCCATCTCCTCCCGCCCTGCCATTGCAAGCAGTCGTCCACGGGGCAACTGGGGGCTCTTCCCCGAGACTCCGAGGCTCCGATCCGACCGGCCGGTTCCCTTTCTTTTTATTTCGGCAGGCCCTCCTAGTACCTAGTCATACTCCGTAGTTGTTTAAGCCTTCCAACCTCCACCCACTGGGCGATCTGCCCCTACGGCACCAGAACCACTCGGTCTCCCGGTCCAGCCCATTCCACCGCCAGATCAAATGCCTGCTGCTATTGTCCCAGGGGAAAAGAACCCACCACCGTGCGACTGCCGGCGTCGGAATTGCCTGGTCACCCGTCTGACCCCCCATCAGACACCCGTCCCGAACGCCCCAGAGACAGAATCGCGCCTTTGACATGGGTCGATCCGGTCGCCTGTCGGGGGGAGATGTCGAAGAACACATCCGCCGGTCCAAATCGCGCTAGAGCGGTCCCCTCTTCCGGCCCGTCATTCGTCATCTACACCGTCTGGATGCGATCTTTCCCATACCGTGGGGCGAAAAACGATCGCAGTCTCTCCAATACTTCACCGTTGCGGCCCATCGCGATGACACTGGCCCCCATGGCGAGCGCAATCTGCACCGCCGCACCCCCGAAAGAGCCGGTGGCAGGACTGATGATGACGCGGTCCCCCCCCCGCCCCACCCCGACAGCCCGCAGTCCTCCAAACAGCACCAGCTGAACCCCCCTGTACAGCAGACCATTCAGGTCATATCCCAGACCGCCGTTGGAGGAGCGAGCCCAGCAGTCGCTTCTCATCCAGGACAAAGAGTTTTCCAGGGGGACTCGAGCATATTCCACGTACGTGGAGTCGCGCCCTTCGGTGCCAATCAGGCGCTTGCTGGCGGCGGAATGACCGCCCGAGATGCCGGACAGCGCGGCCGCCGTGGGGTCATCCCGACTCCGAACCACCGCATCGACGAAAATTAGGTTCCCGGGCTGGAGCTTGGTGGCATCGGTGCCGACCGCGACGATGCGGCCAAGGGCGGCATTCCCCGGAACCGATGGTGTCGGCAGCTCATAATTACGATGGCCAGTGTAGATATCCCGCGAGGACGGGAGGACGGCGACGGCGAGCACTCGGATGACGGGCGAACCGGGGGTGATTGTCGGCGTAGGGCGTCTCGAGTCGCAGGGGTTGTCCGATGGTGTCGAGAACCAGGACCTGGTGGGTATCTGGGAGGGCGTCCATTCCGGTAGCAGAGCTGTCCCGGATCATCTCTGAATGATGTCTACAGCACTCCAACCCCCACCATGGGCTCCCAGACATTATATTGGACCTCGTACAGCGGTACGTATCCTCTGTCCTCTGTCCTCCTCTGTGTCTTAAGTCCGCTCAGCCCATCGACAAGGGAGGACAGAGATTAGCGGGAAGAAAGCATCGCTCAGGGCCAATACAGTCAGATTCCAGCCATCCGTCAGAAATCAGAATCGCAGGCCTCCAGTGCTCACGTGCCTGCGAACCGCATCCTCAGGCCGGCAGGCCGTATATGCATGGACTCGGTCGCTGGCAAGACATACTAGGGACGCTTCGCGTAACATCCATCGACCATGCTGATGGCATACTTGATCACATTCCGCGCAACACGGGACTTCCGAGACCATGTTCCACCTGGGTGGAGACTGCTGTGGCGCGCGAAAGTGATTTTCCGATCACCACTCACTTTCAGGCAGACACTCTCCGCGCGAGGATACGGTCGGGACAAGGGGGGGGAACCCAACCAGCGAACCAAGCTGACCGGGGGAAGCAGAGGCCAACTATGAACTAACCCTGCCAGGTGTTCTTGACATCGCCGGGGATCGCCTGGGTTCCACGCGGGGATGCTCAGTCGCCCCAGAGTTCGGATCAGCCCTTCCAGGCAGGTCCGTGCCACCCCACCTGGCTCGATTCTCATTTCCCAGGTCTCAGACGCATTTCAATATCTCAGGCACTAGCGGAGCACCGGCGTACTCCCGGCCAATCACCCGCGACAATCAATCAACGGTCGCTGCAACGGGCTTAGGGCAGGCACCAGTGGCTGCTAGTCTTGCCCGCGTGGCTCTATTTTTGATTGCGGTGACACGCGCATCACACCTATGGATCCCCCGATCATACTTAAGCCTCCCCGAACCCAGTCCATGGCTTCCCCCTCCCCTCCCCCTCCAACTGTCGCTCGTTATCCCACTCCCTCCCAGTCACTCGTTTGTTCTGTTTTACGATTCTGCCATCTTGTTGATTTTGTCCTTCTTTCACAATCCAACCACCACCACAACAACCACAACAACCAATTTTGCTGCCTGGAGCCCAATCAACATGCATCTGTCCACCCCCTTGGTGTTCGCCCTGGCATCCCTCGCCTCGGCCATCAGCATCACCCAGCCGGGGCTGAACGCGTCCTACCCGGCCGGTTCGACCATCCTGGTCAACTGGACCACCGTCGACACCGACCCCACCTATTTCAGTCTCTACCTCTGGAATTTTGTCTACTGGCCCCCGACCTACGTGCCCCTGGCGATCGACATCCCCACCGCCGATCGGGCGTATCCGGTGCAGATCCCCTGCGACACCGCGCCGGAATGGGGCTACCAGATCAGCGGCATCAACGGCACCAACGTCTACATCATCTACGCCCAGAGCGAGAAATTCACCGTGTCCGACCCGGTCAACAGTACCTGCGTGGATATGCCGGTTCCTGCGGCCTCGGTTTCCGCCTCGGCCTCCACCTGCGGGGCCCCATCGACCGTTTATGTCACGGTGAGCCCTACCGCGTCCAGCTCTGCTTTATTCCACCATCACCATCACCACCACCACCACCACTCCACCCATCTCCTTCCGACTCCTTCTCCCACCACCACTCCCTCTGCCTCGAGATTCGTCAAGCCAGGAATCGTGCCTAAGACTATTGGTTGGTGTTCAGACTATTCCCACCCTGTGACCCTGGACAAGGTCCCCACCCCGACGGATGTGCCGAGCTCGGTCAGTTCCGTGCCAGAAGCGACGTCCACCCCGGACGTGATCATTCAGACGGTCACCACCACCCTGGCTGTGGCTGCGTCGGCTGATGCCAGCTGTCCATTTAACTAGGGGGGGGGGGTTCCGTTACAGATGGGCTACTCCGGTTCGTCCTCGGACCCATCGAAATGAGTTGTAATTCCTCATGTTCTGTATCAGGGGAACGAAATCTATTGATTTGTCACCACACTCGAGACATGCAGCAAGTGCTTGACCATAAATGTATTCCGCTACGTAGACTGAAACCATGCATCATCCAACAACTCTTGAGCCGAGGGTCTATCCCTCGGATCGAGCTTCATGATTTTGAGGATAAACTCCTTATCCTCTTTCGATACCTCCGCTTCAGATATCCGCGCAAATGGTCGTTGCTTTCCCTCCAGACTTCTCATTACCTGCATCAGCACATGCAGGGTAGCGACCGGTGCGATCTCTTGGTAGGAGACCGGGAAGGGTCCAAAGAATTGGCACTGTCTGGCCAGGATCTTCAATTCGTATTCTTCATGATCCGCCGGGACATCCGGCTTGAAAATAAAGAAATTCCCCCCATATATCAGAGTAATGAGCTAGTAAGCAGTGATCAGCAATATTCCCTACCAGCAGTAACGCGAGCTTCGTTGCATCCGTACCATGGCGCCAAAGGACCATATATCGGTCGATGTACTCCAGCCAATCCCAAGCTGGGCCTCAGGGCTCCGCCAGATAGGTGCGCCTATCAGGTCCCCGTCCTTGGCATGCCCCGATGTTGCGGGGACGGTATTCCCGCAGTCCGCCAGTTGTACGTCAGTGAAGCGCACGCTTTCATCTCCAGAACCATAGTTCACGAGCACGTTGTCTGGTTTGACGTCTATTACCCCAATGTCAGAAGGGGGCTTGCGCATGGGAGGTATCGCGCATCGGGGTCCACTGACCGGTATGCACGAGTCCTTCTCGATGCAAGACATCTAAAGCTTGAAGGACCCGTCTGGCCACATGTTTGATTTCGGCTTTGGTCAGCCTTTGGGTTGATGCGGCATGTAGCAGGTGGGCTTCTAGATATTTCAGGACGATGGCCGGTGGATCTGTGGGTTCGATGATCTCATCGACCAAGGGGCGGATGAATGGCGTTCGAGACCGGAACCTTGCCAGGACGTCTCGCTCATTGTGTAAGCGGAAATGGCGAACGCTTTTGATGATCACCGTGTTGCCGGTTGAACCCCTTTGGGAAATCTGTATACGACTGGGCTTGGGATGACGGCGCTGTGGTTGACCCACCTTGCCAGCCAGACACAATCCTGAACATGTTTTGTGATCGTGTACGAGCCCTGTCTTCCCGTGAGCAGCTGCCCGAGACGAAATAAGGAGGACATGCTCGTTGTGGGTTTCAGTTGGAGAGATGACAGCAGAAGTTGATCGTGAAGTGGCCGATCTATGGATGACAAAGACCTCGGTAGGGGTTCTTCCGTCGCCACTCACCCACCGCCTTGCTCGTCGACAGTATCTCACATGCAGGGGTTGAATCAAGCCGGTCAGAGGAAATACGCTGCTATCAATGATTCCTTTGCAGCACGTCAGGTATCCAGTTTGTTATTCTTACTCCTGGAGTAGTGATTGTCGGGTCGTCTCCATAAGCAACATGTCCAAAGGAACTGGTGGATCCTTTGTTGTCTGTAGTGACACCAAGTGGAATGATGCATGCAAACAACGCGTCGTGGGCCATTTGTGGCCTCAGGCTAACCCCCACGCTAACCGCCCGCCCAGCCTAGCTTCTTTTAGAATAGAAACAGATGAACAAGAAAAGTATCACAGAATAAAGAAAGAACTCGATTGCGGTACTGACTTCAAGATCCATTTCTATTATAAAATTCCAACACTCCGTACCCTTTTCTCAGATCACGTCGTGAAGTGGTGATGCCGTGCCCTTTCATTCGTGGGACCCAACGTGGATATATATTCCCGTTAGAAATACACACCAATGCCCCAACATTAGTATGACTTGAGACATGACAAAGCGTTAATGAGGTTACTAGCTATTCTAATTGTCACCTGGATCGTTCTAAATAATAAACCAGTAAAGTAAGAAAACATCTGGTCAGGTCGTATATGGGTAGAGATACAATGGCAGATCATGGGCTAGGTGGTTTTGTTCACTGTCTAGATATAGCTGTAGTAAGTAGCTATCTCCCATACACAGGCGAGTATAGGTCTAGTAAAGAATTGAATTTCCCAGCTATTCAGTCGTCCTTTTGCAGATGGCCTCCTAATAAAACCGACTGCTGACAGACGAAAGATGCCTCGATAATCTCATTACTCCACCTAAATGGTCTTAGTGACCAGATTATAGTAGGAGACGATGGGGCTCAGACACAAAAACAATGATAGGAAGGTACATGATCAGACATGATGAGGTCGCATGAATGTATTCTACCAACTCTACATAACCTCGGCATAACTCACGACATGCAGCTCCCCAAGAGCCGCTACATCAACATATCACACCTATTAAGCATCATCGACGCCACTGCTCCCAGTTCCAGTCAACTCGGATAGCACGGATGAAGATCATGGGTCCTCCCGCACTGAACCAAAGTATTGCTCTCCCCCGAGACCTCCGAGGTCCCGAACGCAACGAGCCTCCGCACCATGATTCCAGCTTTGCCAATCCACCGCATCATCACTTCCGAGTTGTCTGTAAATTGCCTCACGGCAATGTGGGCCTCACCCGCTCTCCGGATATAAAAGCGGCCTCACCCGCGGCAGTTCCATCCCATTTCATCCCACTCCAACACAGCCTACTCTACCATCTTGCATCCTCAGCATCCTCAGCGTCCTCAGCATCCATCATGGCCGATCACTCTACCTTCAGCGTGGACCACTCCTTCCGCGCCTTCGTCGAGGCCCTCCGCGCCGACAATGACCTCGTCGAAATCAACAGCGAAATCGACCCCCATCTCGAAGCCGCCGCCATCACCCGCCTGGTCTGCGAAACTGACGACAAAGCCCCCCTCTTCAACAACCTCAAGGGCATGGGCAAGAAGGGTCTCTTCCGCATCCTCGGCGCCCCCGGGTCCCTCCGCGCCTCCAAAAAGGACCGCTATGGCCGTCTCGCTCGCCATCTCGCCCTCCCCCCACGCCAGCATGAAGGAAATCCTCGACAAGATGCTCTCCGCCAGCACCCTCCCCCCGATCCCCCCCACCATCGTCCCCTCCGGCCCCGTCAAGGAGAACTCCCTCGTCGGCGACGAAATCGACCTCACGGCCCTCCCCGTCCCCATGATCCACCAGGCCGATGGCGGTAAATACATCCAAACCTACGGCATGCACGTCGTCCAATCCCCCGATGGCTCCTGGACGAACTGGTCCATCGCCCGCGCCATGGTCAAGGACCGTAACCACCTGACCGGCCTCGTCATCGAACCCCAACACATCTGGCAGATCCACCAGATGTGGAAGAAGGAAGGCCGCGACGTCCCCTGGGCCCTCTGCTTCGGTGTCCCCCCCGCGGCCATCATGGCCTCCTCCATGCCCATCCCCGACGGTGTCACCGAGGCCGGCTACGTCGGCGCCATGACCGGTCGTCCCTTGGAACTGGTCAAATGTGACACCAACAACCTGCACGTGCCGGCCAACGCCGAAATCGTCATGGAAGGGACCCTCTCCATCAGCGAGACCGCCGACGAGGGCCCCTTCGGTGAAATGCACGGATACGTCTTCCCCGGCGACACCCACAAGTGGCCCGTCTACACCGTCAACAAGATCACCTACCGCACGAACCCCATCATGCCCATGTCCGCCTGCGGCCGTCTCACCGATGAAACCCACACCATGATCGGTGCTCTCGCGGCCGCGGAAATCCGCAAGGTCTGCCAGAACGCCGGTCTGCCCATCACCGACGCTTTCTCTCCGTTCGAGTCCCAGGTCACTTGGGTGGCCTTGAAGGTGGATACGGCCAAGTTGCGCGCCATGCAGATCGCCCCCAAGGACTTCCAGAAGCAGGTGGGGGATGTGGTCTTCGCGCACAAGGCCGGATACACCATCCATCGCTTGGTGCTCGTGGGGGAGGATATCGACGTGTACGATGGCAAAGACGTCATGTGGGCCTTCTCGACCCGCTGTCGTCCCAACGCCGATGAGACTTTCTTCGAGGATGTCCGTGGATTCCCTCTCATCCCGTACATGTCTCACGGCACCGGTAGCCCGAACAAGGGCGGTAAGGTGGTTTCCGATGCCCTCATGCCGACCGAGTACACCACCGGGGCCGACTGGGAGGCGGCGGATTTCGAACACTCGTACCCGGATGCTCTCAAGGAGAAGGTCCGGGCGAACTGGGAGACTCTGGGATTCCGCAAGTTGGACTAAATAACCTTGAGCGGAGGATCGCACCGTTGTACATTGTTTTTTGTAAATAGACAGTTTGCCTACACTTTGGACTATAGAATCCATTTCACTATTGAAATATCCTGGCTCAATTACCGACACGCATTCAAGTTTCTCTGCCGGGATACCTTGAATAAGTAACCAATCTATCTACTATACCTACTGCACCCCCCCAATCATCACCTTAAACACATCCGGTCTCCCCGCCTTCACCAACTCGAACGCCTCCTCCGACTTCTCAAACGGAAACCGATCCGTAATCAACCTCTTCACATCAATCTTCCCCGTGGCAATCAGATCAATAGCCGCGGGATAACACCCCGTCAGATACCGAATGGACCCCTTGATGATCAGTCCGCGGGTACACACCGCCGTGATCGGGAACAGGATGTTCTCTTTGCCCATACCAGCCTGCACGAAGGTAGCTCCGCGTCGCGCCGCATAAATCCCTAACTGCACGCAGGGTTCCGCGCCCGAACACTCGAGGACGACGTCGGCGCCTTCGCCGAGTCCGAGCTCTTCCTTCATCTGCGTGGCGACGTTTTCGGCGTGGACCATGGGGTCAGCGCCTGGGTCGGCCCGCGGAGGCGTGTAGGTGTGGTCGGTGCCGTAGGACTTGGCGACCTCCAGGCGCGACTGGACGACATCCACGCCGATGACGGTTTTGGCGCCCGCAGCCTTGGCTACCGCCTGGCAGAGGACACCGATGGGACCGCAGCCGAGAACGAGGACGGTTTGATGGGCTTGCAGATGGGCGGTTTTGGTAATGGCCACGGCCACCGAGACGGGCTCGACCATGGCGGCTTCCTCGAGGGACATGTGGTCGGGGACTTTGTAGCAGAAGTCGGATGCGTTGATATAGTATTTGGCCAGGGTGCCGTCCCAGGGGGGTGTCGCGGCGAAGATCATGTCGCCGCAGAGGTGGTACGACCCGCCACGACAGTAGTCGCAGCGCCGACACGGCACGCCGGGTTCCATGGCCACCCGGTCCCCGGGCTGGAGGTGCCGGACTTTGTCACCGACCTCGACGACGACCCCGGAGGATTCGTGGCCGAGGACCATCGGGCCGGTTAGGACGTAGTCGCCGATGCGACCGCGTTGCCAGCTGGAGAGTCAGTATCTTGTATACCGGGAACAATTCGGAGATATCCAGGTCGTGGGGGTGGTTAGGGGACGTACTAGTGGACCTGGGGTTGTCAGCGGTGAATCAGTGACCATGGGAGAAGCGTGGCTTACATCGCTACCACAGATACCAGTCTGTGCGACATGAACGAGCACGTCATGGGGGTCTGTGAGAATGGGTTTAGGACGGTCCTCGATGACCACATCCTTGATGTTGCGCAGGATGAAGGAGGGGTTCTATCCATTGCCACTGTTAGAGGTAGAGGACGTCACCTGCCGGAGACGAGAGGACCTACCTCCATTGTGCGGTAGCAGGGGATTGCAGATGATACTGTTGAGCTCATCAGCTATGCTTGCCCTTTATATACCCCGAAACACTGTTGAGTTCCTGGTGGGGAGATAGAGAGAGAAAGTATGAGCCCGTCATGATGGAGGGAGGGGCAAGGGCAAACTTCCCCAATGCGGCAATTCTGGCGACTCCACTTGTCCCCCGCGACAATTACCCTTTTGGTCACCCGCAGGCCACCCAGACCGTGTCAGGCACGAGTTTATATAGCGGGGTATCACCATCCACTGGACAGACAGATCTACCTCTCATTCACTATTGTTTGGGCATCGACGCTACCCAGTTTTATCCCAATATACCTCAAATTATCTACGCTGAATTTCACCATGCCCATCCCCATCCCCACCGCCAACAAACTCACCGACCTCCTCAACCTCAATGGCAAGGTCATCGTCATCACTGGCGCTTCCAACCCCCGCGGCATCGGCATCGAAGCCGCCCGGGGCTGTGCCGAAATGGGCGCCACCGTGGCCATCACCTACTTTACCCGGAAAGAGTCCGCGGAGCAGAACGCCCGCGAACTGGCCGAGGAATACGGCGTGCCGGCCAAAGCCTACCCGTGTGATATCCGCGATTACGCGGCGGCGGAGACCCTGGTGCAGTCGGTCATTAGTGACTTCGGACAGATTGATGGGTTCATTGCCAATGCGGGCCGAGCGGCGGATGCGGGTGTCTTGGAGGGGTCAGTGGCGGATTGGATGGAGATCGTGCAGACGGATCTGAACGGCACGTTTCATTGTGCCAAAGCAGTGGGGAAGCATTTCCGGCAGCGTGGCACGGGGTCGTTTGTGGTGACGTCGTCCATGTCTGGACATATTGCCAATTTTCCTCAGGAGCAGACCAGTTATAATGTGGCCAAGGCGGGGTGTGTGCATTTGGCCAAGTCGTTGGCCAATGAGTGGAGGGGTTTTGCGCGGGTCAATTCGGTGTCCCCGGGGTATATTGATACGGGGTTGTCGGACTTTATTGATCCGAAGACTCGGGAGTTGTGGATGGGGTTGATTCCGCTGGGGAGGGAGGGTGTGGCGAAGGAGTTGAAGGGGCTGTATGTGTATCTGGTTAGTGAGGCTAGTAGTTACACTACGGGGTCGGATATCATTGTGGATGGGGGGTATTGTGCGCGGTGAGCTTTGCTGTGGTGTCTGTGAATACACTGCCCTAGATTATGATAGTTGGATGAAATGCCAAGCTAATCCATTGAGACGTCAGCGAATCAAGGGCATCTTCCATACGCCTTTGAATGTGGAGAACCGGTTACCATGTGCTCCGAGCGAGTGATTGAGCTGGACTGTCCTGTCCCGGGGTTATCCTTCAATGGTGTTTGGTAGTGTACCACCGCAACATCAGCATCAGCATCAGCTGGATAGACTAAGTACTGGCCAGACCACCGGCGGAGGCCTTCCCCGGGCAACCCCGCGCGGCCATGCCCAACCTGGTAATTCAGGCGGTGCGGCTGCGGGGAAGCTGGAGGACCGGCCCGGCTCAGGCAGTGAGTATTGTTGTGCTTCCGATGTGGAGTGATCGCTTTCGTTCCGGTTGTTATTCTAGTTCATGTCAGATTCCAGTGTACGGGCCCCCAATCACAACAGTGAGGGATTTAGTTATCCTGCATATTCATTCTGCAAGTTTCCCCTGTAACTAGGACCTGAGCTCTAGATACATTAGCCTCTGGGTAGCGCCCGTCTTTGTTCTATTGGCAATACCATACTGTGATTGATTAAGAAATAGTACAATGACATTTGAGCGGAATGTCGGAGTGAGAAGGATCCAGGACGAGGGAGATTCCAGCAACAATTCAGACATCCTTAGGCGACCACTCTGGACTCGACCATCGATTCAGTTGATTGTCAATATAGACTGATATGCAGGGGACTGCAAAACCTCGGAGGCAGAACGTCTCTTATCTCTATCGAGTGCCAACAACAACCGAAGCAAGGCTTTCCATTCCTCGCGAATGTCCATCTCCTGTAGCTGCCGCTCCAAGGGAAGAACCGGAATAGTGTCCTTGATACGCCTTGCATCAGCAAAGGTCTTCCCAAGGGTTTGATCATACAAATCCACATCTTCAATAGGCGAAGGATCCCATTGTGGATATAGACGCATCAGGTTAGCAAGCATGATGGTATCAACGAGTACATCGTCCCGTAGCACGGGGAACCCAAAGGCACCGGCACTGAATCGCTCGTAATTGGGTCACCCCGAGAGCCCATAGATCGGAGCTATGAGTGTAGCCTTTCCCCTCCCACACTTCGGGAGCGCGTGTCAACAAGGATCCGATCAGGGGTTCAGAAAAGCCGTTGTTTTTTCGCTGCCAAAACGTCAGTGTGGTGTTTGCCATGCTTCAAAGACATACCCTCTGCTAAATCCGATAGCTTGACTTCGTATTCGTGAGCGCCAAGAGAGTCGATCAAGATATTGTCCGGTTTTATATTTGGACATGTTAGCGAGTGCTAGAGGCAAGTCCGGGAGTGACATCCTACCCGAGTGAATTCGCCCGTTAGTCTCAAATACAACTAGGGCTTGAAGTACTGCAGTAACAACTGCCTTGGCCAAGCGATAATCCCGTCGGTAAAGCTCAGGATCCAAGTCATACAGGTTGCGCTCCATCCACTGGATTACCAGGCCGTGCGGGACCTGGCCCGCGCCGGTTGCATGCCTCTTGTTGGTATCCTTTGTACCGACCAAACCATTGCCTACGCCAGGAATAACATCAAGCAGCGGTCGGATGGTTTTGCATGACGAGACGCCCCTCCTGACGTGCTCGTGATATTCGGTCTCCAGGGCTGCCCTGCTCTCAGCCGGGCGCGTCTTGATAACAACCCTATATAGGAAGAAGTGTCAGGTCACACTTTAGTGCCAAGGGATATAGCAACAACCATTTAATATCATCCTTATGTTTGGCCTCGAGATGGTGGGCTTTGAAGAGTGAAGCCATGCTCCACACATTCCCCAGTCTTCCCGTTATTTTATGATACCCCCCTCTCGCCACGAACAATCCGGCCAATCTCAAAGGTAGGGACAGACGATAAGGACGTTATCGACCGAACGCGTCGCCGGGGACAACCGCGTGAGGACAGCGCCATTTGTGGTGCAATGGGAGACAAGCCAGGGGTGCAGACGACGAGATGATTAGCCTTTCCAAGCACGGGCCTCCACGAGCTGATCAGTCATTCGAGAATGGGCATGTGACTCTAGACAGGCAACCAATTGGCACGCATGATTAGCTGCAGCCTGCTGTTCATGTATCCATGAGTCCATCGCCCGTCAAATGAAGTCGTGTTTTCAGATGCCCTGCAGGACGATAGATATCTGCGTGGATGAGGCGTTATATGTGCCTGAGGCCCATACATCTAGATGTCTGCCCGGGGATTTGACTATGATACTGCAGGCTACCGAATGGTCGAACCAGGTAAATCCTACGTCAAATTCTATGCAAGTCCCTGCACAAATCTTGAATATGCGAGTTAGGTGCTTTACGCGATGCTTCCCAAGATGGATCGGTAGCAGGCCGAGGGTATAGATAGCAGTGATGGCAGCCTGTTGAGCAACTCGGTTAGGTGCGCTTCTAGGAGTGAATGTTATTGCCAAGTCAGCCATATGCCAGAAGATCAGAATCTTGGATCCGTACGTTAGGTGTCACGGGGGGTTTCATCACGGTTGTAGTCATGTGACGGCTGAGTGCTGATTCGAGGAGGTGCCGGTGGGGCCTCGGCCCTACCATTGATGCGGGCCACTGGATGACGGACCTTTTCCCCCTTCTCGGAGACTGGAACTATCTACTACCGCGTATAGATGAAGTCTTATTGCTTCATCTCATCATATCATCCCGACGGGTGCTAGCGATCTCCGTCCCAGCAACATGAGGTCATGTGCTCGTCCCCTCATTGCGATCCGTGCACAAAGCTCCCGTCCCCTGCTGCGTCTGCCACGTCAATTCCCCTCCCTGTCGCCTGGAGCAGCTTAAAGACCCAACCATTTCACCATGAAGCGCTCAACTACTGCCGACGAAGACCATCCTCACAAGCGGCGGCAGACTCTAGGAGAAAACAGGCTCCCCTTGCCAGTGTCGATCCCACGGAGAAATCAGGTCGGTGGAGACCAACCCGAGGTGATGGTGTTGCGCCGGCAGCTAACAGGACGCGTCCAGGACCCCAACTTTGTGTATGATTGGATCCCGCCGCCGGGGACTGATCTCGACCCCACGAGCATGGAACAACCGCCCTCCAAACGCTCGCGTGCAGGTTCAGTGTCGTCCGATCGCGGCCGGCCGGCTTCGGTCTCATCGGGGTATGACAGCAGGTCTTCGTCTAGAGACGCACGATCCTCGACCTATCGAGATAGCAACTATGTTACCATCTTAGAGACCAAGCACTGTTACATGCGGGAGTCTCCGACTGGCCCGCTGCCCGAGGACATTGAACTATGCAAGCAACTACTCCAACAGCCGGCTCCTGTCCCACCGGACACATTGTTTGAACCGGAGTATATGCAGCAGTTTCATGACGCCTTGTTGAACCGATCCGAGATGCGTCTGCTCGTTGATCTGCATCCATTGCTCATGCCCACCGCCGAGAACCAGTTTCTCCGAGGCCGGCAATCTCTACAACATGTCATTGATGGGTATAATGATTTATGGATGAAGACCGAGCCCATCTACGGCTCGAAGCCACAGCCAGACCATACTCGAAGCCTCAAATGGTCCACCTTTGATGAAACCCAACGGCAGAAACTCGGGGTGCGACCCAACGAGAAATCCGTATACACCGCTCGGGAGGAAATGTATTTCCCTTACCTAACAGGGGAAGTCAAGTGTGGCTTGCAGGCGCTAGAGATCGCAGATCGACAAAATTTTCATAGTATGTGTGTCGCCCTTCGCGGCCTAGTTCATTTGGCTCGGACAGCTGGGTGCGTTGAAGCAGTCCACCGGCGAATCCTGGGCTTCTCGATATCCCACGACCTGGAGACAGCTCGCATCTATGGTTATTATCCTGAAATCGAGGGCGACAAAACCTCATATTATCGCCGGTCAATTGCACGAGTTGATATCTGGGCCGAAGCCGAAAAGTGGACTTGCTATAGGTTTGTGCATAGCTTGGACGTGATCTTTCTACCCCGTCATATCCAACGTGTGATGGATATGCTGGACCGGATCCCCCAGCCGCGCGATATTTCATTACTTATTGATATTGACGATGCCGGCGAGGCGCAATCTCTCCCCGAATCTGAAGAGGACGGGCCTACACTTCGGCGGAGCATGGCACTGCGATCTCGCGGCCTACAACCCGAGGTCCGGGCCATGATTCAGACGGTACAGCAGCAAGTGGATCAGCAGTCTGCGCGGTTTGAGCAGGAACGGCAGGAGCAAAAAGCGCAGGAAGTGACTTTACGGGCGCAATTGGAGCAGCAAACCAAGCAGTTGGAGCAAGAACGACGGGAGCGGAAAGAGCATGAAGAAAGGCTACATGCACAGTGGGAGCAGGAACGGCGGGAGCAGAAAGAACAACAAGAGAGGCTACTTGCGCAATTCGAACGTCTAGTGACGCAAGCGATAAACCCGAAATAATGCGGTCCGATTGATGAACACCTGCTACTGCCTCACATTACGTCGACCATGCCGCCGCGGGCGCCGACGACCCCTTGATTCCCGCCATAGCTACTAATAGTCTGTTCGCTTTCCTCTCTAAATAAGCCATTTATCAGACGAAGCAGGCTCCTCTACTACGATACTAATTAAACCTTTCTCCTTATAATGTTTCGGTGCTATCAAGATAGTGTAGGAACAGAAGAAACTGAAGTGACTGTATATCCCCACAATAAGACGTTTTCGCATGAATGGAATAACAGTGGAATATTATATCAAAATAGACACAATGCCTCCACATTCTCCAAATATGGCCATACAAAAAACCTCGACGGTAAATAAGATACATTCCTCTCTTTCCCTTCCCCTGTGCATGTCGCTACTTATAACCTTTGAGCATATACCACATGACTACAGTCAACCTAGTCAGCGATGTACTTCACGAAGATCCTTGGGAAGAATAAAGAAAAAGAGAAAAAACATACAAGTTATGCATCATATGCACGTCCTTCCGCAGAGCATCTTTCCGCACATCCGCCAGAAACAGCTGCACAGCTTCAGCACTCCACCCCAGCACATGAGTGAACGTCGCTACACTGAATGCTTCCAGCCCTTCCAGAAACTGGAGCATGTTGAGAGTGCCCGTCTCTTTCTAATCCAGATCAGTCTCCGCCAATGTATGGGTGCGGCGTTAGATCGGCACGTACCAGTCGCCGATCCATCGCCCACGGCCCGAGAGGCAAGGGATACACGCGATGATGGATGTTGCGGAACCCTGCCGCAGCAGCATAGTTGACTAACTCGGTCCCAACGGTCACTGGCCGGCCCATTCGCTCGCAGGCCTCGGCAAGCAGCTCATAGAACTTGTTCACGTTATTATCCTCAGTGAGAGTACCGTCTTGGCTGTAGTTGACCAGGTGAAATTCCTGGAATTCGATCCACCCCCCGACGCGGGTTTGTCTGCCGCATGATCAGTTCAGGTCATGAGAAAGAGATATGAGGTACTACTCGTAGGCCTGGTGGAAGAGCCGAGGCCAGTCTTGGATCGATCCACACATGTAGCGGGCGTGGATGAGGTCGAAGGGTTGCCGCGGGGGCCAGTCGGCTTCAACATCGTCCACTTCGAAGACCACGTTGGGGGGCACACTGTTGAGTTAAGGTCGGTTCGGGAAGAAGAGGGGGAAGCATACAGGTCCGGTTGAATGGGGCTGAGGTCGTTGCCTAGGATCTGAGAGGGTTAGCGCCAGGGGGAAGGATTGGGCTTGGTGACATACCATTTTGATGTTGGGATATTGATCTCCTGCGGGGGATGTCAGTGGAGGAAGATTGGGTATCAAAGATCTACGGACCAACTTCAACTGCCCATAGCCCGGTTCCGGTGCCAATGTCCAGCACCCGCAAGGGCTGCTCCACTTCCACCGGGGCGAGGAATAGCTGGCCACTCATGGCGATCTTGAACATGCAGTGCATCATGTCCAGTCGGGCTTGCTCCCGTTCATCGTTGGGAAACTTGTAGCCTGTCGGGATGAATCTTTGCCGCATGAAGAGCTAAACGAAAGAAACTTACTGCCTTCCTTGTAGGCGTGGAAGCGTCGTCCATGGACCCATGTATAGTCGAAGACGGAGGAGCTCAACGAGGTCGCATAGCTCTCGCTGTGAACAGTCAGCCCGGCGTAACGCAGTGCGAAGGACATACACATCGGTCGGATATTCTCCGTCCTCCATCAGACCCCACGTGTCATCCTAGGGTTCGTGTCAGCCCCTGAGGCCCGTCACTCGGCACAACGGTCAACCCACCGCGGGATCGACCAGCACATGGTGCACGGACGGTACATCAACCTCAATGGATTCGATCGGCTGGGAAGACGACATGATCAACCGAAGAGACGCTGCTTTGGGTGGAAATGGGTGGATTGAGTGTGGTGTTGGGTGGGGTGGGGTGTGGCCAAGTGGCCACATGCTCGGTTACTTAAGTACTGCGACCAATCTGCTGGGTTCTCAGCAAAAGTCCCCCCGATGCTAGACTGGACCCGGTATAGCCCTATCCATAAGCTCTCCGGTGGACATGAAAAAAACGGTTTGTTTTGTTCCATCGAATCACCGTTTATCTGAACGGCCGGAATTATAGGAATACTCGGCATCACCGGCAAAATCAGAAGAAATCATTTTTCGAAATTGTCCACAAATCCGAGGCGCTCTAAGCTCCCATAATACTCTATCAGAAAGCCTTTTCTTGGCAGGGCGAGAGGGTCGGCGTCAACAATGGCTATACCCAGAACAGACTAACGGTAGGTCCAAATAATATCATAGACGGTCGGTATAAACTGGGCGTATCTAGTGGACCGACACAGTATCGGCAGACCCACAGCCAGAACTCGGCAGTTGTCGACCCATGTGGCCGTTTCTTCATGCCCCTCCTTTTGTTCATGGCCTTGTGTGCCTCTTGCGTCCCGAAAATGAGTCCCCCTTCGAATAGTCTGGCCGATTTGGCCGCGCAAATCAGCCACGCCACCGAGCAAGTCAATGCCTTCCTGGCGGCCAACGGCCATCCGCAGCCCTCATTCGATCGTGATGCACCTTCTGCATTCCCGGAAGCACCGGCCGCCATTCAGGCCGCCCGTCAGCAGATCCTGGATGCCTGCCAGACCATGTACGATGCATTGGTGGGACCGGCCGAGCATCTTCGCTGGATGGCGTGTAGGGTATGTCTGAACCAGTTGCAGATAGGAGGGGGGAAAATAAGAAATAAAATAAATAAAAAAGGAGACAGACAAAGACAGACAGACCTCCCCCCCCCCTAAAAGAAAAAGAAAGAAGGAAAGAAAGGAGAAACTACTGACACCAAATAGTACCATGACATGTCCAGCCTCCGATGGCTTTACCACTTCAACATCGCCGCCGCCATCCCACTGGACCGGGCCGTCCCGTACAGCGAAGTCGCCACCACAGCCAACGTGGATGAGAACCGACTGAAGAGCGTCCTGCGCCTGGCCATGACAAACCGGCTCTTCTGCGAGCCGCGCCCCGGCTTCGTGGCCCATAATGCCGCCTCAGCCCTCCTCGTCACGTCGCCCGCCCTGAACGACTGGGTCGGATACACCACCGAGGAAACTTATCCCGCCTCAGTCAAGCTGGTCGAGGCCACCGAGCGCTACGGATCCAGCCAGCTCGCCACCCATGCCGCCTACAACCTGGCCTTTGACACCGACGAGCCCATGTTCGTGCACCTGCAGCGCTTCCCGGAGCGGGAACGGCGGTTCGCCAACACTATGGTCGAGATGACCTCCACCGAGGGATATGGCGTGCATCATTTGGTGGATGGGTACCCGTGGGAGGAGATCCAAGGCACCGTGGTGGATGTATTTCTCTCTCTCTCTCTATTCCCTTGACATGGAAGGTTCGTTGGGTCGATGTTAATGTTTCCAGGTCGGTGGGTCAACAGGCCACGCGAGCATCGCCATCAGCCACAAGGCCCCCGCGGCCCAGTTTGTCGTGCAGGATGTCGAGGGGGTGGTTGAACAGGGTCGCTCCGCCCTACCCTCTGCATTGACTGAGCGCGTCACCTTCCAGGTGCACGACTTCTTCACCCCACAACCGGTCAGCGCAGACGTGTATCTCCTGCGCTTCATTTTGCATGATCATCCCGATGCCCAGGCCGTCAAGATTCTGCAGAACCTTCTACCCGTCATGAAGAAGGGCAGCCGGGTGATTCTGAATGAAGGAGTGCTGCCGGAGCCATTGTCGCTGGGAAGGAGCGAGGAAAGAATTGCACGGTAAGTGGCGCCCTGTTTTGGGTCGTAGCCTAGCTAATGGGTATAGAATCATGGACATGGAGATGATCACCACCTTTAACGCGCGGGAACGCCCACTTGATGACTGGAAGAAGCTGTGCCAAGACGCACATCCCGGGCTGAAATTGCAGCGATCCTTCAAACCGGCCGGGAGTATCATGTCCATCATGGAGTTTGTCATGGAAGAATAGTTGAACTCACTGGCCGAGGGGGCTACACGGTCTCGGATAGGCACAGCCAAATGATCAATAAATCTTGATGAATTTATATACTTGTCGGGGTCGAGGAGATTGACCCGTAGAGTTGAGATACAGCCTGCTTAATTCTCGGCTGAGTGGAACCCTTACAGGTCATGGTGAGGTATCCTATCTGTGACCAGGCGACTAGAGAACAAGATTCTCGAGGGACCACAACATATTCTCGCGTCCAAGGCCACTATATAACCCATTAGCTTTTTGTAGG
>KV907515.1:262852-328682 GCA_001990825.1 Aspergillus carbonarius ITEM 5010
CTTTGTTTGAAATGTGTTTTTTTACATGTTTTATTGACAGGCAGGTTGCCTACGGGTCCACGCGTATGGAGTAGCCGAAGACGACATGGCAAAGGCAATCTTCATTGCTAGGTCGCTCATTGTCATAATACAATATTCCGCTGGACCGGTTCGTAGGGAATCCCCCATTCTTCACAGAGGTCCCTCTTGCGGTAGTCTGTAAAAGCCCCTAAATCATCATCGATTTGGCCCAGGATCGCCAGCAGGCTCTTCCGGTCGCTACTATCCTGGAGGCATCGGCCGGCGACGTAGAGGGGCTGGAGCAGGTACTTTCGGACCACATCGCTGGGCATCCCGTGGGCTATGGGAATGATCTCGGATGCATGGTGACGAAGACTTTCCTGCAAGGATCGGTATGTGACAAGGAGATCCAGCTGGGGGGGTTGCTGTTGCAGGAACAGTTCCACGGGCCGGTGGATCAGTAACACCATCCGGGCCATGTGATAAAAGGCCATCGCAATCGCGCAGGTGTCACTTGAGAACCATGTCTCACGGGTGAATAACTCGGGGGGTGGACCAGGTTCCAACCCATCCATCTGCGTTGCAGGCTGGGACGGTGGCCAGCTAACGGGCGACACGAAGCTAGACGGGAGAATACCATGCCACCGGTCTAGCTCCCCGTTGATGTAATTCCATTCCATGGCGTTGTTCAGGTTGGCATTAACCATCACACACAGCAGCCGGACCAATGCTTTCGAGAACACGGACTCGGTATGTCGCTCGTCGGTGTAGTGAATGACGAGATTCCCGGTGTCATCTAAAGGTAGACCCCCGAACTTGCGCCAGACCGAGAGGTCGTCGGGGTTTATCCTGGTACGCTTTCGCGACACGACTAAGAGCCAATACAGGTCAACGCTGCCACCGCTACAGCATCATCAGAACGAGACTCACAGGCATCCATCATGTCGTTACTGGCGAGAAACCAGAATATGGATTCCACCACGTTTGCAGTCTGCGGAATAGGGTGCGAGGGCTGCAACTCCACCGCGCCGCTCAGATGGGGACGAAGCAGTTTGTAGATGCCGTCTAGATGGCCTGACCAAGCTCGCAAGGTCACACTCAAATCCTCATACTGGCACAGGATGCATGCAGCTAGAAGCCGAAATGTCGCTGCTGCAATCTCCTGGTCGCCCAGGACGCTGTAATCCACACTCTGAGGAGTCAATCCGGACTGGTAGATACAAGCAGGCGACATGTGGCAGTCCGATCGGTCTTCGTGGGAGATCTGGCGAGCGAGGATCTGAATGGCCCGCTCGTAGTATTTGGCCCCGTACCAGAGAAAGTCCAGCTTCGACTCGGAAAACGCTTTGAACATGGCTCGGTGGCAGGCCGTTTGTCGAACACTCGATTCAGGGTCTTTCACCTGCCCTAACTGCTTGGCTGCAAGCGCGCAGGCCGCATACCGGATCAATGCACTCATGTCCGCAAGGGACACAATATAGCGGCTAAAGTAGTGGGTGTCGTTGCCCAGGTCCATCCACCTTCCAGGCCCCTCGGAGAAGTACCGAAGGAAGAAGGCAATCTCACATCGGTCCTGATAGCTATCCGCGACAGAATCCTCCTGCCACAAACAGGGGTCCGCCGATGTCCGAGGCTGCTCGTGACTCAGCCGACGGAGTCCAGGATTGCTATGCGGATGACGGGGACTTGGTTCTGTCGTCTTCTGGACGGGAGGCTCTGTGGGCGCCTGAAGCGCGTCTCTTTTTACAGCGAACCCATCTGATGGGGCAACGACCGTAAATGCATTGACCAAGGCAATGACATCAGTCGGGACAGCTGGTGACGCTGGCGATGTGGGAGCCGTGCCGGGGGCATGCACTGCCTGACTGCTCAAGTTGACTGCGGACCGGTCAGTGGCCACCGAGGCCTCGCGTGGGAGTAAGTATTACCTGGCTGGGGGCTGTCCACTGCCCATGCGACGTCGGGGGATCCCCTGGGGGAGTCGGGAGACCGACTTCTCGGGCGAGGGTCGTGGCTGCGTGGCGACGATCCCGCGAGAAAGGAGTACGCATGTGGCCGGAACAGACTGTCAATGATGCGACAGGATTGGCCACTCCGCAGGCATTGGCCACACTCGGGCTTTTGCTCATCACATTTGATTTTCCGCCTCCGACATGCAGGGCTAGAAGGTCAGTCCGGCTGCCGGGACCGGCAATAGCAGGGCACGCACCAGCCTTTGCGGGACCGTTGTGGTTCTTGCCTGACAGAGAGTCGACGGGGGCTGGGGGAATCGGGTAGTTGGCCTGTCATCGGAGGAGACGACATCAGGGGGTGCCCATGGTCTGTCTAGTAGTGAGGGGGATCTGGGGAGGGTTGATGATGTGTCCGGCCGACGAAAGGCAACAGCGGCGGAGAAACACGTGATGCGGGGGGGCCCTGATGTCATGCTTCAGTTATCCAGGCCAGCTGGGAGCATGCGTCTGCTTTTGGCCCGATCTGTCCGCACGGAGAGTGGAGGAAACTGGACTGGTGGCTGGTGGAGCAGCGCAACATCAAGAGCGGGGGAATGGAATGAAGGGTTGCCAACTGGTCTAGAAGCCGCCGATTGTGGGGTCGCCTGAATTGCCTGTTTCGGGGGCCGCCAATGTTGCCCGATCGGGTAGTCCTGCCCGAAGATGTTCATCGTTCTATTGCCTTTCCACCGCGACCGGGTCCAGACTTCACGATGTCCACGTCTTCAACATCACCCTCATGGCCTATTTAATGGGCCACTGGGTCGTCCCTCCGATCACCAGGATACCAGTCTTCTGACATCCCATCCCATCTCAATCTATTCCCGCGCGTTCTTGCCATCCTCGCCCACCACCATGCCGCTCTACCAGCCGTCCAACCTCGACGACAACGTCCTCTCCCACTTTTCCCTCCAGGGCAAAATTGCCGCAGTCACCGGCGGTGCCCGAGGCATCGGCCTCGAGGTCGTCCGCGGCTTGGCCGAGGCCGGGGCCGACGTGGCCCTGATCTACGCGTCCAACCGCGAGGCCGACCAGACCGCCGCCCAGGTGGCTGCAGCGACGGGCGTCCGCGTGCAGGCTTTCCAGTCGGATGTCACCGCTCGGAGCACCATCGCCGCTACTCTCGCCCAGATCGCCGAAGAGTTTGGTCACGGCCGATTGGACGTCGTCGTGGCCAATGCCGGCGTCTGCACCAACTCCCCCAATCTCGAATACGATGAGGAAAGCTGGGCCAGGGACAACCGGGTGAACTACGACGGGGTGATGTGGACGGCCCAGGCCGCGGGTAAGATCTTCAAGAAGCAGGGGCGCGGGAACCTGGTCATCACTGCCTCAGTGAGCGCCATCCTCGTCAACATCCCCCAGACCCAGGTCGCCTACAATGCCTCCAAGGCCGCGGCGGTCCATCTCGCCAAGAGCCTGGCGGTAGAGTGGACCGACTTTGCCCGAGTCAACTGTATTTCCCCGGGATTCATCATGACCAAGAGTAAGTAAGCCGTCGAGGCAACCGGGACGCTAGACTGATAAGCCCTAGTGCTCACCCAGCAGCCCAAGGAACTGTTCGACAAGTGGCTGAACATGGTCCCCGGTGGCCGCATCTGCGATCCCCGGGAGCTGAAGGGAGTAAGAGCCGGATCCTCCGTTTCATAACCTAACTGACCTCTCCTAGGCGTACGTCTTCCTTGCCAGCGATGCTTGCCCTTATATGACCGGTGCCAACATCGTCATTGATGGAGGATACACCTTGCCTTAGATATGATTGATGAAAAACAATAAACCTTTCCTTCACTCCAGTAGATCACGCCCAATATATCCTCCATGCCTCGGCACCATTAGCCCCGGATCAGCATCCGGCTGTGTATATTAGGCAGTGTGGTACGATATCCAGCCTGTCTTTCTGCCCTCGGAGTCGACAGGCCATGCGTGCCGGGACAGCGATGTGATGGCATGCGTCATGGCGCACAGGCACGCCTCTTAATTTTCCTCATCCGGATAGTATGATGCTGCTCCAGAGCAGACAACGCCCGGATGGACCAATGGTCACCGGAGACGAGCGGCAAGTGAATCTGCCGCAGACGTGGGCTTGCGTCCTGTCCGAACCACGCCGTGTCGATCGTTTCCTTCAGAGTTCTTCCCCCGCAAATGTCGGGAGCGGGGAGTGACGCCCTAGCCCGGATGTAGCATGTGATGCCCCTATATAGAGCGGGCGATGGCCACCGGGGGATGGGTGGCAGTGAAGCGTCTTTGAGCTACCCTAATATCTAATAACCGGCTATATCGCTTTGTTTTCAATATCACTGGTTTTCTTCTTCTTTGGTTTGTCTTTGGTTGCTGCGATGGGACTCCAGTGGGTCTCCGGCGAGGAGCCCTACTTCGGGCTCACAGGTGGATGGCTGACAGTCTGGATCACGGTAAGCTCCCTGGCATGAGAGTCCGGAAATAATTGCTAAACCTCGCAGGTGGCCTGTGCCACTGACATGACCCTCTTTGGATACGATCAAGGTGTTTTCAGTAGGTACCGCTTCCACCTACTTCAGGAGAGACACTCAGGGTTTTAAGGTGGCGTGGTGGTGACAGAGAACTTTCTTGAGACACTGGATCTCGTGGGATCCGGCAAAACACAGGTTCTTTCCACGGTGACTGCTATCTACGATGTGGGTTGTTTCTTCGGGGCAATCCTCGCCTTTAGCTTTGGCGAGCGTCTCGGTCGAAAGACGTCTATCATCTGGGGCACGGCGATCATGGCCGTGGGCACGATTCTACAGGCGAGCTCCTATAACCTCGCCCAGATGTTTGTTGGCCGTGTTGTTTCAGGGTACGCAGTTCACCTGATGCCTTCGATCTAGGCTCACCGATGCGATATAGTCTAGGAAACGGCATCAACACCACGACTGCCCCGATCTGGCAAACGGAGACCTCCTCGCCGCGGTGGCGCGGCAGACTAGTCATCTTTGAGATGTTGATGAACCTGGCTGGGTATTGTTTGGTCAATTGGATCAACTATGGCCTATCCTTTCATGGTGGCTCGGTCGCCTGGCGGTTTCCCATTGCCTTTCAGTTTATTTTCATCTTTGTCCTGTTCGCAACGGTACCATGGCTCCCAGAGTCCCCGAGGTAAGCCCTCCCCTTCATATCCTATTCCCGGTTTGTCTCTCATCTGGACACCAGCTAATCCATGCTCCGTCAGATGGCTCATGGGCCAAGGCCGTGTCGCCGAAGCAGTCGAGGTGATCGCATGCATCGAAGCAAAGTCGGTCAACGACCCCTATATCTCCACCCAGCGCAACGAAATCGAGTACAGTATCCAGTACGAAAGAGACAACGCCGTATCGTGGCGAGACCTCTTCCTTGGCAAGAAAACCAACGACACCAAGACACTCCGACGGCTAATCCTGGGTGCGGGCACGCAGTTTATGCAGCAATTCGAGGGAGTCAATGTTATCTCATACTACTTGCCCACGGTCCTGATGGAATCGGTTGGTCTGTCTAACGACATGTCTCGGTTACTGACTGCCTGCAATGCTGTATCCTACTTTGTCTTCACCTCCGGGGCTGTGCTTCTGGTGGAGAGATGGGGCAGACGTGGTCTGATGATGATTTCTACGGTCGGGCAGTTCTTTTCTTTCTTGCTGATCACCATCATGCTGCGGTTTTCGGACACCCAGCCGAACGGGGAGAAATTCGCCTCGGCATCTATTGTCTTCTTCTTCCTCTTCTACATTGCATTCGGGCTCGGTATGCTAGGGGTGCCGTGGCTTTATCCGACGGAGATCAGCTCGCTTCCGATGCGAACCAAAACTGCAGCAGTGTCGACTGCGACGAACTGGTAAGCCTGACCGGTCAATACCGTTGATCAAGGCTGATAGACTAGGATCATGAACTTTGTGGTCGTCGAAATTACCCCTATTGGCATCCAGAGCATCGGGTGGAAGTTCTGGGTGATCTGGACGGTGTTTAATGCCGCATTCCTCCCGGCCATCTATCTCTTCTATCCTGAGACAGGTGAGCAGCACGCCTCCACAAGTCTAACCAAAGCTGACACTCCCAGCCAACCGGACACTAGAGGATCTGGATGCCTACTACCGTTCGAACCCGCCTTTGATTGTCATTCATGATCCGGATGCAATTAGCGTGAAGCGACCACTCAAGTATATCCAGCACGAAGACGAAGAGCTACGGAAGACTACTGCACATGGGGGAGCTAACCTATCCAAGGTAGACGAACAGACTGTCGAGCATGTTGAGTAGGAACAATATATCAGACATGTGGTTGTGTGTATCTGGGTCGGATGTATCATTGGGTTGACTCTTCTACGTTTGCACTTCATTTGTCGTCCACCGTCATTTCCTTATGTTCCATCGGTTCGTTCATTGATGACTCTGATGATTTATGTCTTGTTAAGGAACTGCAGGTTAATGAATCTACCATTCTTACCATCATTCCAAATCTTCAATATGTCTTCCCAGCCTGACCGAACGGCATCCCATGGTACAGTCACATCCGCGATCTACAAGTAGCATCCTACCCTGAGTGATCAGGATGTGACACGCAACAAAGGAAAAGTGCTTTCTGTCGTGTCCCGCCGATCAGTCCTAGCGGGCGGTTAAAGCGCTGCTGCTGTTGGCTGGCATCAACCAGGACAATCCCTGCTATGAAAAATGTTTCGCCCAACCGTCGGCAGGATTCCGGGGTACTTCACAACATTGGGATCATTCCGGAGGCTGACCGCATATGTGGCCGCCTGTCACTTCCCCAGCTGTGGTTCTTCTCTACTGGGATCCGATTCCTGGATGCATTCAACCAAGAAAGAAACCTCCTAAATCGGAGCCTTGCGGCGGCTTCCCACCCCAGCTACATGCCTACATTCAAGCCTTAAGCTGTCCCTCCCATTTGCCAACATCTTCTCATATTTCATCCATTCTGTGCTCAGTTTAGCAACACACTCAAGACAACTAAATGTCTACCGAACCCGTTGACGTCCTCATAATCTGCGGCGGTCTCGCTGGATTGACCGCCGCCCTCACGCTGGCCCGTCAACTCCACACGGCCATCCTTTTCGATAATCAGTCCTACCGCAACGGCAATGCTCCTTTCATGCACATGATCCCCACATGGGACCACAAGGACCCGGCCTTATTCCGGGCACAAGCCCGTCAGGAGACCTTATCGAACTACTCCACCATTCGCATCGAGGACATCGGCATTAAAAAGGCCGAGACAGGCGACGATGGCCTCTTCCACCTGACCCGACGCAAATGACCACGTTTGGAAAGAAAGAAAGTTGAGCCTGGCCACCGGGTCCCCAGGACATCTTTCCGCATATCCCTGGCTATGCTGAGGCGTGGGTAAAGCGCATGTATGAGACCCCCTTCTGCCCACTCACTGATGGTGCTGACTTTATTGTAGCTTTCACTGCCTGTTCTGCAAAGGATACGAGGACAGAGCTGCAAACCAAGCAGGTGTCCTCGCCATTCAGTCCGCCGCGGATGTGCCCATGGCTATGCATCAGGCGGAGAATGCCGCCCAACGGGCCGCGCAGGTCACTATCTATACCAATGGACAAGAGGACCTTGGGGGCCCAGTTGACGACCGTTCTGTCTAGCCAGGGCACCAACGCCGTGTTCAAGGTTGACAACCGTGAAATCACCGGCTTGGCGCTGCATGGTGATGACTCCGTTCAGGTATAGCTCGCCGATGGCAGCCAGGTCGAGGAGGCGTTTCTCGTGCATAATCCCAACACGCAGGTCAAGGGCTCGTTGGCTCGTCAGCTTGGACTGGACCTTTCACCTAGCTTTGTTCCGGGCACTGGTGATGTAGCTGCCGCTGCGCCTTTTCATCAGACGAGCATTCGGGGGGTGTTTGCTGCGGGTGATTGTATCACTCCGTACAAGGTCGTTGCAGGGGCCATTTCGAGTGGATGCAATGCGGCTGTTGCAGCTTCGGCGCAGTGGCTGGCGGAGAAGCATGGTCATCAGCCGCTGTTCTGATTCCTCGCTTTGCTTTATGGTGTGCTGAGTCAAAGTATTAGTATGGCAAGTTCAAAGAAGTCAGTACCTTACTCTGACTAATGTCGCTCTTGACGCACTTGGTCCACGCTCTAGCTATTTGTTCGGTAACTGTAGATCTATATTTACTATTAAATGTAAAAGTCAGAGTTTGGCAATAGGGATGATATGTCTGCGAAACCCTGGCAAATGTTGATGCACGTCAAGGGAGCAAATATCTAATCCGTTGTAATCGGCTAGGGACAATACTCTTCACCGAGAGTTTTCCTCAGTGTTTAATTCAATCTGCGCGTACGCGAGGAGCCTTGGGTACCAACAGCCAACTGATTCCTGTGGCAGCGAGTAGAGCCAGCAACATGGGCTGCAGGGCCTTGACGCCTGTGTGAGAGGAGATGATTCCCGTCAGCACGGGGAAGAGTGATCCGCCGACCTGACCAAGGACGAAGACGAATGCTGAGACCATTAAGAACCGTTAGCCTATTCATCGAACCGAACCTACAGGCACGTACCGATTCCCGAGGAGCGTATATTGGCTGGAAATATCTTGGACGCCACTGAGATGCCCTGTAGAGCCGTGAGCTCGCTTGACCCGTCATGTGGACATTGGATACGCACCGTCGCGAAAAATGGCCCGGAGAAGAAGCCCAGTAGGGAGATGGCCACCGCCTCCACAGCGATGTTGGGGACCCTTGATTAGGAGTCAGTCACCATGTCTTCAGAAACCAGCAATAAAAACTAACAGCCAGAAAACCAGCTCGAGACCCACACACAGAGCTGCGTAGATAAACACCATGCGACGCTCTCCCAGTCGGTAAGTCGGTTCCGCTAGGATCAGGCGACCAAGGAATCCCCCGCCGTAGAAGCCTGTCGGGATATAGCCCATCTGTTGGACGTCTCCATGTCGAACATGGACAAGGTATTCGACGATCCAGCCTATGAACCGTTAGTCTGCTGCGAGCCTGGTTGGTGGTTGTGGCCTACCGCCTGCCGTGATGGCCGCTCCCAGGAAGAAAAAGAAATATAAGCTTGTCAGCCAGACGGCTGGAACTCTCAGCGTATCCTTGATTTCTCTAACAGCACGACGGCGTTTTGAGTCCACACTGTCGGTCAGTTGAGTAGCTGGGACTGGTGTTGTCGACATTCTATCCCGGAAGGCTATGAGGACCAGGACCAGGTTAACTGCGCCCAGTCCCAACGGAAAGATGTAGAACAGGTTCCACTGAGATTGCCGATTTGCCGATGCCACAGCAGTTGCAACCAATGGGCCAACCAGGCATCCGGCCATGTACATGGCATGGATGAATCCAAGCCATCGATGGGCGGCTTTCACCGATGACACATAGGTATTCGCGTGGGTGTCATTAAAAGCCTGTCCGAGACTGGCCAGGAAAAAGGTGACCGCGTACAGTGGAAATGGGGGAAGCCAGGCCCGCAACGCATGGGCGAGCACCTGGAACGAAGCTCCCAGGGCGAGTATGGCACCTAAGCCCAAGTATTGACAGATGGAGCTGTTGGTGAGGGCAGCGACGAGCCAGCCTATGAGAGTGGACACGTATCTGGTGTTTATCAGCGGTTCAACTCATTATATTTCGACCTTTGCAGCCGGGAACATACATAACGACGACAAGTCCTGTGCTAACGTGGTAGGATTGGAGCACGTATGGGAGCAACGAACCGAGACTACCATCATTGACACCGGCGACAAAGAAGGAGAAGCCGGATGCGATGAGCTTGAGGTGAAGAGATTTTTTTCCTGGGGTGGCATCAACTATGGTGGGATCGTCCACCACTGGGACAATGTCGGTGAGAGTGATGGCTTCCGGCTCCGCGTGAGGATCCATGGGGTCCAGCAGCTAGGAGAAAGAAGTCTACAGCAGTAGGAAAAATCAACCTGACAACCCTATATGCAGTCTGTTGACCCCTAGTCAAATGATGATAAGGAGGATAATACAGGAGACGGACAAAAGGTTATAAACGATAAATCAGTGTGGCGGGAAGACCTGCCGAAACGGGTAATATGCGCCACTGGGGGCTCGTGCGGCTCGCCTGAGTCCGTCAGGCAGCCATCTGCGGGGTCTGGAGAAGGCTTCCCCGGTCGCATTTGTGACCTGTTGTTACTCGGTCGAGAATGTCTTGCGGAGATGTCAATCGTAAGATTTCATTCTTATTTGCAAGGATCATAGTGGTAAAACTTGATAGTTTCTGTTTTGGAGCCAACCTGGAGAGCCTCGTCAAGATATATATATATTGTGTCAGTCAGGACCTTCCCTTTTTAGTGAGGAACACAACTACAAAATCTACGGCATTCAAGCGGACAGATTGAGCATTGGTATGTTTCTACCATGTATCAACTCAGGCTCAAGTAACGACTTTTCATAAACCCCCCTATTTCTTTCCGTACCTGGAGTGTTCATGCTGATTTCCCTATCGCTCTTGTGTCTAGGTTCATGGGGGTTGGGCTTAACCCAGCCATTTCATTGGTTCTGTGGGCGGATCGCTACGGCACGTCCTTGTCGCCTCTGTGGCATCTCTCCGATGAGCAAGGTCATGTGATGCCATGTCCCGAGAAGTTATTTTTAGGTCCGACGTCCACGTGACTTCAATTGTTTATCTCCCATTCTGACTTCTGTTGTTGCAGCCAACAAGGATCTGACTGGATAGAATCAATTCGCAGAACTCACCGGAGGGAGTAACAATAGGTGGAGCACTACACAGGTGGACTAGAGGGTTTCGTGGATTACCAATGGAGCTCATTTTGATAGAAAGCCATCACATGAGGCAGACACATTCCCCGAGGCGATCAATCCAAGCCTTATGACTGAGGTCTCTATGATAAGGCATTCTGCAATGACTACATGATTGTAAGCAACTAAAGCCCCGGACTTGGCTGCATGCTCGAAATCCCGCATATCCGTAGGCTACTGCAGTCTACCACATCCCAAGTCAAGACACATGGACGTGAAAGCTTAGCGGCTCCCACATCGACAATCGACAAACCGATCAGGTTGGTAGGTTGATAAAGAGCCAGTTAGAGATCTGACTTGGGCGCCGCAGGAGATGCCCCGAATCGCTCCTGAATGGCAGCCGCAACCTCATCGCTGTTCTTCTCCAAAAACACCATATGACCATTGCCGTGGATACCAATCTCCCCCAGCTGCAAATGCTGTGCCTGCACCCCGGCTTGCTGCAGAAACTTGACGGTGCACCAGTCGTACGGAGCATGGTATGAAGACTCCGTAGTCACCAAGAGCACAGGGACCTTGCTGATGTTGACCAGCTGTCGGGCCGGCGGATCCTCGGCCTGAATATGACAGTCTGACATGTCCGGCGAATGGGCCGGAATGACGGTGGTGACAATGTCCGAGCTAGGATCCGACACGGCGGGCGTATACGTGAGGGGAATATCAGTGAGACCGTATGGTTTGGTGGGACCGTCTGCAAACATGGAGCTGAAAGGCGGACCGGCAGGCTCGATGGCAACGATGGAGTGCACCAAATCCGCCCGTTGGTCGGTCATCAGCCACGCCATGAGACCGGCCTGGGAATGAGCGATCAGAATGACCGGCTCGCCGATCCGATCCAGCAGGGCGACGCCCGCCTGTTGCATGGCATATTGCTGGGCAATGTTGTCGCTGAGCGATGGCACCGTGCTGGCATAGTAGGCATCAAAGATGGGGTCATGCATCAGCCCGGAGCCAGGCCACTGGGTGTGGAGCGAGGCTTGTGGCCACAGACGATAGTGGGCGGGCGCGGTGAAGTATTTCTGCAGATGTTCGGCCGAGTAGGTCTCCAAGGGGCCGTTGGAGGGCTGCCAGGGACTGCGGCCCCGGAGCGGCTGGTCCAGTAGGTAGCATTCATAGCCCTGCTCGAGGAAGTAGGATGCCCATCCTGGTTGGCCGTCCGGTTTGTTCAGCCAGTTCTGAGGATCCATTAGCGAGGACCAGCCAGGCAGCTCCGGGGGCACCTACCGTGGCTGTCTGAGCCATACCGTGGATGAAGACGATGGGATGGGGCTGGGTGACTCGCGCAGGGGTGAGCTTCTCCACGTACATCTGGTCGGTGTAGATATGCTCGCCCTTGCTGTCGAGCGTGTAGTTGCCGCCGACATAGAAATAGGTGCGTCGGTGGCTGTCGGTGCGGGAGGGGGCTACCAGAGCCAGCAGGTACAAACCAAGCTTTGATAGAATCATGCTGGATGCTGCCGTGGGTTGCAATCCGCAGTGGTGAGGTGGTGAGACGAGGATGTTGGCTGGTCGCGTTGACGTGAGATGGACGCTTGACGTGGGAGACTTGGCAATCCCTTGCAGATCCTCCCGCGCCTTCCGGTTGGAGGATCGATCACATCGGGTCGTGACACCGACACTCAGACGGTCCAGGGTCGAACTGGGTCGAGCTGATCAGAGCAAACCGACGCACTGGCTGGATAACCGTTGCGACCGCCAGTACTCGCGTGGATACTGGCTCAGATGGATGTCCCGCTGCAGCGTACCGTCATCTGGGCTTCTTGCTGAACCGCGTCATGCCGGCTACACAAATCCTGATGTTTCACCTAAATCGATACACAGGAGTCGCATTTGCGGTGACGGCCAGCGATGACCATGTCCGGAGATGACCGTGGCAGTTCATCCCCAACATGGTGGTATGTGTCTAAGTAGTGGTGACACGGGGGAAATAAAGGGACCGACCTCATCCCAACCCTGGCCATTAGCCGAGGCACGCGGGGCACCGCCAGCCTGCGAGGATACACGGTAGGGCCGGCCACACGCAATACGAAGCCCTGCATTGGGGGCGGTTCATGAACCAGTCGGACCTTGATGGGCGGGTGACAGCCACTCCTATTACTACTCCGTACTCTCCAACTATTTCCGGCCCCCACGCGTGCTTCATGAAGACAATTAAGCATCGTGGTCTCGGCCAGCAAAGCTTGTCAGCCATGTTTCAGCCGCCTTGTCCGATCACGGCCATTGGCCAGGTAAATCACTCATGGCCAGCCTTCGCAGGAAAATAGAGTTATTCAGGCGAGCCAATGGCCGGACCCGCGTAAATGGCTGCCTAGTTTGTGGATGAAGCTTGACGCTGAAGCTTCGGTGCATCGTGAGACCCTGACGGTAAGGCTGTATCGTCGGGTTCCGCGGGGTATTGTGACCGGACGGAACCGTACATTACCGTCAGGCAGCAGCAGCAGCAGCAGCCATCATACCCCAGGCACTGCCAGCAGTGGATGAATTCATCGGTCCCATTCATGGGAAATTTCCGACCGCATAGGTGGGTGGACAGTCTTCAAGGTATCTTCATACCATGACCCGGACTCATTCATTCCCCCTCGGCCCTCCCGCCAAGTCCACCAGCCCACCGTCGCTGATGGCTTCCCCCACTCGCCTGCTCAAGCGCCTCGTCCGCCAGACGTGCCGGCATGGCTGGAAATGGCTGGTTGTGTGCGCAGCGCTGATGCTGCTGTCGGCCGCGCTCTGGCTGTATGCCTTGCTGGCATATTGGCTGGCCGAGGATCCGCGTCTCGTCCCGGAGACCATCCAGCGGGCGCGCAATGTGCTCCTCGTGACTGCCCACCCCGATGACGAGACCTTGTTCTTCAGCCCAACCATCCTCCATGGCCACGACAACCCGGATGTAACCCGGGCCTTGTTGGTACTCTCGACCGGTGAGTCGCTGTGTGACATGGTTGCCTGAAAACGAGCCACCTAACGACGGACAGGCGACTACAATGGCCTGGGCGAGATTCGCAAAGGGGAAATCGAGCGCAGTTGTGCCGCGCTGGGCATCTTACCCGCCCGCTGTGTCGTCCTGGAGCATGGGGCGTTGCAGGATAATCCGAAGAAATGGTGGCGCGAGGATGTCATCCAGGACATCGTGGCGCATTACGTCCACATGTGGAAAGTTGACCTGGTATGTCTGGTGCGGAATTGGCGACCACACGCTGACATGGTTGGCTCTAGATCTTCACCTTTGATGATGGCGGAATATCAGGCCATATCAATCACCGTGCCGTCAGTGCCGGAGTGGTGTACGTACATTCCTCCATCACCAGAATGACAGACTGATCATATAGGCAATACGTGGAAAACTTCCCCCACACTCCACCGGTTTACGCGCTACAGAGTACGTTTCTGCTGCGTAAATACTCATCGCTGATTGACTTGGTACTCACCTCGGTGCCTTTCTCCTGGCGCATCGTCAAGGCGGTCTTTACATCGCATGGAAAACAGCTGGTGGGAGGACAGGATCCCTACGGAGATAAGGCACTGCTGGTCAGCCCGTGGAGGACGTATCTCATTGCCCGGGCAGCATTCGGTCAACATGCCAGTCAATATTCCTGGGACCGAGTGTTGTATCTGGTGGTGAGTCGATACATGTGGTTCAACAATCTCTACCGCGTAGCCTAGACTCAAAGCCTATAATTTCTCAGAACTATCGCAATCGACAGTACGGCGTAGCATGTATTAGAAAAAGATCATTTCACATACCTATCCCATGTATCATGTCCGGAAACTTCAGAAATACCGCAACTAGAGGTAGCTCGTCAGGACGAATCGGAAAATCAAGTAATAACTAATCTATATCATCCATTATCAACCCCAACGACGTCAAACTATCCTATCAAGCACCTTCCACCCATCCCTCCCTCCTCCCCCATCTTCTTATCCGAGACACACACAACCCCAACGCCCACATCGCCGCCGCCCCTGCCACCAGCACCATCCCAAACGATAATCGCTGATCGAAGTTCGCAAACGACTTGATCAGTTTGGCGTCCATCTCATGCCACGAGGAACTGCCGAGGTGGCGGAACAGCGGGGTATCCACGGGGCCGTTGAGCATGTGGAGTTTCGGGTTGTCCGGGAGGCCGGTGAGGATGCGGAGGTGGGAGGTGTTGCGTTGCATGGTGTAGATGGTGCTGGACGTAGAGGATTAGTTACGGAACTGCCAATGGAGAGGTACAAAAGGAAAGGGAAGAACACGTACGACGCATAGTGACACCCCGTGCTGAACATGACCGTGATATAGGGCAGAAGGGACCACCGTCGATTGAAGGTGGGGAGGTTCCGCACTAAATCCCCCACGTAGGTATTGTTCGGAGACGCGAGCATCATGCCAATGGAGATGCCGACGGGGTTGGCAGCCGGAGCCACAAAGTCAAATCGACGGAGGGGTTCGAGGGAGCGTTTGCAGGCCATGTCGAAATCGAGAATCGCACCTACTCGAATCGATGGGTCAGTCCTTGTCATTGGGTTTCTTCCATGGGCGGGGGCCAGAGCCGGGAGCAACCCACCGCCATAAGTATACAGAATCATGTAGCGTACTGCGTCCACCCGCTGGACCAGATGGGAATAACTATCCCAGGTGGGCAGGATATGCGGGTAATGGTTCTGCACGAAGCGGGTGGCATTGCGGTCGTCCCAGAAAAAGACCTCCCAGTCGGGATGCTGCTTGAGGCACTCGTCCCGGGCAGCCTTCCACTCCGGTCGCAATGGCTCCGAGCCCAGGTGAACATGATGCAGTCGTGTGGGGATGAGGACGGGATGCCCAGCGTCGGCTGTGGCATAGGTGCTGTTGTACGTCGCAAAGGTCACGTCAAATCCATCATGTTCCTGGGTAATGATGGCGTCTGCAGAAGACCCTTTCCACACAAAAGGGAGGCGAAGGAGAAGGTACAGATTCCAGAGAAACGGGGCAAGAAGACAGGTCAGGATGAAGAGCAGGATGACTGCCAACAGCAGTCGCATGCGTGTGTGGGCCATTGCAGCGGGTGCTTAGTAGGGGCATGGTCCAGCCGAACTCGAGCCTGACAGGAAGGGAACAGGACGCCAACCGTGGGCACGGTATATGAGGTCCATGGTAAAACTTCCGTAGGGGCATGACTTTTGCAGCCGGTGACTGTCATGCCTGGCCAGGGAATATGCGACTTGGTGGGATCCGCGGCCTCCATCCGATCGATACCATGACGGGTATTACCACCTCCCGCACGGTATTTTCCGTACTGCAGCCTGGGTTTCACCCCTCCCCCGGTCAGGGGCGGCCTGGCGTCTACGGTTCCTCATTCCGAGCCTTTCTTTCCGAGCCCCTCCGAGGACCATCAACACCGCGTGGGCGGTGCTTACATCTCCGGCCCACCGAGTGAGGTCGGAAGGAAGAAGGTTTTGCTCGTCGCTTCATGATGAGGCTCAGCTAAGACATTCATATGAACTAAAGGGTCCCTCACCGCAAAGACAATGATCCGAGAGATATCCATGGGGCTCGAACCGTGCCGACATCCACCGCAGTGGAGGATGAGTCCATTTGGAAAGTTCTGCTGGCATCTTGGCGATGAGGCTCGGCTGAGACATTAATCTATAGTGTAGCATCGGTCGACTGACCGCATTTACCATTATTAAGACGACACCAGGCCCATCCACAATGCCCGAATGCGGCATGGTGGGCTCCACCGCGGTGGAGGAAGGGCCAGGAAGCAACTAGGTACCTGCACTGCCCAGGTGTCCACGGAGGCAGTGCAACGGGGTCCGTCTGGTCTTCACCCAGCGATACCAAGCATTGACCCACCGCGGCTAGGGCTGCGTAGGGCGTGGGCCCTGATGACCCTGTGCGCCCTCGCCATTGGCCCAACAGACCCCCGACGGACACCGTGCGAGGCGCAGCAGTTCCCATTGGCCCGGTCGTGTCCGAAGACGCTGGCCAGAGCCAATGACAGCCTGCGATAGGAGAGCAAACCCTCCGGCTCGTGTGATCCATGATGCCCATGGAAACGCCTATCCCCGTCTGGGCAAGGTGGGCCAGACACCTGGCAGGCCAAGCCAGGCAAGCAAACCGTCTGACAGCCTGTCAGGGTTCGCCGTCTGCCCAGGATCGGGATGCCGCCAGGAATGGCTCGGTTTGGGGCCATTCGCTAGGCAACCGTATTTTTCCGTGTTACCGTCGTGTTTTACCAGGGACCACTTACCACAGCCTCCCCTGTGGGGTGAAAGGGGCAGACCGAGGGGGAGATACTGAAAAAAAAAAAAAAAAAAAAAAAAACAATTAGAGGGGAAGTCCGATGGGGCCCAGCAATCCGATCGGAACATCTACCATGGCTTCCATCGCTGGTGATATTATTATATACAGGGTGCTGACATGCCATCCAATTACCACCTATGCGTCCAGACATTTTCACCATGACTAGTCGCTACTTGCTACGCCGTCCGGTGCTGGCGGCGCTAACTCTGGTAGTCCTGCTCACCTGGTTCTTCTACCGGTCCGATACCTCGGTCCAGGAGATCTCCCTGCTCGAGCATCGTTACCCTCTGCTCTTCCAACGCGTTCACACGAATAGTGCCATCGGTGGAGGTAAGCCGGACGACTGACACCCCGCGTAAGCATCCGGACTGACGCTCGCAGCCTGGTATCTCCCCGCAGGCTGGACCCCCGAGACCGACCCAACCCCCGAAAACATCGTGGATGCGGCCGAGCAGGCCTCGCGCGTCGCCCGATCCACCGTCGAGTACCAGATCCCTCACTCCTCCATTCCGTTGATTGTTCACCAAACCTGGAAGAACACACGGATCGATACCTGGCCGCATGAGATCCGGCAGAGCACGGAGAGATGGCTGCGGGTGATCAATGGCCAGATGGCATACTTTCTGTGGGACGACGAGGGAATCGCGCAGTTCATTCGACGGTTTGAGCCGGGGTTGGAGGAACAATTCTATGCTTTGCCCAGCCACGTGGAGCAGTCGGATGTGTTTCGTGTGCTGGTGTCCAAGTGGATTGGGGGCGTTGTGAGTCAATCCGCTCCTTGTAGAGCAGTGGCATCGCTGACAGCGACCAGTATGCAGATATCGATACCGAGCCCCTTCAGTCGCCGGCCGCGTGGATCACCCCAACGGACCTCGCACCCTGGAAGGATAACGAGACCGGTCACGAATACACCTCCACCCGTCCTGTCCAGGGCATTGTCGGCCTAGAAGCAGATTGTCCGCCCGACAGTGACACCTACTGGCGGATGGGATACCTCCTGCCCACCCAGTTGACCCAATGGGCCTTTGCCTGGGCGCCCGGTCACCCGGTCTTGCAGACGTTCATCGATCATATTTTCGAAGAAGTCCAGACCGTCTCCGCTCATCACGCCGGCCAGCTGCACTCCCAGTCAACCCAGACCGAGCTACAAGGGCTGGATCCGATTGCCCTGACCGGGCCGGTGGCTTTCACTCACGCCGTGCAGAGCTGGCTCGGTACAACAACCGGTCTGCGGTGGAACGCGTTATCTGGTCTGCAGGACGGAGGGAAAAGCAAGCTGGTGGAGGATATCCTGGTGCTCCCCATTACTGGATTCAGGTATGCTCGACAACCCCCCTGAGAAAAGTCTCTTGCTAATGAGAATAGCCCGGGCCGAGGGACATATGGCAACATGGGCTCCAAGCCCATCACGGACCCCTCTGCCCGTCTGCTGCACCGGGCGCAAGGCTCCTGGCGAGCATTCAACCTGCGGGTGGAGTATGGCAAGTTTTGTCGGACGGTGTTTGGCCGGTGTCGGTACTGGTCTAAAGTACCCCAGGGTTTATTAAGTTAATACATTTCAGTTATGGAGCCTATCTGCTATTGCATGTGTTGCGTAACCGTACTCGGGTGGTCCAGTGTCGCCGACGATATTCACAATGGTAAGCTTGCCCACCGCTAGGTCGATGGCATCGGAATCTCCTCCCATCCACCCTGACCGGGCTCTCGATCTTCCACAATCACCTGCAGGCCCCGATATCCGCCAAATCCATCGGCACAAAAGCCGTCATTCCCAGCGACCCGATCCACCTCTCGAAACGCGCCCCCGCGGGCATCTGTCGCATCCGGGACCCAGAGGGTCTCTCTGATCACCTGGCCGGGCGTCTCGCTCCGACGGGGATTCCAATGGGGGAAACCGGCCACCTGGCTGGCCAGATGGTGAGGAATGGAATAGAGCTTTTCAAATCGGCGGGTGAGCCACAGCCAGGCGTAGGTGCGTTCGGTGTATGCGACCCGAACATAGGGGTTCATATAGATGCCAGTGTCTGAGACCTGCTTCTCGGCGGAGGGAGGACCCTGGATATCGGCGTGGATGATGCAGGATTCGGATCCGTCGAAGAATACGTCTGGGTCGGCGCGGAAACGCACGGGATTGTCGCGTCGTTGGAAGTACTGTGCATCGAAAGCCACCATTCCGCCCCAGCAGCTGCGAACCCGGACGGCATCCTTTCCCGCGATTACATCTTGCCTGCTCTGGCCGGTCCCAGCCGTGGTATACCACGGAAAGAATTGCAGTCCGATTCCGTACCCATCCAGATCCCTGGTGGCGTAGGTGTCGTAGAATTTGAACGGGTTGCTAAAGTCGACCGCACAGGCCGCGCGGTACTGAGCCACCCCGGTGTGGTCGCTGTTGGTGGAGAAGAGGAGATGAAGCACGTCGATGGGATCGAAGATGACGTCGTTGAGATAGAGAACCTTGTCATACTTGATTTCGGGGTGCTCGTCCAGTGGGCGAAGGGCGCGATTTCTCAGCTCTGCCAGGTAGTTTGTTCGCTTGATGCGCTGCGCCCCTCCAGGGGCGGTCACTCTTGGAAAGGCGCTCAGGTCCAAGTGCGGGTCTATGTGAATGGAGCTGTTGCATGGAAGCTTGCTCTCGAGATCTCGAAGGGCCTGGTGGCCTTTGACATCCCCGTCGTTCTCGTAGATACTCAGGAAGACGTTGTCTTCGCCCAGCAGGTGGATCAGCTGCAGCAAGGCATTGCCCCATCTTCCGCCCGCCAGGGTCCCCTCCTGGTCGTACAGAATGGCGGCAATGAAGATTCTCTCATCATGAGGATTCCCCGGGCCGCTGACGCCAGACTGAGCGGCTGATCGCCGGAGGGTCTGATAGTGAGGGGGCAGGTGCGTATACGAGGGCCAGAATATCCCCGTCACCGCGATGAGCACGACCAGGCACCCCACAGCCAGACGGATGAGTGCCACGAGTCGGCGTCCATGGCGACCAGCGCTACCGCGACGGAAGAGTCGGAAGCCCGCCCTGCCCCTGCACCAGGACCACAGCCCTCCGGCTGCCGGCGGGGATGTCCTCCTTGGTAGTCCCACGTCCTCGTCATCCAGGTCGGAAACCGACAGAAGCGCGGTCGAGTCCGCCGAGGAACGACGGTCCAGTCTATAATATTCGGGGGGGTTGAAGGGAAGACGCGCCATGGTGTGGGTTGGCCAGGCAGTGAAGGGCCGCTAGAATAAATATATAGGGCCGTACCGGGGGCGTATTACTTACGCGTCTGCTGACCGCTGAGTCAGCCCGATGGTACGGTATGGACTGTATCGGCCGGTATTGACTGCATCTTGTGATTTTAGGATGCCCTATCTAGGTGTATTATTGCCAGCAGCTACCTGCCTCCTACAGGAATTGTCCCCACTGAACCCAGACGTTGCTATGGTGGTCGGTGGAATTCTGGAGTTTGGTGCTAGTCCTCATCAGGTCGTACCCAAGGCCGGATCGTGGCAGTGAAATTAGTCCCCTTTAGCGCCGGGTTCCATGAGACCGCCTCCAGAAGGTGGGGGTCCATTGGGACATCTAACTGCAGAGCATACCTACCCTAGACCCCCGAGTCATGCTGGGTCACATCCTGCGCTGCTACATAGCTCGTCCAACTCGCGCAGGTGCTGTTTAACGTCTCATAGTCGTACGTGATCTCCGACGCCCGCTCCAACAGCTGCACCGCAAAGCCTTCCGAGGTGTGCCAAGCAATATGGCAATGCATGAGCCACGCCTGTTTCATATCAGTCAATTTCGGTCGATTAACCACCCAGTAGCAGGAGTCACGTACACCGGGGTTGGTCGTCTTCAACGCAATTACCAGGTAGCCACTGGCAGGCATCATGGCCACATCGCGCCGCGGTGCATTCACCAGCGTTAAGCCATCCGTCTGCGACGGGTCGAAATTGCCATATCCCGAGGCCAGAATCCAGAAGTCGTGCCCGTGCAGGTGCATCGGATGGTCCTGGGCAAACGGCGAATGCACAGCCATGTACACCCACTTGTCCGGGTAGGGGAGATGGATGACTCGCTCCTTGGCACTCCAGGTCTGGTTGTTGTCCGCCACTTGCATCAGAGTCGGATAGTCCCACGCGGTGTGGAAGGACGTCTTGTTCATCGTCCACAGCAAGGCATTGTCGGTGACCTGGACGGCAACCTCCTCCTCGGTACTGTAGGCGTAGCGGTCCGAGGCATTGATGGCCAGGTAGGGCACGAGGTTGGTGGCCGCCTCATCCGCACATGAATCTGTATAGCTGTACGCCGAGGTCGTAGGGTCTGCCGTAGATGAGTTGTCGTAGCGGATGATGCCTTTGATGTTGTTCAAGGCATCCGTCTCCGAGCACGCCTCTTGAGGAATCGCTCGCAGCCAGAAGTTGCCGCTGGTCCGCTCTTTGCCCGTCACAATGATGTCGTAACGCTGACCCATGCCGATGCTCAGCTGGGTGGTGTTGTAGGGGTGAATGGGGACAAAATCCGCCGCAATCACCTCCATGGTATGGTTGTCGATCATGAAGCGGAAGTGATTGTCGGCTGCGGCATTTACCAGCCGAATCCGGTACTTGGTGCCTGCGTCGAACGTCGTCTCGAAGCGCGACCCGAAACTGCCATAGGTGTTGGTTCCGTTGATCAGACCGTTCGGAGGCGTGGGGGGTCCATTAGTCGACGCTTGCAGGACGAGTTCGTCGGCCGTTTTCTGACGGGTCAGCTCAAGAGGCTCTCGCCAGATGGAGTTGGGCGAGGAATAAGGCCATACATGATACCAGTCGTTCAAGAACAGATGACCAAGATCCACATCGTAGTTGGCCGTAGCAGGGCCATTAATCACAATCCCGCCAAACACACCGTCCCACGCCTGGACGTAGAAATGCGAGTGATACCAACCAGAGCCATACTCCACCGCGCGCCATTTGTAGGTGTATGATTGTCCGGGGGCGATGGGGCATTGGGTGATGCTGGGCACGCCGTCCATCTGGTCTGTCCAATTTTGACGGATCCCGTGGAAGTGTAGACCGGTGCCGTTGGTTTGCAGGGAGTTGGTGACATGCACCACTGTTTCCAAGTCTTAGGCGGATTCCATAGCTCAGGGCAAGGGATGCTCACCAACCGTGTCTCCCCAGTCGGCAATGATCGTGGGCCCGGGGAACGAGCCATTGATCAGCTGTACAGGAAGCTCCACCCCATCTGGAGCTGCCGTGGTGTTTTCCACATTGAACCAGTACTCGCGCACCACGCCGGTATCGGGTACCTCCTCGTAGTAGTTTGTCGACAGGTTATACCCGTCGCGCCAGCATGCGCGGCTCGTAGGGCTGTTGACACAACCCACAGGCTGAGAGATGTTTGGGCTGGAAGCTCCTAAGACACAGGATAGGGAAGACAATATGAGAGGAAAAGAAAGTCGCATGATGCTGGCCTGGGGCACGTGTGCCTCAAAGAAAAGGAAAACGAGCGACTAAGCTGGTCAAGGCAGAATCCAAGACAGACGGAATGGTGAGGAGGGAATGTACAAACGGATGAGATGCAACGAAGGGAAAACCCATGAAATGGGCGGTGATGGTAATAAGTCACGGGCCTGAGAATAGGACCGGGATACTCGAGAATATATATGATTCTACGTGCTAAGAGCTTCGAAGAAGGTTGGAATCGTACGCATGGTCCTCGCCTGGTGGTAGGTCTTGAATGTTGTTGGAGGCCATAACGCATGGCCGCCCCACCGACGATCTGTCCGGCCAGATGTAGTCTACCTAGGACCCGCCATCTCACACGAATTGGGCAGATCGCTAGTATCATCAAGGACCCACTCGTGACACGCATGTCAGTCCCTGCTTGCGTTGCTAGCCCATCAAGCGCGGGAGCTGGCATTTAGGACATGGGCATGAGACTGCCGGGATACAAGAATGGCACGATCCTAACCGGGAAACATTCCGACTTGACCACACTCAGTGGCAGAAATGTCGTGAGGATTCATGAATGAAGCCGTCCGGATGCCATGAAGCCCTCCCTCAGAGCCCGGAAACTGTGAACCACTGCATCCTGGGGCATCCCATGCCCGGCCCCACGGCCAATGTTCTACCTGCCGTGCGTGCCGAAGCATATCCCCCGACTCACCGGTGTCCTTGATGCTATCTACCCGTAGATCGGTGGTCGACCATGCCGTGCGGGTAAATCTCAAACCCGGCGGGGACCACTGCGGCCTCATGCGGCAAAGATGAACGGCGGGGCGGCTGGCAGGGCCGCCATGGCCCCCCATCCACGGGCTCGCGTGGTCCCGAGACGTCATCAGCGCCACTCTTCTGCCCGCCGCGATTGGCTTGAGACGGTGACCTATTTTAAACTCGGCAGATTCCCGTCAAACTGACTTGGCATCGCGGTCAGAGGAGGCCGCCATCCAGCCCTACTCGGGAGCCAGGCATGCGCGTCGCCGGCCCAGAAAGTTTGAGAGACTCCGGGTTGCACGAGGACTACGTATACAGCGGATGCAGCGGACCCGTACTGATCTCAGCCATCAGAAATAGACCCCGAAACCATCAACTGGGGGCAGAATAACAGCTGGCTTACGCAGTGCATCTGTAGATCCGATCAAATCATGGCGTATAAGTGGGACGGTTTTCCGTTCCCTTGTCCTGTCGACCTTCACTCGCTGGTTAAAAGAAACAGTGGCTACTTGACCTGATCCTGTCTGACCCATCCAATCATTATAAAATGAAGTGGCTTAGCCTTCTGGGCTCCCTGGCCCTGCAGGCCGGCATCGGCGCGGCCTGGGCTCATGTCAAGCGAGGATCGGAGCAGAATGCCACTCTCTATGCGTATGGTGCCAACGCCTCGGCCTGGCCCATTGCCTACGGGCTTCGTGATGGTGAGTACATGCATTCCATCCCTTACCCCTATGCGACTTCATGACGCTGCTGCTAACACATGGTTCAGGCCTGTTGTATATTGCGGAAAACCCAGATGACACTACCGCCGACCTGACTGCCATGTACTGGGACCTGCCTTCCATCACCGACGAGTGCTGGATTGTCAACGGGACTTTTGTCAATGGCACCCGTGCCGGCTCGCTGTACATCCGACCCGAAAACGACAACAGCATCGGGGTGCTGCCGTATGCCCGAGCTGCAGCAATTGATGGGATTGTCACGGGCTTCGCGCTGTTTGCCTCACAGCTGGTCTACAACAACAACACCGAGTTGGAGGCGCAGTTCTGGGCGTCCAGCACGGACACGGACGGAGTGTATGCGCTTGTGTGGGTGGTGGACGAGAGCGAAGTGGGCAGTGGTAGCTTTCCGGTGGTGGTCAAGGGATCGGAGTCTTGAGATATTCAGCATGGAATGGGTGGCGTTCCCATGTTCCGCTGCGATCTGTATTGGTAATAGTCGATAACCACAGGATTGCCTTTGTCAGATGTCACCGTGGCGTGGTAGACAGCATGGGATCTGCAGTGATTGTGGAAATGGTGCTTCACTGCTCCTGTTAGACGAGGGAATAATAATGTTCCTTTCACCCCGAGAATGTTTAGTGAATCATGTAACAGAGAGAATTTACTGCACAACGCTGGCTATCGAGATTCCATGGCCTCGCTGATATTGAAACCTGACGAGATTTATTAACTCCATTTCCCTGTGGTATCGTAAGTTCTGCCTTTCCCAGGTTCTGGACTCGACGGCCCATTCATCCCCCTCCCACAAGCGCCGTGGATATCTTGTTTATCACATGCCAGGCTTCGCACTGGAGGCAGATTGTTCCAAACTGGACTGCACCATGATGAAGTGGCTGGGCAGAGGGTCCTCCGGGGCAGACTCGAGCGATCGCCGGGAGCGCACCGGCGTGCTGGCCGTGACCTGGCTCATCAGGCCGATCTCCTCAGCGCTCTGCTGCCGTGGCCTGATCCCATCCTCGCCCCAACGGACCCAGCCGGGAACCAGTTGGTGCACTCTTCGGGTCCCGACTGCGTCGTGACCGCCAGGGAAAACTCGGCGACGTGGACTGCCCCACGCTTACTCCCCTGGAGCGGATTGGGCCCAAAGGGTACGTCCAGTATATCTTCCCCTTCCCCCTCGGGGACGACTATGACCTCGATGCGGTGACGCGTGTTCTCCAAGTCAGTTATGCGGCCACCAAGCAACGCCTGCCGGTCATGGGCTGCGAGGCCGTACCGGATGAAACGTCCCCGCAGGCCGGGGTTCTCCGCCTGAAGCGACTCCCCGATGGAGAGGTTGATGACCTCGTGGTGCGTGATCTGCGAGCCCCCGGCGCATTCCCGGCCCCCGACGCGGAGCTCCAGTCGAAGGCGTTTCCGGTGGCCTTGTTCAACGCCGATGTGCTGTGCCGCCGGTCCGTCTGGCTCCTGCAGGCCAATTTCATCCCGGGGGGTCTGCTATTGAACTGGTGCACGCTGCACGTGGTGGGCGACGGCACCTCGTACTATGGGTGGATGGCGATCTGGGCCGAGGAGTGTCGTCGGGCCCAAGGGCTGAAGATCCCTCAGCCGGTTGACCTCCCCGAGGCCATCTTCCAGGGCCGCGAGCGTGTGATGCGGGCGTCCGGCCGCAATCCGGGGTTGCTCGCCCAGCATCCTCAGTATACGCTGCTACCGTCGGCTCCGTTGGGGGTGCCGCCGAAGATGCTGGCTCGCAACCATCGCACCCAGGTCTTCTATTTCCCCCTCGCATCGCTGGCAGCGTTGAAGGAGGCGGCCTCCCCCGCGCATGCGACCGGTCCAACCGATGTGATGTGGATCTCCACGAATGACGCCCTCTCTGCGCTGCTGTGGAGGACGGTGATGGCGGTGCAATGGCCGCTGGAAACCCTGCGGGGCGACCCGGTGTCGGTCTTCAACATCGCCATCGATGGACGCCTGCGGACGGACCCGCCCGTGCATCCACAGACGCTGGGATGCTTCCTGGAGTACCTCGGTGTATCGGCGCCCATTCGCACGATGCTGGGCTCGGCCACGCTGGCCGACCTGGCCCTCCTGATCCGAAGCGCCGTGCGTCGCGCGACCGACCAATTCACCGATGACCTGCCCGCGTTGATTGAGTCGCTGGAGGATGTTGATCGGCTGGTGCCCACGGCCTTCCTGGATGTCCCGGGGTTCAATTGTGTGCAGACCTCCTGGATCAATTTCCAACTGGGGGCCCCGGTGTGGGGGATCGGCTGGACACGGTGCGAGCCCCTTCCATCGGGATCATCAATGGGCTGCAGCTGGTGCTGCCAGCGCCACGGGAGGGGGGCCTGGAGGAGAGCGGCCTGGCCAAGCTGCTGCAGGACCCTCTGTGGATGAAGTATGCGGTCGCCTGATGCCCGGGCGTGACTTCTGGCATGGTGCCCTAACCCGTGGACCGGATGCCCGCCATGCCCTACATTCCGCGCGGCATGTGCCAAGGGGCCCCCGATCACGCCTCGCGGAATCATCGGACTGGAGATGCCGGCCATGTCCGCAAGCAGGTCGATCGCACCGTCCATCTGCCATGATTGGCCCGCAGGGACGTGATGTTTGACGCAATCCCCCGGGGACCCGCAAACGGAAGGCCGCGCACAACAACCCTCGTCCATTTAAACCCCGGATGCGACGCCCAGCGCCTGCCCAGCCCGCCTTCCGTGCATCCATGAATTAAGCCACTTTTTCCCACTTGCTTGCCGACGATGCAGCTTCATCGGACATATACCTTGTGGGCGGCTCTGGCCGCCTCCGTATCCGCGGTCTCGGACAAGCCACCCCCGCTGGGGTCGTCGTTCGGCGTCCCCGGCAGGAATGCCACGTTCGATTACATCGTGGTCGGCGGGGGAACTGCCGGATTGACCCTGGCCACGCGCTTAGCGGAGCAGCAGGCCGGCAGCGTGGCGGTCGTCGAGGCGGGTGGCTTTTATGAAATCGACAATGGCAATCTCAGCCAGGTGCCGGCCAGCACGAACCAATTCACAGGACGCTCTCCGACCGATTGGCAACCCTTGATCGACTGGGGGACGGTGACGACTCCGCAGGCGGTACGTGTTGGACCCTACTTGGCGACCAAGGGGAGCTCTCACTAATCTGCGGGGGGGGGGACCCAGGGCACATATGGCACGCAGGCGCATTATGCCCGAGGAAAATGCCTGGGTGGTACATCGGCGCGCAACTCCATGGTCTACCATCGGGCCACCCGCGGGGCCTACCAGCAGTGGGCAGATGTGGTGGGCGACGACAGCTTCACGTTCGACCACCTGCTGCCCTTTTTCAGAAAGAGCACGCGCTTCACGCCGCCGGACATGTCGCTGCGGTTCGACAACGGGACGCCGTGGTATGATGCCAGCGTCCTGGGCAACGGCTCGAATCCGCTCTCCGTGACGTACCCTCATTATGTCCAGGCCTTCACCTCGTGGGGGATTCAGGGGCTGGAGGCCATTGGCCTCTCGAAGATCCCGGGCTTGCAAAGCGGCGAGTTACTGGGCCAGGGATACACGCTGTTCACCGTCAACGCCACGACCATGCTGCGCGAGTCGTCTGAAACCGCCTTTCTCCGACGGGCCCTGGGGTGGCCCAACTACACCGTGTATCATTCCACCATGGCCAAACGGGTGCTCTTCACCGAGGCCCGGCAGGCCTCGGCGGTGGTGGTGGAGACCGAGGGACTGAGCTACCAGCTGAATGCGACCAAAGAGATCATCCTGTCGGCGGGGGTCTTTGGATCGCCGCAGCTGCTTCTGGTCTCCGGGGTCGGGCCATCGGCGAGCCTCGAAGGGCTGGGGATCCCCGTCGTCGCCGATCGGCCGGGGGTGGGCCAGAATATGCACGATCATGTATACGCCGCGGCCTCGCATCGGGTCAATGTGGTCACGACATCCCGGATGAAAGACCCCGCGTTTGCCGCCCAGGAGGCGCAGGAGTTTGATGACCAGGCGGCCGGGATGTCGACCAGTCCCAGCAGTGATGTCCTGGCCTGGGAGAAAATCCCCGCCGACCTGCGGGCTCAGTTCTCCAACGAGACCCGGACGACCTTGGCGCAGGTGCCGGCGGACTGGCCCGAGGTCGAGTATCTGCTCCCGTCGTCGTATGTCGGGCCCCAAAATGTCCCGTCCCAGGAGGACCCCCACGATGGCTACAACTATGCCAGCGTGTCGTTTGCCCTGGTGGCGCCGCAATCCCGCGGCAATGTGACCATCGCCTCGCCGGATGCCGCGGTGCCCCCACTGGTCAACCCCAACTGGCTGACGGCGCCCGCCGACATGGAGGTGGCCATCGCAGCGTTCAAGCGTGTGCGCCAGCTGTGGAACACCAGCGCCATGGCGCCCGTCAAGCTCGGGGAGGAGGCGTATCCGGGACCCCAGGTGCAGACCGATGCGGAGATGGAGGACTCGATCCGGCGGAATGCCATGACGGTCCGGCATGCCTCATCGACGTGTGCGATGGGCCGCGCGGAGGACCCCATGGCCGTGGTCGATACCCAGGCCCGCGTCTGGGGGGTCCAGGGCTTGCGGGTGGTCGATGCCTCCATTTTCCCATTTCTGCCCCCGGGCCACCCACAGGCGACCATCTGTACGTTCCACTTGATGTGTGCATCCCATTCATGAGCTGACCGTTCCAGATGCGATTGCCGAGAAGCTGGCGTGCAACATCACGAGTGCCTGTTAGGCGTGGGAGCGCCGGTCGACGATGCCGCTAGACATTAGGGCAGATCCGGCCGAACCCTTCTTATTTGGCTTGAAATCACGGGGACAGGATCCGGTGGCACTGGATGGTTTTCTCGCAGCGCTGAAAGATCAATGACACAAGGGTACTACGCTGTTTCTGTTGAGCATTAGCCCAGGTGACTTAGAATACTACTTCCTGAATCTTTCTTCCGCGGGGACGACGGATAGATGTTCTGCGTGCGATGTTGCCGTCTACGTCGGTCAGTTGAACCCAACCCAACCTTGGTGCCGGGATTGTCTCGGCAGTGAAGATTGTATGATCCCGTCCCGTAATACTCGAGGGGGAGACAAAGTCCTCGTTGATGACGATTGGCTGGCCGGTCGGGTAATACGAGGTCCTGCGTGGCCGATGCGGGGTCAGCCTGCAGCCTGCATCTTCCCATTGCTCCCTCTTACCCCCCCCCCTTCCTCCCACCTGTCACGTACAGATAGTAAAACAGTCCATCATCATGGTCGATTTCACGCTGTCCCCCTCGGAACAGCACACCCAAGCCGCGGCTCGTCGCTTTGCCGCCACTCACCTGGCCAGCGCAGCGGCCCACTACTCCTCGCTCCCGACCCCCGAGGCCCGCTTCCAGTCCCTCCGATCCATCTATGAAGCCGCCGTCACGGCCGGCTTGCTCACGGCCCAGGTGCCCGCGGCGGTCGGCGGATCCAGTACCAGCCTCGTGGACGCGGCCATTCTCGTGGAGGAGTTCTACGCTGTCGAGGCCTCGGCCTCGCTGACCATCTTCGGCACCGGGCTAGGGCTGACCCCGCTGGCGTTGGCATATCGGCCAGACCTGCACGACTTTCTCGCTCCGTTCCTGTCGGGCACGGGGTCCCCCTTGGCCTCCTTGGTCTTCTCCGAGCCGGGCGGTGTGGTATGCATTGCACGTTTACCCTGGATGACTGCGGTGGTTGCTGATGAGGGCTGTAGGCTAACTGGCTCGAACCTGGAGCCCCGGGGCTCCAGACGACCGCACAGCGCGATGGGGATGAATGGATTCTGAATGGCGAAAAGGCGTGTTGTATTCGGAGTTGCCGTAGCGAATAGGCTGACCTCCTCCTAGATGTGGGCGACCAACTCGGCCGGCTGGGACTTTCAGGGCGCCGACCTCAGCTGCGTGGTGTGTCGGTGCATCAATGAGGACGTTGTCACCCAGGCATCCCATCCCCGTGATCTCATCATGGTCGTGATAGTCACTCGCGCCGATGTGGATCGGAATCCCGTGGGATGCTTCCATGTTGTGAAGCATGTCGAGACGGCGGGGCATGTAGCGGTGTCCGGACCCCATATCAAGGTAGGCTGCTGCAGCACTATCGAGAGTGAAGCTGATCCAGCCATAGTATACCAATTTGCGAGTCCCCGCCAAGAATGTGCTTTGCGCTGCAGGCACAGGCGCACCAATCGTGACACAGTCATTTGACATCTCGGGTTGGTCTCTCCAATTTTCCACCCTGTGGATACCGAAGCAGGCCTAATTGGGACAGCAATGCTGGTCGGAGCCATGGGCACCGGTATCCAACGAGCGGTCTTTGATGCCGCGCTGCAATTCTCCCGCGATCCTCGGGGCGGCACCATCCCCATCGGCCAACGCCAGTCGGTAGCAGATCGCCTGATCGACATCAAGATGCGGACGGAGACCTCTCGGCTTCTGACGTGGAAGGCCGCGCATTGTCTGCTGGCGGGGCCCGGGGAGCCTGCCCAGCGTCGTGAACCGGCCCTCCTGGCCAAGATCTACGCGTCGGATGCGTCGGTGCAATCCTGCATTGATGCGATCAATGCCGTTGGCGTGTAGGTTGATCTCCCGTCCTGCTGGATCGGTCGCTAACTGGAGTCCACAGGTCGGCCTACAACGTGGACCTTCCGTTTGCCAGCCTGCTGTCAACCGCCCTGGTGCTGCCTATCTTTGATGGCGGGAATGTTGGCATCCGGAGACGGGCGGTGCAGGAGTTGTTCATGGCCGAGGGCTACCAGTCATGGACGACGAGCTTTGGTCTGACGACGGAGGCAGTAGTGAACACTGAGCAGAAGGAGCAGCCGCAGTAAGTTGAGACTGTTTATTCAGAATGTGGTCAGAATAGTCATACAGGTTGTATCAAATCCAGTCATATTCTCTGAGCCCAACGGAGCCCACTCAATATGTATCCACATTATGCTCCAGTTCTATATTCCCTAGCGATGTCTATCTTAGCATATCTGGTCGTACCAGTCGGGGATCATATTATCTGGCCGGTATGCTTCATATCTTGTGAAGAACACCACTAGTTGTACAGTCTATTCACATCGCTATTTACAATCATGCCCAACCACCACCCCCGTCCGATGTATATATACATTCGCAACCCCCCCCCCCCCTACACCCGACACAACCGACCATTCTGGTCCGGCAACCCATCCAGACTGCCTACCTGCCAGTTCTCACTGCCAACGCCCGTCGGGGCATAGAACAGCCCCGTCGGGTCATACTTCTGCTTGAGGGCATACAGACGATCATAGTACGAGCCGTAGAAGGCCTGCTGGAAGTGGGGTTCCAGGATGTCCGCCTCGGACATGTAGGCGCCCGCCTCCGGGCATGTGCGCCGCCACTCGCCCAGGATATCGTAGGTAAAATGCTTCATGTCGGCCAGGATGGTGGCGTCGGAGGTGTTGCTCGCCCAGCTGGTGGAGCTGATGGCGTGCATCAGCGTCTGGCGGAAGGCCGGATTGGCGGAGCTCTCAGCATAGCCATGGGGTAGCTCCGCCTTCAGGTTGAAGGCCAGGAGCGAGTATCCGGCCGAGACCGTGGACCGCAGCGCCGCCACCGTCTGGTTGAAGCGGCCGGGGTCCTCGAAGTTGATGCGGGGAAACAGTCGCGAGCCGGTCAGCATGGTGACGGAGCCGACGGTCTCCAGGGGGAAGCCGGCTTCCCAGGCGTCGTAGAAGTTGTCGTAGTAGGTGGTGTTGGGTTGGAAGGCGATGCCCAGGCGGTCCAGCTCGTCGAACCAGGGCGCCATGAGGGTGTTGAATTCGGCCACGGTATGATTGACCGCGAAGTAGGGGTTCATGAGGAACTCGAAGGAATCGGTGCCCGTCGACAACACCCAGAAGTAGGCGTAGGTGCCCGCGTCGGCGTTGACGGGGAAGCGTTCCAGGTAGGCGCGCACGCCAGCCCAGAAGGTGTCGGCCGAGACGGTGGTGCCCGTGGTGAAGGAAAAGGTGGACACGGTGACCGGCACCTTGGGATGCACCCGGGAGATGATGGACGTGACAATGCCATAGGTACCTAGCGTGAGTGTCAGTTCGTACATGTCGATCCGACATCGGGGTTGATCGACGACTCACCTCCACCGCCGCCTCGGAGGGCCCAAAACAGGTCCGGGTCGGACTGCTCGGTGACGGTGACGAAGCGACCGTTGGCCAGAACGACCTCGAGGGCCAACACCTGGTCCGCCGCCAGGCCATATACACTCGACATGGGCGAATGCCCTCCCCCGAGGACATAGCCCCCGGCCACGCCGACGGTCTTGCCCTCGCCGCCCACGGCGGTGAAGCCGAGCTCGTTGGCCTTTTCGTAGATCTCAAAGGCCTGGACGCCGGCGCCCATCTTGACGGCTGGGCCGCTGTAGTTGCCGATGTGGTAGTGCTCGTCGTAGACGATGTCCTTGAGGTGGTGGGTCCAGACCCCCAGGGCACCGGCGCCGGTGGACTTGCCGCTGAAGTCATGGCCGGTGTTTTTCGCGACCAGCCGCAGCCCTGCATTGCGCGCGAAGTTGACGGCCAGCTGAATCTGGGCCACGGTGCTCACATTGACGGCATAGCTGCTGTAGCCCCCGAGGGTACAGTTCCCCACGGCCAGATCGCGCGGCAGACAACTGCGGCCCTCAAACAGGGGCCACATCACCGAGGCGGGATCGGCAGCACTGGCGATTTAGTTCCATGCGGGCCAGGAGCATGGGGAGTCTCGATACTCACTGCATATACGAGTCGGTCCATTCCTCCGTCACGGATTCGCATTCGGTCTGGTTGTACTCGGGCCAGGACGGATAGCAGGCCGCCGCCAACGGGACCGTTTTGATCAGGGCGCCACCGAGCAACTGGTCAAACAGGGACCAGGTGGACAGAGATGGCCAGGCCGCGTCCCCCGGCAGGACCTTGCACGTCCCAGGCGTGGGAAGGGAGGCTGCAGAGGCATTGCTGCCGAACGCGAACAGGGCCGTGGCACTTCCGAGCTCGGACTGCAACTGGGTGAGCACCCCGTCGGTCAGTTGATGGGTTTCACTGGCAAACAAGGGCGCGTTGGCCACCGGATTGGCCGAGGGCACGGTGGTCGCTGCGACGGGGATCGTCCGCGAGGCCGCCGTGGCCGGGGAGGCAGCCCCGAGGGCCAGAGCCAGGAGCAAGGAAGAGGACACAGGCATGATGGAGACGCGACGCACCAGTCTCTGGGCAACGGACTGCATGGCTGCCGGGGGGTATTTAAGACCCGACGGCGGGCCACTACCGAGAACTCCTGTAGAGGCCGGCGAAACGGCCAAAGTCCCTCATCCCCACGTCCCTCGGGTGATGGCCGACTTCGTTGGGGCATCGGCCACCTGCGGAGTGGGATCCGAGCTGAGCCTTTGACAGCGCGGCCTGAGCTGGTCGGCGGGTCGGACGGAGATGACCGGGGAGTTAGGGTTCCACTGGGCATACCGCATCCACTGAGACGCCGGGATGTCTCCCGGCCAGCCCTTCGGATCTCCACCCGATCCACCCCAGCGTCTCGGAAGTGGAGGTCGCTGGCGGAGAGCGCAGAGCTGACTGGAAGCAACGGTACGGACGGAGGAGTCAAATCCTGGCCCCAGCCACGCTCAGACCCTCGTTCATTTTTCCCCGGATCACCACCACCCCTTCAGGGGCACCGGCGGTCGATGCAGTCAGACCGCTATCGTTCCTCCCCATTCCATCGGCCGCATCCCGATCGGGGACCGGGGGGGGGGGGGGACCAGATGGTCCGATGCGAGATGGACAACATTCCACCGCGTGGGCCATCAGCGCGCACCCCCCGGTCTCGCTAGCATGAGGCGCCCACGCCGGTCCACGCCGTTTCGTTGTTCGTTTGTTCCGATCCCAGTCATCGTGCCGCGTTTCATTTCCGGGCCGCGCGCCATGCAGCTTAGGCCAGGCACCATCTCGCTCCAGTCACGGACCTCCGACGGACTCCGCCGATGCCGGACTAAAAGCTGGTGCCTCCCTCCGCCACAAGACATATAGCTTCGTTAACTCCGAGATCTATTCCTCGAGACGACACCGCACCGCGTGGATAGCTATCTCTCGGGGCCGCCAAGCCATGCAGGGGTTGATTATCTTACCGGGGGATGCCACCAACCAATTGGTGCGATAACGTTCTTTGGCGCAGGGGGAGGACTACCGTCGGGGCTCAGCTATGCACCGCATGGATATTGAGTTTGACCGGACTGCTGGATCCCTGCCAGGCCTCATGGTGGTTACCGCGCCCCGGGGCTTATATGACCCTGGCAGGTCTGGCTGGAGTCGCCCTCGTGGCCAAGATGATTGATGACAGCCATCAGAAAACTGCGCTGGGCATCGTAGTGGCCTTTCCCGTGCTGGGAGGCATCGCGGTGCTGCTGCGGGCCTGGAGTCGCTCCTTGACGCGGTCCCGCCTGGGAGGAGGTACGCAAGGGTCCTGATGAGGGGGATTTCTTTCCGGCTGACCCGAGCAGATGATGTCTTGATTGTCATGGGATACGTGCGTCCCCTGCTGTGAGGGTCGTGGCGGAACACTGACCTGAACAGATCCTGGCGATCGGGCAATCCATCACGTCCTGGTATTGTGCGTCTCTGGTGGCCATGCCCTTCGCGGCTTCAACTGACAAGAACAGACATCAAGACGAACTACGTGGGCATCCATGTCTGGGACATCCCGGATGACTATGACGTACAGCAAGGCCTCATCGTACGCCGGCCCCATCCGTGTTGGACCGCGGCTGCCCTCGCCTGACTGATTGCATCGCAGTGGAACTATGCCAACCAACTCGTCTACAACCCCTGCCTGACCATGGTCAAAGTGTCCATCCTCCTTTTCCTGCGCCGACTCGAGTGCCACTCGCGCCGCGTCAACCTGCTCATCTGGTTCACCATGTTCGTCACCGTCGCCTTGTTTGTCGCCGTCCTCTTCGTCGACATCTTCCAGTGCAGCCCGGTCGCCTATGTCTATGACCTCTCCATCCCGAACGGCTCCTGCATCAATCAAGGAGCCTTTTATGTGGCGACGGCCGCGATTTATCTCTTGACCGACCTGCTGGTGTTGTCCATCCCGATCATCATCACCTGGTCACTGCAGATGCCGCGGAAGCGGAAGATGGCGGTGTGTGCGATCTTGTGCATGGGTGCCGTGTGAGTGACTCGGGTCGAGACCGTAGATTCATCGGTGAAGATATGGAACGGATGGGCCCGTGCTAATCAGGAAGTAGGGCGACTGGGATCGGAGTCTGGCGACTGATCCTGCTGGCCGAGGGCTTCTTCCCATCTCACCCGGTGGAAGATGCCACCTACTCGATCGGCTTCTGTACCTCGGCAGTTGAGGTGCATGTGGCGGTCATGGCCGCCTGCGCGCCCTGCCTCAAGGCCATTGCCAGCACCTATCTGCCGCGGCTGCTGGGGACGTCCCAGCGGACGCGGTACCCCTCCGCCGGCCACCCGGATCCCACGGCCACCCCTCACTCGTCGCGTCCCGGGCGCTCTCGATTCCAGGACTCGGCGGCGCAGGGAGGGGCGTCGCATACCTCGGACTTGGACCACGCGGTGGAAATGGCCGCGATGGAGCGGGAGATGCGAAAGTATCATCCATACGCGGATGTGGAGGGCTCGAGCCTCAGCAGCGACGATGGCGCGGCGGCCCACGGGATTCTGAAAACCACGGCGGTCTCTGTTCGATACACAAGGGAGCCCTCGCCCTCCGAGGCTACTGGGGAAGGCATGACGGAGGGCAGCGTGGATCGGCTGGTCTAATCGGGTGAGCTCAGCTGGTTCACTGGTCAGGAAGCGCGTGGGATAAGGGCTATCTAATCGATAGAAATAGACTAATACAATGACAATGACCAGGTCCGCTGACAGAAGGCACAGGGGGTGAATGGAATGCAGGAATGGCCATTTGACAGAAAGATTCTTACTCGATTCGAGCAGATACCCATCTATCTTACGTATCTACCATCCCCTCTGGGGAGGAGATAGAATATGGAGATATCCGGCAATGGGTGGAATGTGAATCAGCTTCTTTAAACATAGGTTGTTGGTATCGGGCTGATATTGTACAGAAAGTGAACGGAAAGAAATTCAATGGCAGTCCCCTCCCGTGGTACGAAGGGACCCAACCGCTGACCGTTGAGATCTAATATCCTAGGACTTCGGCAACCCGCGGAAACAGAGACAGCGCATTGCGATTGTTGATGCGGGCCATCTCAGCATCAGTAAAGTCACCGTGGGCCTGGATGGCCGGCAGTGCCGCCGCGCTCTGCACAAGAGGAACATACGGGTCTGACCATCATTAGCATTCCTATCGATCCGGATCGGGCAACGAGGGGGCGCGGATGGGAACTTACAGTCCGTTCCAGTCAATATCTGATCGACCCCGATGAAGCTCTTCATGGCCACCAGTTGAATCGCTGAGCTGGCCGAGGCCGTGTCAAAGTAGTACCCGGCCAGCTCGGCCAACGACTTGGTCATATTGAGTCCCCCGAGCAAGGACATGGACGCCATCCCCGCGATCCGGCTCGCCAGGTAAGGCATAGCACCGCCACCATGGGCGAAGATCATCTTCACATCGGGATTCTCGGCTCGCTGGCCCGTCAACAACAGATTCTCCATCGCCCGTACGCTGTCAAACGGGTACTCTGTCAACGGGATAGGATAGCCCAGAGAAACCGACTGACAACCCGGGGCCGCCGGATGGACGAAGACGGTGGCTTGCCGCTCATTCAGGGCGGAGACGACTGGACTCAGGCTGGAGTCCCCCAGGTAGGTACCGTTGGCATTCGTGTACATGCCGACTCCGGGAAAGTTGAGAGTGTCCAGGCAAAACTGATCGACTGGGTTAGCGGGAACCAGGGTGCCACGGGGCAATTAACGCACCTCCAGTTCGTCCAGCGATTCTTGGACATGCGGCAGAGGGAGCAGACAGAGCGCGCCCAGCCGGGTCGGATGCGCCTGGGTGTAGTTGTGCATGGCGAGGTTGACAGTCCGGGCCAGGGCGTGTGCCTCGCTGGGGTCGTGGAGAAAGTACACCCCGGGGGCGCTCACACTGATGGTCGAGTAATTGATGCCCAGCGTGTCCATGGTGGCGAGGTGGGAGTCCAGCGTCCAGTCGGGCACGGGGAAGTCATCGGTATACACCGTCCCGTTCTTCACGGGGTATCCGGCCGCGATCAGGGCCGCTCGCCAGACTGGAGGGATGACATGCGAGTGCACGTCAATCCGGTAACTGGAACTGGCATTGCTGGTCCGGAGGCTGTGTCCCGAGACCAGCCAGGCCGACAACAGGGCCAGAGAGAGGGATCGCAAAGAAGGCAACATGAGCGGCAGAGATCACGACTGGGGGGAGATAGTGGCAGGGCCAACGGCCGGCCAGGTCGAAAGAGGGCGCGGGATAATAAAGGGCGCACAGCACCGGAGCATCGGGCGATATTCCACACCCGGGGTGGAGAGCCCGGAGCCCTAAGATGGCGCGCCAAGGCGACCCGGCTCGAGACTATCGACGACCCAATCGACTGCCGCGCCATTAGCGGCTTGATGCAAATTGGACGGGTCCCGAATGGTCGCGTTCCGGTGCTCATCTCCACCGGTAGCTATCGCATCAGCCCACCGGGCATCCCGGAAGACGAGGGATGGATCCTGCCAAGGCCTCTCAGTCCTGACGTTTGCAATCTCGAACCCACTCAGTGAGCTTGTATCGGAGAAGGAGGTGGCCAGGAATGCAGCCTACCATTGCACGCACGAAGATTCTGAACGGCCAGGGCGCCGGACGCCGCCATCAGGGTGGGGTGTCGGAATCCGGCTAGTAAACCCGCCGCCGCCATGCTGGCCAGCTCTCCTCCGTGACGCTTTATTAGATCCGGCCGGACGGCCAGAACCCCTGAACTCGACTGAGCGCACTCTGTGCGCAACGGTCAATTCTCGATCCACACGAACGTGTCGAGACTATCCAACCTCTCGGGCGTATGATCGCCTCCTTGCCATGCAGAACAGCTTCCCAACACGGTCCGAGGCAAGTACATGCATCCACCTTGGCGATAATGGCCGTGCTCATGTCCCCTCTAGAGTGAGAACCGTGGACCGCTGATCGTCATCATCAATGGAACGGTCACTGGGGTTGCGGCGGCTGTCGTGGCCTTGCGATTGGTATCTAGGGCTGCGATTGTGAAACGGCTGGGCTGGGATGACTGGACCATGGCGGCAGCAACGGTCACAGCGATCCTGAACGTCGTTATAGCTGGGCTGGGTATGTGGTTCAGACCTCCGTGGGCAGCCTGCAGCTCATCGAATTGGGTGCATTAGGAGTCAAATATGGCACGGGCAAACATGACGGCACGGTTCCCAGCGCCAACGCAGTGCCGGCAGCCAAGGTAGGCCACGATCCTTCTTGAACACGGCTCCGATGCTGATCACCCGTGTCATATTTTCCAGCTTCGCTACGTCACCCATATTGTCTACACTGTAATCACCGGTCTGATCAAGACGTCCATCTGCCTGCTCTACCTCCGCCTGTTTCCGAATCTCCGAGGCCTGACCCGGGGTACCATCGCCTTCATTGGCGCCATGACCATCGCCGTTATTCTCGCCACGATCTTCCAATGCTCCCCGGTGGATGCGGTCTACAACCCCCACAAATACCATCATTATTCGTGTTTTGCGTCGATCCCATTCTGGTACGCTACGGCCGCATTGTCCCTGGTGACTGATGTCTGGATTCTGGTTTTACCGCTGAGAACCATTCTAGGTGAGTCATTCCTTCCACCGCACCGACATGGGTCTGGTATGTTCGGTAGCATTCAGCTCATGGAACTAGGCCTGCAGGTTGGGAGGAAAAAGCGCCTCATGGTGGTGGGACTCTTGTCCTTGGGAACATTGTAAGTGACACCGTCCGGTTGCATGGTGGGATGTCTGACCACGGATCGGGGCTAGTGCCTGCGTGGCCAGTATCGTTCGCATGGTGTACATTGTCAAGCTGTATCATAGCCGCGATCCCAGCTGGAGCACCTTTGGCGTCTCGGTGTCATCGGGCATTGAAGTGGCGGTGGCCATCATCGCGGCCAGCCTGCCCGGCATCAAGCCCGTCATCGATTTGATCTTCCCGCGGCTGTTTCCCACGACGACCCCCAAATCCTATACCGCCAGTCAGGGGTTATACGCCAATCGAATGTCCCACACCGCGCACCGCAGCGGTCGGCAGCAGGATGAGATCTCTCTAGTTCATCTGACCGCGAAGGAGGGGGATCAGGGGGAAAGTGACTCCACGACAACCGTTTCCCATGCGTGATAGGGCTTTCAGAGGCAGGCGGGAGCAGTCGATGCTACCTCCCCACGAGTATATCCTAACAGAATACGATATTGATCCCAGCCAGTATTGCCTGGACCTTCTCGAAGAATTGGATTGGGATGTTAGCCTACCATGCATTATCATGCCCTGCTTCCGTAGAACGCCCACAACCTATCATCGTTCATCTACGCCTTCACTTTGGAGCTACATGGTCGTAATAGTACTGGTGAGCAGCATCCATGATGGCCTTGACCCGGGCCGCCGGCACCTTTGCTTTCCGATCGTATGAGTAGAGTCCGTTGACCTCCTGCTCAATATCGCACCTGCAGATATCGTTAGAACGTCTGCCGTATGGCCGAGAAATACCGTGTTGTTACAGATGATAACCACCATGCGAGCCCCAAGAACAGGAAATGAAAGGAGAACTTACAGTTGCGTATACACCAGACCACAGGAATGACCTCCTTTTACCACCGCCATCACTAGCTTCTCCAGACGGCTGAGGAAGTCCTCTGGATCCATGGCGGTGGTGTACCCCCAGTCCCTTTCCCCAGCCTCGGTGCCTTGGGCGGGGATGATATTCACGCCGCCAAACTCGGAGCAGATGACGGGCGCCCCGGGGGTATGACGGGCGCCGGGGTCGAGGAGGCCCGCGGGGCTGCTGGCGATGGGGCCCACGAACATGGCGCGGTTCGACTTCGGGCCCAGAATCCCGCCCTCAAAGTCGGCACACGATGCGGCCAGCGCAGGAGCATCCGCGTAGTCGTGGTAGGTGGTCAGGTCGGTGGCCACGTGCTCCCATCCACAGTTATCATTGATGGGTCGCGTGGGATCCAGCGTTCTGCAGAGATACCTGCGTCAGTACTGCCGAGGCACCGGGCCGATAGCAGGGGAGGGACTCACTTGGTCAGGTAATAGACCGAGCGGATATGGTTCCGCTGAGGGATGTTGTCCTTGAGGCCGGGATAGCCCCAGCTTTCATTGAATGGGGTCCACGCGACGATGCACGGGTGATTGATGTCTCGACGCACGGCTGCCACCCACTCGCGATTGAAGCGATGAATATACTCGTCACTGAACTCATAGGCGTTGGCGATCTCTCCCCACACCAGAAATCCGAGCTGGTCGGCCCACCAGTGGAACACGGGGTCTTCGACCTTTTGGTGCTTGCGGCAGCCGTTCAGGCCCATTTGTTTGGCCATCTCGATGTCCGCCCGCAAGGCCTCCTGCGAGGGAGGCGTGAGCCCCGTGTGCGGCCAATACCCCTGATCCAACACCAGGGTTTGGAAGCAGGGCTTGCCATTGAGCCGGAAGGTTCCATCCCCAGTCGTCCACGAAATGCTGCGCATCCCCGTGGTGGTCTCCACGACGTCCGCGAGACGGCCCGACGCATCGTACAGACGCAGGGTCAAGTTATACAGAATGGGATGTTCCGGGGCCCACAGAGCGACCCGGCCCTGCCAGCAATCCTCCTGGTGAAACGGAGGGTTCGGCTTGAGCGAGGTCGGGTCAGGCACGCGCATGTCCACCTCCAGGTCCACCCAGTCTTTGTCCCGCGGTAGAGGCTGTCGACTGCGGCTGACCAGTGTCCCTGCCAGGCGCGCTTCAATCTCGACCGCGCATTCGGCTGCGACCAAACGACCCAGGACGGCCAGGCGCGCATGCAGATGTCCGCCGTGGATATCATCCGCCCGCAGGACCGTCCCAGCACTGCTGCTTCCGACCCGCATGGGCGGAAGGCTCTCGAGCCAGACGGACAGCCAAATGCCACTGGTCGGCGGATAGAAGATCTCCTGTGGCACCGGACCCCAATATTGCTTGCCCCGCAGCTGTCCCAGATCCGAGGCCGAATCCGTCACCCGGACTGTCAGACGGTGGAGGCCGTCGGGGCCTGGGGCCCGCAACGCATCCGATACATCTATCTCGAAGGGGACATGGCCGCCGCGGTGTCCTCCAACGTGCTGGCCATCGACCCAGACGGTGCATTCGTGGTCTACGGCGCCGAAGCGCAGCACCAAACGATGGCCTTGGGCCTGTTCCTCGGCGGAGCGAATGTCCGGCAGCGTCCGCTCATACCACAGCACCTCGTGCACCTCATGGAGGCCAATGCCCGATGCAGGGGTCTGGAAAGCGTACGGGACGTGAATCTCGCGAGTGGCGTGGGGGGCGGCGTGACGGGGGAGGCCGTGGTGCTGCCACCGGTCCGTCAGGCCCCGGTCCGCGTCATCGAAGAGAAAGTCCCAGGGCCCGTCGAGCGAGAGCCAGTTGAGGGCGGGACGGCGGAAATCCGGACGGGGGTACGCAGGCATGGTGGGTTCATCTAGGTCTCAACGATGGAGGATGGAGGATGGAGGGTGGGAGGGTCATGGGGGGAGGGAGCTTTAGCATTCTCAACGAGGACGGCCGAGGGGACGAGCGCGAGGCCCGTGATCGACCAACCCCGCCTGGAGTGACGTGTTCGGGTGAACAGCCACCGCAGGCCTCTCCCCACGGGCATGGGAGCTCTGATCACTCGAACATTCATTTAGACATTATCCCTGGACACGCAGGCGAATACAATGGCCCCGAAAGTCCCGGCTATATAGGGTGGATTACTCGTCACATGATTTCCGCCGCCAAAGACACGACCTCAACCCCTCCCACTACAGGCCCAGCTGCCGACGGAAGGCCTGATTGGAAATAATCCACCCATCCCCTGTGACCCCCTCTCCGCTCAGAGGCTGCCCGTCTCCCCTCGCGAGGTCGGTCAGGAAACGCCCCAGATCCTGGGTGGGGGACACGGCTTGCGGATAGGCGCCGCGTATGACGGGCCCCAGGATGCCACGCAGCAATCGCTTGGGGAGCGTCTTCTGGTCGGGCCGTTGCAGGAAGGGCTGCTGGACCGGGGGGTCGAACGTGGGGTCCACCATGGCGGGGCGGACGGAGTAGGGCTTGAGACTGGGGGACTCCTGCGCGAGCTGGATGAGGGCTTGTTCGCATTTCCCTTTGACCCCGCCAAAAAAGGGAGTGAACATCCCGGGGGACTGGGTGGCCTGGTGCATCATCCATTAGTGAGGAGGCCCGAGGGATGAACCGACAAACTAAGAGATACTCACCCCTTCCCCAGACACATAAACAAAGTTGAAGGACGGCGACAAGGTGGAGAAGGCCTTGGCCGCCGCCAGGGGATAGTCGACCGTGATCTTCACATACTCCCTGTGGCCCGTCTCGGTCAGCCGGTTTTCAAAGAAAGGAATCGTGGGGAAGAAAAATAAAAAAAAAAAAAAAAAGCAAAGAGAACGGATGCTGTACTCTTTTGTGACCTCAGTTTGGGATATCCCCAAGGCCCAGATACACCCGGTAGCGCCTTTCAACTGGGCTAGCAACTCCGGGCTGTAGTGGGTAAAATCTTGATGATCAATCACCGTCACGTTGGGATGATTGTCAGCCATGGGAACCGGGCGACGACTGAGGATGTACAGCCGGGACAGCTGAGCCGCAGGCAGGGAGAGGAGATGGTTCAAGGCCCCGGAGCCGACCAGGCCCGTTGCACCGGTGAGAATGAGGCTCATGATGGGATGGTTCGCAGCGGTTGGGGTTGCAATATAGTGATCGGGGATACGAGGGCGGGGCGGGGGGGGGTCTAAATATTGGGCGAGGGTGTCAGCTTCCACGGCGGAAGTAAGCTTATGTCCGCCTCCGCTGTCAGCTGGCTGACCCTCGAGGATCCGCACCGGAATTGATGTACAGGCGACCGGCCTGGCGGGCTACATGAAACCATCCATGCTGCTGCCTTTGCCTGCTGTTGCCAACGCGCACAACCCATGTACCTGAGGCTGTTCTTTCTCCCTGAGGCCTCTGTGCATGCCGTAGGCTATGATATTTAAGTCCCATTGGAGCCTGCGCAACGCCCTGCGTCGAATTCTGGACAAGCGGTCTTAGAGGAGCTCAATATAGGATTAACCAGAAATGATCAGATTTGAATATATAGCAATGCCTCATTTGCGCCAGGGTAGTCTGTGGGAGATCTTCCATCGGGTTCGGCGGCGCGGAATCCGATACTCGACCAATCAGGGCCCGCCGAACACGAGGGTTAGGCGGCCTGGTGGACGGCAGCCTCAATATTTAGGCGGCAAGGGAGGCCACGCGGCGGCGGCGGAATCAACCGGGCTCCGGACCCGGTCGGGAGGTCATGTGAGCCGGCGCCGACTGGCGCCGGTGCCAGTAGGTAGACATTCTGGTAAGTTTGCGTCGGGGGCAAAGAAGCTCGCTCCCCCGTATGACTGGCCACGGGACAGCCTGGCTGCCGACTGCAATGGGGAGGGATGCTCGACCCCTACGATATTGATCGGGCGTACCCACTCAATTTGGCCAGCAGAGCCGGGAAGAACAGCGAATGTGAGCGATTCTAGAAACATCCAGGACCTTGCGGTTGGATGTATCAACCATGGTGAATCAATATGATAGTAGTATCCTGATACTATCGTATGCATATATATAGTGTGGGGACGTCTCTACCGCCTACACCCGTGGTCCAGTGGGATTAATCTCTTTCGGTCCTACTGGGTACTTAGTAATCAGACATCGTATATCATGATATATGTACATGGTTTTGAATAGGTCAAGTTGTATCTATTCAGCCTATGGTCAAGACTAGTACTATCCCGTGAAGACATTCGGTCACCATCGAGAGGACAATCCCTCCGCCGGCTTATCTTATCATGCCAGCGCTAAGCCTAAAGGGAAGAAGGGGTGGTCGTGTCCGACCGGGGCCGGAAAAACCGCTCCGGCTCTATCTGTGATTACAAAGTTATAATACCCTAATCTTCGTAGCGAAGATGGATCCATTGGATAATGAAGGATTAAAATAGCTCGTTCAATGCCAGAGAATTCCTGACACCACTGCCCTAAATCCGGACCCCTTCGCAGCTGGGACTGTGGAAGAAGGCACTCCAATACTCAGCGTAGGTGCAGGCGGTCCCTAACATGATTCAGACCTTCAAGGGCTACCATGCCGGGCTGAGCTGGCATAAGTCCGACCGGGATTCCAGCGGGCTCATCCACTTGGACCCGGACACTCTTTATCCCGTCGTGGTTCCATTCCAGCCAGCCAGCCAACTCCATGCATCTCCATAGCCCATCTGTAGGTCCCATGCAAGCACGGCCGAGTCGACGGGACAGACACGAGAGCTAACGTAATAAGGGTAGTACGACGAATCTTGAAATCGACAGGCACATTTTGTTAAGGCAAAGGAAAAAAAAAAAAAAAAAAAAAAGATGATGATATGCATCTCGGGGAATTCTAACAAAACATGGCCGGACAAAATGTTGAATTTGTCCCGGAAGACTAGCACGACTGCAACCTAATCACCGAGCCGTTCCATGATGATCTTCATGCAACACTCATAACTCCGATCGCGCGGGCTCCGCACATCATTCAATCAGAATGATCCTAGACATCTGTTCCGTGCGGGATCTGGTCAGTGCCTGTGTTCCTGCCGATCAGTCCGATCCGATCTGATCCGGTGCGGGTCGATCGGCGACTGCGTGAAATGACACCCAGCATCTCATGAAAACTCCGGCACGGGACATTGCGATGCCATCGAATCGGGCCATCCATCCCTACCAACCCTCTCATGCCTGGGACTGGGCCAAACTGGGAGGGTCCGCTTCAGAACTCAGATCAGATGGGTATATGCTGGAATGCAACCTTGCCTTCTACGTGCAGGGGACTCACTACGTCCATTGTGCACCATCGCTTCCCCCTTGGGGTTCAGAGAGACAGCGATCATCCCACAACTCGACAGGTACAGGTAGGGCGTAGCTGTCGTCGTCCTCAAAAAGCAAAGCCTTTGCAGAAGGCTGGCCCACCCCACTCGAACGCTGCGTCAGGCACATCCGGGATCGTCACCACGGACAGGAGACACTCAACCGGAGAGGATGTGGCGTGGCGTGGTAGGATGGCCCCGTCCCATCTGGGATCCGGACCAAGCCTCCCCCACCCCCCCAAAAGGTATAAAGATCCAAGGTTGCGCCGGTTGGATTCGTCTTCTCCCCATCCAAATTCCCATCAGTCTTTGAACTCCTGCCTTGAGTTGGCTCCAAAACTTCATTCGTTACTCGAGTCCACCGAACGCCTCGGCTGTCTCTCATTTTTGACACCATGAAGATGCCATTCGCTACCATTGCGGCCCTCCAGGCCTTCTTTCTCGCCATGGAGGTGTGTGGAAAACCGGCCATGATGGCTCGGCCGGTGCCCGACGGTGCCCGGCTGGACGGAAACATGGTCCGGTGGAGAGGACAGGGAAATTTCGACGAGATGTTTGCGTGTCCCGCGGATGGGGGCTATATCACCCTCTCGGCCGATAAACGCGCTGCGGGCTGCTGCGAGGATGAAGACCAAGCTCTGTTCGGTTCCCTGGAGGATGGATACCACTGCTGCGCCGCAGGCCATCATCTGGCCGGGTCCAAGAAGGTCGGGTTCGAGTGCTGCCCCGCGGACCACACCTTCGATGGCGAGCAGTGCACGCAAGTCTGTGACAATGGGAAAGAACTGATTGATGGCCACTGCGTCTGTCCGGAGGGCACCGCGGAGACCCCGGAGGGCGATTGCAAAGCGCTCGACTGCACCTCGGGCCTCGAAACCGGTAAGTCCTGAATCCTCGATGACTGGGGAACCGATGCTGATGAGGCATGGCCATCTAGGCAAATGCTACATGTTCCAGGGAATGAGCGGGCAACGACTGTCCTTCAGCGCCAACCAGTATTCGGAGGCCACACCCAGCAAGGCCGTCATCCCCGGCAAATTCCAGCTGTGCAAGGATGAAACGTGTACCCCGGGCAACCCCATCAACCCCAGCCACGCCGTCTACATCCGCGATCTCCATGGGGTCCTGGCGACGGGGGCCGGTGCCGGCCGTTGGCTGGACAAGAAGTCAGAAGGCGCGCATATCGGCCGCACCCCCAACTTCCCTGATGCCGGCCAGTTCGCCTTCACCAAGTGGCCCTGTGGGAAATACTGCCTCAGCGGATTCACCCAGGGACTGGGCCTGGCGTGTCCCGTGACCAATCCGGCCATCACCTTCTACAGCAAAAACCCCCAGGCGTGTGTGGAGTTTGAATTGATCGAGGTGCCCTGTGATATCCGGTCGGATGAGAACAACTGCGCGTGGAAAAGCAGCGGCAACCAATGCTGTGGTCGGGTGGACTGCAAGGATGAGTTGTGAATAGATCACAGCGGGGGAACTGGCCCCGGCAGCAGAAGGGCGACAATCGGGCATGGGGTCTGGGGGGGAAAAGAAGGGCTGCGGCGGGTTGTCTTGTATGTAGAAGATCTATGTCCTCATTTCCTCGGTAGCGTGTATATTACTACTTCCCCCAATATCATTCCGGCACATTGCAGTAGACACGATGCGATTCTAACCCGATAGACCTGCACACAATCTACCTCGAAACACACACGGGGGAGGACCCGTTACACCTCTTCTCCTCCCGCTTCACTGAGGCTCGGCCACGGATCCCAATCTCGGGACGGTCGGCCGGTATCGATATGGAAGGTCTGTTGCACCAAGATATCGTTGGCCCGCATATCGGTGTCACAGCTGCCTCGCGTCGACAGCTGGCTGCCCTCCCCAATGCCCAGCCCATCGCGTTGCACAGTAGTGGTGATATTCATCACATTGCCGGGTCGGAAGACCGAGACGGAGGGAGATGGATAGTCGGACACGGAGATAAAATCCGGGACCGGGGGCACTTGCTCCGACGTGTCTCGCGAGGTCAGTCTCTTGAGACGGCCTTGGGCCCAGCTGCTGCGAATCCGCCGGAGCAACGGATGTAAAGTTGCCAGGCTGCCAGCGAAGATGCCCAGGCCCACCTCGACATTCGACCATATGGCGATCTCGTAGGTTTTGTCTGCCGCGGAGAATCAGCGCAACTCGAGACGGTACGTCAGGATGGGGCATTACACAAGAAATCCAAGTCCGCAAAGGTCCGCACGAAAGGGAAGCGAATGATGACCGCCGAACAGGCACTGGATCCCGCCGAGTTAGCAACTGCCCAGGGGCCAAAGGATGGGCCAGATTCCATACATGCAACCGATACTGCAGATGGCCACCGCCGCCACCTTGCGGCGGAATGGCATATTCAGCCCCCAGATGATAAAGAAAGGCACAATGCCGACGGCCAAGTCACAGGCGGCGGCCACGGCACTGTAGGCGTAGGTCAGGGCTTCCACCACATCGGTGATGACGCATGTCCCGTGGATGGTGGGATCGAACGCCACTCTCGTCCAGAAATAGCTAACGGGTCGGCATTGAAACAGCAGCCCGAACATTAGGACGAGGCCCATCACCACCGTGAGCGTCATGATAAGGTAGAGAAAGGCAAGGTGCGGGCGCTTGACGGTAATGCGGGCGAGGAAGATGCAGATGGAGCATTTGCAGAGGATCGAGGACAGGCAGTAGGCGATCTCGCACAGCCACCAGAACTAGATGGGATCCATCAGTGCGCCGAAGCCCTCGAGGAGGAGGGACAGACATACCATCATGGCCTTGACTCGGTGGTCTGCAGTCAACCGATCGAAGTGTATCCCCGTCCCGTAGACGCCACCTGTAATCATACACGCACAGAACATGGCATAAAATAGCTACATCCCTGTCAGTGGTGTCCCTCGAATCTGCAGCGGTGCGATTGGCACGGCTCAATCGACGTACCAGTGCAATTATCATCAGGCCGTCATCCCACCCAAACGCCTTGGTAACTCGGATTCGGACGTAGCAGCGCAGGAGCACCGTCACGAGACTCAGGCCCAGGAAGGCCGGGGGGAGTGCCTTGACAGCCGCATTCCGGTTGACTGTCATGCTGAACAACAATGGGGAGATTGCGCCCCTCTCACGCTGCGAACTGAGTTCGTGGTCTTGCCGTGAATCCTGGTCGTCTGATGCTATAACGTGGTGAAGAGCAGCCCAGCTTCATGGCAAAAGTCAAATGTTGCCCCCCAGCCGCTACATCGCCTCTGAGGTACGACCCATGGATGATGGCATCTGGGCCTTGCCGATCTGGTCGAATGCGAACAGCAGACATCGGGACGATTGGCTGGGAAGGATAAGGTTTCTTGGGGTCCTTGAACCCTCCGTCGCGTTCTGTGGGTAGGTCCAATGGAGGATTCAGTTCCAGACGGCATGCGGCCATGCGACTGTCCTGGAGGGTGCGGACAACACGCGGGAAAGGATTGCGTCCAATGGAACACTCGGCGGGCGTCGAGGGGCTTCGAGCATCCCGTGGACGTGGAGGAATAGTACTTGATAGTCGTCGTTGTATGGATCAACTGCTGCCAATCAGCGCCGACGGGCAGCATGGAAGCCATCCGTGGGGCTGCTGGTTCTCCGATGAATCATCGAGCAAACTCTATCTGGCCCCCAGAGTGCACGGGCCGGTGAGGGAGTCGAGGAGGCAAGTGCAGGGGCCAGGCTCATGAATACATGAATAATGTCGGCAATCGCCGATGACAGAGGAACATGTCCGGTGGGATGAAGAATGTTCCAGCAGGAAGGTGATTGGGTTATAAAGAGAGCTGCAGGGCTCTTGACGTCATTATCCCAACCGCGCCGACATTGCCACCCAAAGACCACCGCGCCGGGGCATTCTTATCTAGCCCCAAACATCCACTCTCTGTATGTGGTGTTGGCGTGGCTGCTGTTAGGTCGGTCGGCCCATCTATCCAGTCCCGTGCAGTCGATCCTAGGGAGAAGAGGGCTTGACAATTTGCCAGCAGAGCCGAAAACACCAATTTAAGGGATCATAATATTCAAATTAAGGGTTTGCAAGCCCTAGTCTGTCTTAGTAACATCTCAGTCCTCCAGATTGTTCTAAGCTGCTAAAACCATCAACTCGAATACTGTGATAGCGAATCTACTACTACTTCGTATAAGAGATGGCGCGGTCAACCTCGATTTATATGATGATAAAGTTATACCTAAATATATTTTCAGATACCACGAATAAAGTTCCATGAATATTCTCTCATGTCCTCTATCCGTTTTGAATGACTACATCATGGGATTTTATGGTCCCTAAACGTTGAGTCTGTATTCTATATCTCTAGTCAAGTGATGAAGACACGTGAGGTGGAGGCAACCGATCCAGTTTTACCCTCATACCAACTCCCACGCAGTCGCCGGAGGGTCTCAACTACTCCAAACTACTATTCAACCACCTGACCAAATCCGAATCCGAATCCAACCAGGCATTAAAATCCCACGACATCCAGTCCCCTGCCACAGACCCGGGCCCTGTCCCTCCCCCGTCCGTCCGTTCCGCGCTGCCATTCCCACCCTCCACCCCCCCGTCCACAGCCGCCCCCCTCCCCCCCAAAACCCGATCCAGGACATGCCGAATCACCGACCTCGCCTGCTGACACATCTCATAGTTCCCCGCCTCTTTGAACACCACATATTCAAGATCTGCCGCAAAGCGGCTCAGATTCTGGATGATTGCCGAGCGGGGAAACCCCCCGGCTGCTCCAGAAGGTGAAGTGGGGTGTTGGAATTGGTGCAGCAATTCGATAGCCAGGACGCCGGCCGGGGGGAGGCCGAGGGAGGAGATCTACATTACTCGTTACCATTGGTTTATCTTCGGTTCGGAGTGTACAGCGCCGTAGGGCATGAAAAGCAAGAAGACCAGTATAGAGAGAACGCAGGTGAATCTGAAGGGAGAAGAGGACGGGGCCGAGAAACATACAATCCACACCACAGAATTCCTGTCCCCCCCACCGGCCGCGCGATTGGCAATCAACAACAACAGATTATCGAGCAACTCGTGCGCGACCGCAATCAACTTCTCTGTGCTGGCACCCGTCCGCTGGACTAAGACCCGCTGGAGGATGAACTCATTATAGAGGCAGTCCATATACAGGAAGAGGCAGACCTTGGCGCTTTCGGGGCACCGGTCGAAGTCCGAGGGCGTGCCAACGTGATACAGCGATGCGGGGAGGGAAAGGCGGGTTTGGGTCGCAAGGGCGGATATCTCTCTGCTTCCTTGTCCACCACGTGGTGTTGATTAGTGCTCGGTCATTGATCCTGAGAAGCAGATGAACGCAACGATAGTGTGGAGGGAGGGGGGCAACGCACGCAATTCTCTCCTCCAACCCTAATCCCTCTCCCGCCCCCATATTCGAGTCGAGGGACATTTCGAGTACCGCCTCTCTTACACTCCCCATCAGGAAACATGCTCGGGCATAGGATCCCCGTGTATAGGCCCCCTGCGTGTTCCAACCATGGCTATCGAGACGGGCCATCGCGGCGGCGAGCACGTGTGGCGTGGCGATGAGATCTGTGCAGGCGAGGTCTAGGGGCGGGTCGATGGTGATATACCGACGGATCATGCGGGGGGGACGACCCAGGAAGGTGGACAGCCCTCTGTCCATAACGTAGGTGGCGACAACGAGGCGTTTGCGGTGTTCGGCGCGGAAGAAGGGGAGATTCGAGGTGGTGTCGCGGTGGTGGTAGCCCAGGGTGAAGAGGAGGGTGATGAGGGCAGACAGCGATTTGTAGGGGCGGTAGTCTGTTGCTTTGTGAGCACGGGCGGGGCGGGAGGCTTTTGGAAATGGGATGTATTTATTATTATATTAATAATAATAATAATAAACAACCCTAGGCATGGCAAAGGCGAACAAGCCAGGGGAACAGGAAAGGGATGGGGTACCGTAATCCCCATACAGCAGGGTGAGAAGCGAAGCATGCTCCAGCGTCAGCCAACATAGCTGTTCGGAAATGACCCCGGTGGAATCACAAAATCGCAGACAGATTTCACTCGCTGACATACAGACCGTAGCGAGACCCTTTCTGTCAAGAGGCGGACGGTTCGCGGGCGCATACGCAGCCAGATCGTGGTGTGGGAGGAGACACGCGCTGGCGCCAATGACCGCAAAGACCAGCCCGATAATCTCCCAGCGGTCCGCCATACAGGAGAAATACTCGGTGGGGGTGACGGCGGGATCTACATTGAGCGGTTTGGAGGAGGCTGTGAAGATGCTTCGGGAGAGGGTCAGTAGAAACGGCAGCGGATGAGCGGGCTCGGAAATGGCCTCCTGCAGCATCGTCCGGATGGAGGACAGGATCAGGCGCAGGGCCGGGGGAGAAAATAGATCGCCCTGGCAGTGGTCGAACCGCGCCGTGGCCATGGATTCGTACAGGGCAAAATCATCGAGCAGGATGAGGAGCAGCTCGGCGCCCAGCTGGATCTGGCTGTCGTCGATGAGGGCGCTGGTGTTCTGTTGCAGGGATTTGGCGAACAGGGCTACGCTGGAGGAACCCTCCTCGAGGCCGCCGTCGTGCAGTCCAGACAGGTAGCTGGTGGGCCCGAAGACGCCCGTGCTGGGGGTCGAGGTGCCACGATGACTCCAGTCAGCGAGGTAGTGGTCCCGGACATGACCGGGGGGCCGGGCCGGAGTGGCCTGCGAGGGAGGCGGCAGCGGGCTCGTCCAGGCACTGCTGCTACTGGCACGAGGAGTATTGTTGTGGCCATGGCCGCTCGGGATGGAGCCGGTGGAACTGCGATCGGTACTGTTGGGATGCTTGGACATCGGGGCCGGTTGGTACACGCACAGAGCCGGCTTGCGTCGGCGCCGGCATCGGCCGCACGGGACCGTGTGGTCGCATCGGATCTTGGATTTGCGGCACGGCTCGCAGGAGCTGAGCACCCCGTTGGACCGCAGTAATGACATGGTCAGTGCTTGTGTGTGTGTGTGTGTGTGTGTGTGTGTGTGTGTGTGTGTGTGTGTGTGTGTGTGTGTGTGTGTGTGTGTGTGTGTGTGTGTGTGTGTGTGTGTGTGTGTGTGTGTGTGTGTGTGTGTGTGTGTGGGATGGGAGAGGTCAGAGTGAGGAAGGGAAAGGGAGACGTTGGGTGGCAGACGTGCGGAGTCAGGGTCGGGGTCGGGGTGGAGATGAGCAGATGCAGGTGAGATGCCCGTGCATTAACTAGACTGCATCACCACATCACTAGAGGTGGGCTTGTGTAGGAGAGGGGGCCATGGCACCATGTGACTGTGAGCGTAATGGTGGTATTTCTGACAAATTGCCATTCCTCTCTTGATCGATGAGGCTACTCCCTCCTGTTCCATACTAACCCTAACTGGTCCTAACTAGTAGTGCCTCCCCACCCTGATTTCTCCCACTCCGCGTCACGCAAGAAAGCACCACACAACCCTACCCAAGGCAAGATCACGCTCTCAACTAGTACAGGGTCAGACTCAGAGCATCCCGATGCCGAAGCTATCCGTCAAGGTGGATTGCATAGATTACTCCTCAAACCGCTGCCTGCCCAACTCCTCCTTCTCCATACCCACCTCCTTTGTAAAACACGACGCTACCAATCCGATCCCTGCAAAGACGATCAAGACAATCCAAATGACATGGAACGCATGGCTATATACTCCGGTCACCTGATCCAAGACTTCCTTCTCCACCTGTCCCCGGAGCGTTCTCAACTGCGGAATAAACCCCACCGCCGCCTGACTATTCTCCAGCGTGGCCAGGCCACTCGGCAGGGTTCCCAGCGCCTTGATCGATCGGGCGAACACGCTGCTGAAAACGGTGGAGCCGATGGCTAGTCCGACCAAGCCACCCAGTAACCTAAAGAAGACCAGTAAGCCTACCGCCAGCCCCGTGTCGTCGACGCTGGCCACGCTGGCTTGGACGGGGAGAACCAGAACGGTAAAGAGGACGCCCACACCCAGGGAGACCACGATGGGGAGACCCGTGCGGAACGGCACGGAGGAGGCGGGGGTGATGATGTGGAGGAGTCCGGTTCCGACGGTGAGGAACCCCCAGCCCGTCCAGACATTCACCCGATATTTGCGGAGGTAACTGACGGAGAGGGGAGAGATGCAGCTGAAGAACAGGGACATGATATTCATGGGGAGCAGCGTCACGGAGGCGTGCAGGGGAGTTTCGTCAAACGCGGCCTGATAGAAGAGGGGCAGGTAGGTATTGAGGGTGTAGGTGACCAGGCCGTGGAGGAAGCCGCCCAGGAAGGTGGTGGTGGCGGTGGCGGATCGGAAGAGCCGGTAGGGCAGGACGGGCTGCGCGGGGACACGTTCGTACACCACGAAGAGGACCAGCACGACCAGGCCAAGGATCAGTGGCAGGAGGGTTCGCCAGGAGCCCCAGGGGTAGAGCGCCCCGGCCCAGCTGAGGGGGAGAACGAAGGCGGCGCAGCCAGCCACAAACAGGGCCATGCCCAGCAGGTCCAAGGGACGGACCTTCTGGCGCCATGTGCCCTCGATGGGGCGCAGACGCAGGAAGAAGAAGGTGAGAATGAAGCTGGCTCCGATGAGGGGAAGGTTGATCCAGCCGATCCAGCGCCAGGTCACATATTGGGTGAAGAGCGAGCCAACAATGGGGCCCAGCAGGGCACCGGCAGCCATGGGGATGGCCAGCAGGCCGAGATACTTGGGGCGCTCTTTCATCGTCGTCATGTCGGCGGTGATGATCTCGTTTAGGACGTCCAGGCCACTGCCCCCGAGCCCTTGGATGGTGCGGCCCACAATCACGGTGGCCATGTTCGGGGCCAGGGCAAACACGAGCGAGCCGACGACGAAGAGACAGTACGCGGTGTACAGTGGGATCTTGCGCCCGAGCACATCCGAGGTGCTCAGGTACAGGGGCTGCACGACCGACACGGCTAGCATAAAGCAGGTGCTGGCCCAGAAGGACTCCAGGGTCGTGCCGCCGAGATCGCGAGCGATGATGGGAATGGCCACCGCCAGGGTAGTCGTGTCTAGGGACACGATGAACACCATGAACAGCATGCCCAGGAAGGCCAGGTGGAAGGAGAGCGGCTTCTTGGATGTCGTCGCCGGGGTTGTCGACTCATCCGCAGATCCTTTCTCTTCGGTGGACAGGTCCATGGGGGAAGGTCCTCCCGACACCGTCTTCTCGTCTGCGGGATTCGGCATGGGGGTGAGTTGAGCCAGCACCGAAACACCTCAAGATGATCCCCTATCGTGCGTTGGACATCCTGCGCCTCAAATACTCGCCGCGGTGCAAATCCCGTGCCGGCTGCATCGGGGTCGGGGTCGGAGTGGATCCCTTGCCAGGCGCCCTGCCACCCAATGCATATGATGGAACATCGATACGAGCATTGGAACAAGGTGGGACATGAAATTCTTAGTCAAATAAGCAATTTAGCAAGGGTTGTCTTGGGTGGCCGTATTTTCCTTGTTCTTTTTTTTGTTCTCCCGCCCCCCTTCGGCTCGGGGAATACGAAAAACAGGGGGAAGGATGAATTTTAGTGGGAATTGAAGAAATCCTGGAGCAAGGCCGCGGGAGGTTATGGTTCATTCGTCTGGTGAGGCCTGCATTGCTACGCGAGACTCTTCCCACGCTTTCCACTCATCTCCTCACCCCCATTCCCCATCAACGCATACACCTGCCGCGCCGCAGCTGGCACCCTCGTTCGGTCCTCACTGCTCTCAAGCACCAGCATCTCCTGGGCCCATTCCGCAATGACTGTGACCAGGGCCTTCATCTCTGCGTCCGTGTTGGACGCGTGGAGGATGATGCGAACGCGTTCCGTTTCCTTGGGGACCACCGGAGACGAGATGGGGAAGACGGAAAACTCGGCCTGTTGGAGGTGGAATGCCAGGTAGAAGTTGTGCTTGGGGCGTGTCCGCAACTGGATGATCTGGGTGAGGAGTGGCTGGACCTCCGCGTCTTTGTACGTAGGAAGACGGAGCAGCCCAGTGTCGCTGGCCTTCGTTCAGATCGGGTCAGCGGTCATGGTCTCCAAGACGGCTTTCAAGTACTACGACCTCATGGACCGCGCAGGCCTGGACTTTGGCCCTAGTTCCGGCGACTGACCGACATTAAACGGGCATAAGAGAGAGGCTGGCTCAGGCCACAGTAACCACAGACCCCGTAGACAATAAAGCATGTTACTGTCTCCATCTTATATTTATTAACGCCTTCATTCAGAACGCTCTCCTAGCAGAATTTCAGAGTATGGTAAAGATCTAGATATACTGTTAAATCCTCATTTAGGTTGCTTAAGTTATCATTCATCAAAGCCTGGCCCGGATTACACACCTGCAGGTGTTAATATCAGTTAATACTTTTACAAGACTCCTACCTGAATAGTATTTATGCTTCAGTATCACAAATGGATTGTTTATCAGATTGATATTATATATCTGAATAAACAATACTCTCCCTTACCTATCCTCGTAAATAAGACTATTATAAAAATACTGACTGACAGATCTAATATCTGTTAAAAGTACCCTGTACCGGTTTTCTATAATAACTGATACCTGAAATTAGTCCCAGTTTATCTACTACATAACCTATAAAAAACCTAATTTATAGATCCTGAAGATCAGTGCAGATACAAGCGCAATTACAGTAAATATCCTGCAGCTATTTTATATACCCGAGGCATTATACTCTGAAAGCACCCCCGCGCGATAGGTTAAATATATTTATATGGATGTCTCTACAGACTTCTTTATAACAGCGCAGAAACGGTTTGAAAGAAAAAGTAATCTTAAGTATTATATCTTAAACATCAGCCAAGATCCAGTAGGACAGAGCTTTAATGGAGGGCATTATACTCTAATTCTTATAACTAATATACTGCATGCTATCCTTTATTTAGATGACATCCTCTGGAAGATTTATAAGCTTCTCACTCTAAATAACGCCTGTTTCTGTATGAGCTGCACTTCCTTTTCAAATAATATAACTTTGTTTTCAGTATACTCACAGACTGGTAGTACGAAGGGTCAGATAATGAATCTGACAAATCTTGTATATTTCAAGCCCACTGGGAATAGGAGCTGAAAGGTGCCGAATCTATTAATTTAGATACTGTAATAATAGAGAGCCAGACACCATACCAGCTAAATATCATTAGAACAGTCTAATTATAAAATGTCGGGACCCCCGATGGGCTCCCACGCCGGTAGGCAACGTAGGGTCACGTGACACCTCCTCCTACACCGCTAGTTAGTCTATATAGATGGCCCATGAGGCCCCTAGCTAGATCATCATCCATCTCATTCTACACGGTTGAATCGCCTTAGTAGCCACTCCAACATAAAATAATAAGACAACGCCCCCGAAACTGCTCATCGGTCTGTTATATAACCTTTGGAATATTGAGTGTACTATATTATTATTACAGTAGCGAAGTCCGACATAGTTAAAAAATTAATGATCGCATCTAAAGATTAAAGACGACATCTATACTACAAGACCACAATTACTAGATTATTACAATGATGGAAGTCTAGACCATGTTTCATGATTACTAAATGTGTGTAAGCAGGGAAACACGAAAATTTACTTAATTTGCTAAGAACTCGGGTTGTAGAGTGATTCTTTGGAGAGCTCTGATTTGCCAATTGCGAAAGTGAGAATGTTCATTCAACAGATTTCGATAAAGATAGCCGGCTAAACGTTTTATATTTTCAGTTATTTGTCTCTATGGGTCATTCAGCACACCTTGCCTAGATTAAAAATCTCAAAGATAATGAGGTCGAAGGTGAAATGTAGGGAATAGTCTAGATCGGTCTATCGATTGTAAGTATCCGAATCCATATTCCTCCTAGCACATCTCTTTGTACCGTACAGGCTGCGAGCGGCAGAGGGACACCTAAGAGACACACACGGGCTACTTGGAGAGTTAGGATTGAGTAGTAAGGAATACGAAGTGTAGCAACTCGGGGTTTGGAAAAGCTAATTATTCAATACCCATGGCTCGCGTTCTGTGCCCCATTTAGTATTAATACGAGAACTCTGGGATAAAATGACCGCATCCGTACCAATAAACCTTATTCAAGGCCCAGGCTTTCCATGCCCTGTGCTGCTGGCTGTAGAGGTCGATTTTTACCATATAAGTTTAACACTGGAGAGTAGCACAACATGAATATGTCACGCCATAGCGCCATATTTATCGCCAGTGCAGAACAAGAGGAAATGAATGCCTCTTCAGTCCAACGTTCGGTCCATCCTAATTTCTATCTAATCACGCATCAGCCAGTTCCTCAAGTCTGCCGACTAAGTTCTACTATCTGAAATATTGTTCATTATCTTTGTATATCTCAGACCTCTCCAGGATTAGGTGACGGTAAAGATGGATCTCAACGATCCTGATGGGATCGTCAACCTACGGAATTTCTCCAGCCACCTGGCGCGGTCCTTGCCGGAGGATAAGGGTATTCCTATTATACTAGGTAAACTAGCTAAGGCATCTCTCATGTTTGATTCCTAACTCATGCATTAAGTTCCGGGATTTGCTGGATGGGGCACTCCGCTTTTTGGTGCTATTAACTACTGGGGTGGAATTGAAAACATCCCCAAGTTGCTCATGGATCAAGGATACACCGTGATTGTTACTCCAGTAGGACCATTGTCCTCGAATTGGGAGCGAGCCTGCGAGTTATATAGGCACCTGACCTGCGGAAGGTAAATCTCTATCATTTGCTTTCAATTTCCACATCTCATCTAACATCAATAAGGCTCAGTGTATTCAATCCCACAACCCAAGAGATTAACCAAGAACACGATATCGATATTGATTACGGCAACTATTTTGGCTCAGACCCGGAAAAATGTCCTAATACATCAAGTACCCACCACCGAAAACGTGCAATTCTATTTTCCCAGTCTCCTGAGCGGTTTGCTCAATGGGCGTGGAGTAAAACAAACCCAGCTCACTTTATTTGCCACTCGCAAGGTGGAAATACAGTCCGCTACTTAATCAGCTTGATGATCCAAGGTTCTGAAGATCGGCATCCCCGATACTTCAGTGAAAAGGAAAGAGGGGACTGGGCTATTTCTGTGACAACATTGGGCACTCCACATAAAGGCACAACTCTCACGGATGTCATTGAAAATTTTATGTCGGTACGATACTGAACCTTCTACCATGTCTACGCATTATGTTCATGCTAACTTAGGGAGCCCAGAACTCAAAGTCTCAGCTAATTAACCTGTTAGCACGACTATTTGCCACGTTCTCCTTCAACGAACCTCCAGCTAGAGGTTACGACCTCCAGCTAGATCATTGGAGTATATGCAGGCAGGATAAGGAGACATTTCAGGAGATGCGCCAGCGCCTAGAGTCAATACCTGGACCGGTGTCAAAATGGTATAAATCTAATAACAATGCCTTCTACGACAATAGCATCAAAGGCGTGAATGAGCTCCACAGGAATACCAGGGCCAGCTCAGCGGATACCTATTACTTCAGCTTGTCTTTCCACAGCACAATTCCATTTCCGTCAGACTGGCCACCCTGGACATTGGAAGCTGCTAAAGCGTTTCCAATACCCCTGGTCAATTTTATTCGCAGGGTGCTCTACTCAATCCCCCTTGTGAATATTGGTGCGTGGCTTGTTGAACTTATTTTGGACGCAGTGGGCCATGCAGTGGGATGGACAATTGTTCTACCGCTCCTGAATCTTCGTGACCTGGTGCGCTGGGTGACTGAAGATGTCTTGAATAGGCTACTGCGTGAGACTAATTACCAAGTTCAGCTCCCCCCACCAGGCAGCTACTTACCGCGAAAAGACGTCATACCGCTAATGATGCCTTCTGTTTACGCAATGGGAGGGCAGCATCTAACACAAGAACAGACTGATATCCTGGGGCCTAATTTAGGAGACTGGCAAATCAACGACGGGATCGTAAATACTAACTCTATGCGCGGTCCAGACGATTCCATAGTGAGGGGTATTACTGCCTTCCCAATCTCCGATATTGACAGTGATGGTGCCAGGGGAATATATTGGCATTTCGGTACTAATAGTCAAATGGATCATGCGGATGAAATTGGGATTTTTATTGAAGAGAACACAGTACGCTTCCCAGTCCACATAAAATGAAAAAGGGAAAAATTTGGATACTGATCTAGAGAAGAGCCAAATGATGACAGAAATGTACTTTAACCTGGCAGCAATGGCAACTCGCCTACGTCCGAGAAGTCAAAGATCATCACGGCTGTAGTTGATGGGTGGGGTGTCTGGGAATCTCAAAGCCGAAGGGGGTGTTAGTCCGCGGGGAAAAAGAGGCGACTTAGGGGAGAAGAGCAGCAGTAAGAGAAATGAGACATATGAAAAGCTCTAACAAGGGAATATTTTGGATTAAAAGTTATGGTGCAGAACTGGTGCAAAGGCAAATTGCTTACAATCTTGATCTTCCTTGTTTGCATTATCTACATACATAGGAAAATATAGGTTGCAATTCCATATTGGAATAGGCCAATTCTGACATGGATGATCCAGGCATAATTTCCTAGCCACATAGCCACATAATTTATCTTCCAGATCCCAGGCAGTTAATTGAACCATACTAAGACCTAGAGTCATAGCTGAAAAGCTCAAACGTAGTTGTAGTTCCTTTTGAGCACCCACTTAATGGCGGGTGATTACGACCTCTCCGATGTCCTTGAGCCCATTGAATCAAGGCGAGTTAATGACTTGACTCAAAGTAGTATATGTAAGTAATGTTACAGGCGTTATTAATGGCGATGTTAGTGGTAGCCTCATACCGGAATCGGTCAGTTCATTACATGCTTCAAGTGGTTCGTCAGATACGCCAAAGGCTGCAGCGGACCCTTAGAGACTTTTTGTTTCGATAGCGCTAGAGCTGCCCTTACAATCATCCCTGGTCCAGATATGGCCACATAGCTTGCTAAAATACCATATTGACCCTGGGGCAGACCCAGCATATTGAAGGATGTTATAGTAAGTTTCGACTGCCGGCCATTATTAGACTTTAAAGGTAAGGAAGCAGCGCACAAGGTACTACACGAATTACTATTAGCTATCGAATCATATTGCGGGTAAGATAATATAACATTGATAAACTTTTCAGTTGCGTACATCATTCTGGCGGGGTGTGCCATGGCCGACTCTGTACCAAATTGCACTACTTCAAAACGAAATGATTCTCACATCATCCCTGAATGCACCGTCAAATTCTACATTGATGTCAACATGGACCCAAAGTTCTGTAGGCTATGTTAGTAGAAAAAGATCAATACACGTAATTTGGGTCAAGCGTACCGTGTTTATTTTTAATGTAGAGACGTACCTCCCCCTTTGCAAGGAAGAGATCAATCTTTCCCACAATTCCGTCTTTCAAGTTTCCAAAAAGATTCAAGATGTGGGCTCCAAAAACCTCTAGTCTAACGCCGGCCTCCAAGGTGTTTGTATCAAAATAGCCAATTAACTAAGAAATGTCACTTTTTAACATCAGCTGGGAAATGATCAAACATCCCTTGATTGGCCCGAATGGAAACTCAAAGCTTGGGTCCCCTTCAATAACAGCAGGAGAGCCTTCAGGTAGTGAATTGACAGTTGGAATTTGTGTAGCAGTGAAGACAGTTGGCTCGCCATTGTGTGAGCTTTTCTTTGCCACAGAAACAACAAAACCTACCTTAATTAGCTGCAAGTAATATCAGCATCTGCCATACGTACCAGCACGAACTTGATCAGTTGCAGTGGACATTCTGTTGCACTTGTATGAATGTTGCGATCTTTGCATAATAATTACATAGAATCAGCTGATGGTTGGTGTTTTAGCAGAGAACGGAGCTAAATTTATAGCTCAAGCTCACAAGGTACCTACTGGCAAGTGAATGTAAAAACTGTAAAGCTGTATGGTAAAAGTCTAGATTGACCTTTCTTCAATCTTAATCCATTGTTTCGTCAACAATAGACTCAGATGACATTTTTTAGATTGCAGGAATCTGCTCGTGATGACAGATGACAGCAAAATCATAAAATAGAGCTTCTTCATCCCATGGTAAACTCGTAATCATATGAATATTCTTAGGTGGGATGGTGGGAACTAAAATTTATTCCAAGCCTGGTCATCCTCGACGGCAGACTGATCCGCAACATTGAAACAAAATAGAATGAAGCTATCGGGCCAGGCCAATCAAAGCATCAGTACCATTATTTAGCGTCTCTCAGCTCACTTTATCGCAAGCCACTTGCGAAATAATTATCGGCTGATGTGTAAACCCATATTACATTCTACCAACTCTCTTTGTCTTGGAGTAACAAAAATTGTTCATAAGTGTGTCTTGAAATGTCATGATAAGGATACTCCAAATTTCCGTTTTCATTACAGTCTTAGAAATCGCGCACTTTCCTGCTATCAATATGTGATGTTTAAAGCAGATCCACTGGTTGACCACAAAAACCATGAGAAGATTTCATCTATTATTGAGGCGTTGGCGCACACTCTCTCCACTCTAACTTTGCATTAACGACATACGTGCGGATATCCACCTTGTCACCACCCTCAGCAGTATTGTTGAGTCTGAATCTGACTTTACCAACGTCATCTTTATCGATAATACTTCCAATCTGACGCTTGTCAAGACCATTGATACGCTCACTGACACTTTCGGCTTCATATCATAGTTCACCCTTCACTGACTGACCTTCGGGTTGTAGGCAGAAGGTCACATTCACCTAAACACGGATCTCGCTGCCTATATGTTCTACCCAGGACTGATATGCTATAGCGATCAGGGTGCCCAGGATCACAGGTGAAAAGGATCGCGCAGTGTATACATGTGGGAGAAGCTGGGAGAAGCCATTTAGGGTCAGTGATATCTATAATACCAGAGAAGCTAACAAGTCGGAGAGAAGGGATTTTGAGGGACCTTTATGATAATGTACTGATGGTATGGGATGATTTGGACTGCCTCAGTATTAGAAAATTCTAGCGGTTTATATCGACCAACATTTGTGTTTGCTTGGCTCTTAGATTTAGATCAGTGCTACAAGTATAGAAATACAGTTCGATCCATGGTTTACTATGAATCTTAAAATTTCTCCACAAGTTGTAGTAGACTTTCCGATTGTTAGATTAGGTTTGTTCAAGGTTCTTTAGCTCGGAGTAGTTCAACTTCACGTGAGAATCAATTGTCTGGGCTTTAGAAATATTACCTCATCCCATCCGCATTTTTTTAACCTAGCTCAACTTCTGACCGGGTCAAGATGAGTATGGGAAAGCATAAACACGCTATGGCTTTATCAGGCTCTGTAAGAATCTCATGAACAAGTATTCTTTAGATCACTGGAATGAGATAAATATCAATAACAGTCTCTACATCTTCGAGAGCTTCAGTTTGTGATTTCAAATTAGCCGGGTCATTTACCTACGGCAATCTGTTGCGCATCCAATAAAGCTAGAACACACTCAGACCTAGATATGGTACTGTTACTCATGCCGCCTGGATCTTTGAAACTGAACAGTAATTTGAGCGCGGTTCTCGATCGTATTCTCTGGTAAAGGCGGGGTAAGGTTGCGTCCCAAACATCCAGAACAATCTTGGGCATTACTATGCCACTTCAGGTTGGTGGAAGCATTGATACCCACCCAGTCCAGATGGTCACCCCATTGGTGGCCATGAAAGCCACCTCAGGCTTTGTACTTGATAATAAAAATTAAAGGCAAATCTGCTATATCAAACATGCTTTCATATCGATCTCATTTTATACAACTTTAAATGTCAATTGTTTTGGTTCCTTGGGGCATACACACAGAATTTCAACTACAAATATATTCCATATTCGATTGCATAGATCACTAGGACTATGTCTGCCAAATACTAAATATATAGTATGACTTGCTTGTTCATAGGTTACTAGAGCATGGGAATTCATAGTTACTGGATATTCTTCCACTAGCTTTAGCTTTTTCAGAAAGGACCATGGATTCCCACATAATTATCACATGAGTTCGCTGTAACGGCAGGGGGCCTTATCTAGATGGTCTTTGAGGTTCCAGACGCAGTTAAATCCCAACGCGCATATGAAGAAGCCAAGCACATGGTTTGCTGGCTGAACTGACCTCGTATTTTGGTTAGTGGTGCTTTAGGCTTGGTTAACACAGTCTAGAAGCCGAAAACCCAAAACTCAAATCGACAATATCTTACCTTCTTTTCCCAGTAGCTAAGAGTGTAGAGAACAATCAAAAAGCCACTTTTAACATTTAATATGGAACCCAAGGTTCACGTCCCTAAAGGATAATACTCTCCCCGCTTAAAACCTTTCTAAGCAGGCCTTAACAGTAGATAGTATCTCCACCCTTATAAAATCAATATTCAAGATTAGAACTGTGTATTTTGTCCAGAAAAGTATTAACAACCTTCTTAGCACCCTTTAAAAAAATGCTAGCTGTCGTTCACCACCAGATTATCTATCCTGCCAAAATAAAAATTACGCACAGTTACACGGTCGCATTGAGTTGTTGAAGATTAGCTAGGGGCTCGATGGTCAAATACACTAAAATCGACTGTTCAAGGTGCTAGCAAGCTTAGAGGATTCAGTGCGAGCGTCCCACCCACTCACGGTTTTTATTGGATCATGGTTGCTGCTTGACAATACATGAGATAATCCAATACGAGTCACCTCATTGTTCTTAAACAAGGAGATAAAATAGGCGGCCCCATCTCTCAGCAACATCACATGTGCCATGGACCTCTCTGCCAAACGTTTCAGAGACCCTGCATGGTTGGGATATACGCATTATGGTCGACACTGGACCCCATTCACCAGATACCCACTTTGTCGAGGTTTCCATCCTTGCTTTGTCACACATGATGTTTCTCAGGGTGGTGAACCTCCGCAGCAAATACAATCACTTGATCGGGACAGTGTAGCCTTTTACCAGAGTTGGCATACCTTCGGGTTTCTTGAGGCGGTCTTCGAACAAAATATACCAGAATACGTTCTTCTTAAGCAAGACAACGACAATGGGACTGCAATGACCTTAGATAACCTGCCCATGGTGCTTCGAGCTTGGGCTGTAGCCGTCTATGAGCTCAGCGAAAATAACGGTAACGTTCAAGAGCACCTCGACCGGGCTACTGCAACGCAGCGAGTCTTGTACAATCAACATCTGGGACTTGTGGCAAAAAAACATTTCTATTACCCGGGCGCAGACCATAATGAAATAAGGAGGATGGTAAATTACATTGCCTGTCTTGGTGAGGCTGTCTCGATCACGGCATCGGGCCTCCACTGTCATTTGCTTGGGTCGGCCACAACACCCCCGCAGCTAAAATGGACTAATATCCCTGCTATCGACGACCCCACGTTGTTTCAAGCCATAGTTGCGGATGGATGGTGCCCTTCCACAATAAACTACTTGACGCAGACGACGACACTAGCAGTCCTGCGACTCGCCCTACTTCGTGGCCCTTTCCGCCAAGGCGACCATACTAACTGCTCGGGCGAGAAATGTACGGCATATGAAGTTGATGTGGACAGTTACGTTGCTCGACACACCTTGGAAGGTTGTAATTGCCAGTACGTCCGGCCTAATACCAGGCACATCAGAGAGTTGCTTGGGCAGCGGTCTGTTCCAGTGATTGTTGTGACAGTCAATGAAAATGACCATAAAGTCACTATGTCTGTACGTAATGGCTCCCGAATGCCATTTGTCGCCATTTCACACGTGTGGGCAGACGGACTAGGGAGCACATCAGAAACTGGGCTTCCATGTTGCCAAATCAGACGACTGGCGAGATTGACATCTAAGCTGGTAGATTCTGGGGCTTTCTGGCTCGATGCTCTCTGCGTCCCAGGAGATAGAGAGCTAAGAAATCAATCAATTAGATTGATGGCAGAGACGTACCGCAAAGCTAAAGCTGTGCTCGTGCTAGACTGCGTTATTCTTGAATGTCATTCCACCGCAGACATCAAAGAGAAGATGCTATGCATCCAGTTGTCAAGTTGGGTGCGCCGTTTGTGGACGCTACAAGAGGCTATCCTTTCAGCGAAGTTGTTTTTCCAGTTTGCTGATTCGGTAGTCACCATTGGCGATATGACGCCATCCTTTGGAGATCAGCTTATCGACCCTGTCCTCACAGGTCTTGGGCTATCCATGGTGACTTTATCCGCAAGAGGGCAGAAACTGGAGTACAATATAACCGACATTGCACGCGCAATGCAATGGCGATCCACAAGCAAAGCATCTGATGAGACGATTGCGATCGCGAGTCTACTCGATATCGATGCGTATGAGTTGTCAAATACCGCTCCAAGTGAAAGGATGAAAGTACTCTACTTGAGACTTCATAACCTTCCGAAAACGCTTCCCTTTTTGGCCCTTCCAAAGCTAGAAACTGAAGGGTTGAAATGGGCACCGTCAACTTTTCTATTCCCCAGTGTACAGCAGATGGCTCGTCACGATGTCACCGCTATTTGTACTCCGGAAGGGCTTATAGCAGAATACTACGCCCTTCGGTTCGACGAACTGTCCATCGAACAGCAAGAGAAAATACTTCTGATCGATCACACAACAAATCAGCCCTATTTGTTATATAAGGAAATACCTCTATCCGGGCCATACCGCTGCAACACCGTCCTACTTTTACACCCGATAGAGGCTGGCGCAATGGCCGAAGCCGTTGCTGTACTTCTTAAGGCACCCACACCACTAGACCAGCTGGCTGGGGAAGAAGAAGTAAATATCGCTTCTACACACTTCCTTCCCCTTCCCTGCACCTTCCAGAGAAGAGCCCTGATAGGGCGTCTTCACTCGATAAATAATTTGCAGGCTTGGAGGTCTGCCGAGGTCCACTTCCATGCCCCCCTGAAAGTGTGTATTGCTTGATGTTCAAGACCGCGACAGTCCTTT
>KV907516.1:4210-51186 GCA_001990825.1 Aspergillus carbonarius ITEM 5010
TAGAGATTTTGTATTATAATTATTAAAAAATAATTTATTATAATACTATTTTTAACTATTACTGAATACTACATGTATAATACCGCTGTTAAAGAGGCTTTATATATTAAGAAATTAATAAAAATATTTAATCTTATAATATTTAAAAACAGTAAGATTCTTATATTTAGTAATACAGTTAACTCTTTAAAAATCTTAAATTATAATATCTTTATTTAATTTATATACTGACTTAATAATTACTACTTATTTATTACAGATTTTATTAAAAAAAATATTATTAAGATACTTTATATTTTTAGTAACTCTAATTCTGCAGATAGATTTATTAAACTATTAAAATCTGAAGTATTCAGTATATTCAGAATTCTACTAGATATAATAATATATTTAATAATTACAGAGTTAAAGACTATACTTAGTAATAGTACTGTATCTTTATCTTATATTATATGATATTATACTTTTTTATTTAATTAAAAAAGTAATTTAGCTTTATATTTACTTATTTTCTAATTCTTACTTATTTAGAGAACTGTGTTAGAACAGCTGGTTGGTTAGTAGGTAAGAGTCATATAATGTTTAGTCATATTAGCCATTGTAGTGTTGAACTCTGTATTCAGATAGCTGTTTAGCTAGCAACTAGCAATCAACATCACGTTTTCTTCTGCCTCGCGTTCCCAACAAATAATAGTAAATCAAATAAAATAAATATAGTCACATGCTTCTAAACAGAGCCGCTGTCACATCCATTACTGACCTGCTTATAATAAAAAGAGTTTTGTTTAACTTTTTATTAGAAAGAGTCTTCACTGTTCAAGTAAAATCTCTATTTATACGAGCTCAATTACCCGTATCTCGCTATCTCAAGAGACCTAGAAGGAAGATAAATAACATAGAAATATATAGGCAGGATCTTTAAGTAATGGTATATTTTGAGATTAGCATAAACTCTTACTGCTTGTTTCTATGTTTAATCTTTATTTTCTTGCTTCCATCATTTTCTGTACTAGAATTTCTGTCACAACACACAAAAGCTGGTGTAAGCTGTAGATATATATATATATATGTATATTTAGTATAAAGCAGCCAGTGACGCACAAAGCACACATGAAGGGGCAAGAATCGAGGACAATATAGGAATCAATCGATCAATTAATCATACATACACCGCCAATAAACCGCCACGTTTTGAGAATTCGACCATCAGGTAGGTACATTTTTCCCCGGGGGTGGTCACATTGAAATCGCGGTATATTGATCCGAAAATATTTCCCGCGGATGGCACATTTCACATTTAACGCTGTCAGAGGCCTGCGGTATGCTGAATCCTTCCGTTTTGCGTCTCCGTCTCCCGCTTTCACCCGCCCTTCATTCCGGGAAGGTTGTGGCGTTCAATGCTTAGCTGAAATCTACTACAGCCGAGAGAAATTGACTGGGAAATTCATTTTTCCCATTTTGATAATGTCTACTGTCAGATTCTGCGGACGGACGACAGGATCCACCTAATTTGGCATTTCCGTGGTATCGGCTGCTGTAGGTAGTAGCAACGAGGGCTAGGTTCTTCCCGTTTGCGGATCCCCGGGGATTACTACATGCTGACTACTCGATGCCATTGCAGCCATCACTCATGTCAAATGGTATCCAAAGAGCACCCGCCATTTCTTTGGTCATGACAGTAAACTCGAACAGTCCAATGCGAGAAGGGCTTCTGAGGATGGCCACAAATCCTATGACATATTCATCCCAATTGAGAAGAGCCCCATGGAAGGTAGTATGTCATGATGTAAGAGCATGACTTGTTCCATAACTGAGCATCCTACACCGCTGTGGTTCAACCAACCAGTGCCTATGAATGTCAAATGACCTCCGAGAACGGTAATACTACATGTTGGATCTGACATGTCTCATTCAATCTCCGGTGGGGCACTCCGCATCCGAAGTCACTTAAGAGCTCAGACGGTCTCCAGGGAAAAAGCAAGGACATGTAATTGCAGCTGGTCGGATTTGTTATCTTGAACCCTTCCTATCCGCCTTTTCCATTGAGGTCTATGTGATACACAGCATACGAAAGGCCATCATGGACTTATCGTTCCTCCTTTGCACGACAACCTTTGCCATCTTAGCCCTGGCCCAGGATACATACCCTGACCGGGACTTGCTAGCCCTGCAGCAACCTGATGGACATGACGCGACAAATTGGCCGTGGAGACCGCTGCCATGGGGCGAAATTAACTTCATCCACACCACCGATACACACGGATTCCTGGAAGGGCATCTGAACGAGGTCGATTATGGTGGCGACTGGGGTGACTTTGTCTCTTTTGTAGAGCGCATGCGCGCCAACGCGGATCAACACAATGTTGATCTTCTAGTGGTGGACACCGGTATTCATCACAACCTATGTATATCGATGATGCAGCTGATCATTTGAATCAAGGGGACCTTGTCACTGGCAACGGACTCAGCGATGTTACGGAAAGACCAGGCAACGTGTCTAATAAACTGTTCCGGAATGTCGACTACGATCTGCTCACCATCGGGAATAACGATCTTTATAAAATCCCGATTGTGCAGGGGATACAAACCGACGTTGCCAAATTCTATGGCGATCGCTATCTGACAAGCAATGTTGACGTGAATCTTGGCAGTGGGCCTATTTCCCTCGGGCAGAGATACCGATACTTCACCACCAAGCACGGCCTCCGAGTACTAGCGTTCGGATTCACAGTTCAGGATTTTCGCGTCCCCGATTTTATCACCGTTCATGGGCATGACGATGTGGTGAATGAAGCGTGGTTCCAAGAGGCAATCGGCAAAGACGCCGATCTCTATCTGCTACTTGGACATGCCGATGTCGGGCAGATTTGTAAGATCGAACACCCTCTATACAATGGAACAGAAAACCCCTTGATTTGCATGAAAGACTGGTTCCGGCAGAACAGGCCGAACGTCCCCGTTCAAGTCTTGGGAGGCCATACGCACTTTCGCAATTTCACTTGCTATGATGGTGCATCGTCTGGCTTAGAATCGGGACGGTACGCCGACACCGTGGGCTGGCTTGCCCTTCGCGACGTGGCATCAGCCAACTGGAATGGATCAAAGACAATTGATGGTGTGCCCATGGCAAGTCGGACATGTTCGCCTCCAAGTACGACGGCCTCCAGCACGGGCTTGGACAGTACGAGCGTGGTTCGGCTGGACCGTCGCTACCTGGACTTTAACCGCCGGACCTTTGCGTACCATGCAATTGGAGGAAACGGGTCTGATGTCGTCAGCAAATTGGATACTCAACATGGACGGAAAACCACGGAAGAGATTTATAGTTCTCGAGTGGAACAGAACCTGACCACCGTGCTTGGCTGCGCTCCTCAGTCATATTATATTTGGGCGGAGCGATGCAACTGCCCTGGCAACATATATTCAATGGTGAGGTTGGCATTAAACACCACAGTGAAACCAGACGGGAAGGTAAAACCAGAGGATTCTCCCCGAGTGATCTTGATGGGCACCGGCGGCATTCGGTATGATCTGTACCAGGGTCCGTTCTCCGTGGGCGACGCATTCACGGTAAGCCCATACAACGACACGTTCCTGTATCTGCCCGATGTATCCTACGACGTGGCGAAGCAAGTACTCTGTGCTCTGAAAGATGATCAATACTGTCGTACTGAGGATCCGGATGGACCGTGCGACATGCCGCCCCCGGCCTCGTTGACCAGCCAATATGAGGGCTTCTCCAACCAGCAGCCCCTTATGAATAACGACCCTCCGAAGCTTAACCCCGGGCACGTCACCGTCGATGCGTTGGGAGATTGTAGGAAGGCGGTTGACTCTCCAGATTGTGGTGACGACACCCAGCACTCTCCCCGCGAAGACAAATATACGATTCCCCAATATATTCAATCCTTGGGCAACATTGACGCGAGGACTACCAAGACGGTGGACTTGGTGTTTACAAATGACCTCCAAACCAGGGTTCTGAATCTGACTGTTATCAAGGAGAAGGGGTACACAGACTCGGATGTTAAGAATTACATGCCCGTGACATTCACAACGAGGACTTTCTTACAGGAATACGCCAAGGTTGCATGGAATAAGAATACTACGGAGTGTCATATCGGGCCATGATTCAGATTCTGGAGGTGCTTGTGGGCAATTTGTATCTATTATGCTGAAAAGTCATTTCTCCGTCGAATTCTGCATCAATTGTATCTTCATAACTCTTCCGTGGGCTATGATAGGGCTATGATATATACCCTTCACACTTCCCATCCAAACAAGATACATCCTTCATAAATATAAAACTAACCCATCCCTCCACAATACCCCCACAAAAAGAAAATAAAACAATCAACCCCACCCACCTACCCTAACCCCCCCTCCCCCTCATCCTCACCCTTACCCCCCGATCAGGAGGCATATTCCCCATCAACGAAAACCTCTCATCCGGCCTCACCTTCTCCACATCCCCGGGATCAAGCACCTCCATCTCCAACCCCCGAACCACCACCGCCACAGCAAACATAATCTCCTGCTTCGCAAAATGTCGTCCCGGACAAATCGTCCCTCCCCCACCATACGGCAAAAAATAATCGTGTAATCCGGATGTCACTACCTTGGCTGTTGAGTCCTGAGCGGGGGTATGTGTTATTGGGTGTTCACGGACGATGGAATAAGGGTCCGGATGAGAGGGCTGAATCGGTCCGGTGAGTTCCTCATCAGGGTAAGAGAGGAATCGCTCAGCGAAGAAGGTATCAATTGGGTGGTGTCGCTGGTTTGCATTATTAGGGTAGAGAGGGCCCTCGTTCCAGAAGGTGGGGTCGTGGTGGGCGGGGAAGGTGAATGTGAGGAGGGTGGTGGAGGGGCGGAATTGGGATTTGAGTGGGGATATGGATGTGGGTGTGGTGGGGGATTTGGGTTGGCGGGTTATGGCGACTGCTGTGCTGTAGCGGAGGGATTCGAGGTAGAGGGAGTTTAATAAGGGGACTGTGGGGAGGGTTTGGGGGTTGAATGTTAGGGTGTGGGGCGTGAAGTGGGGTGTTATGGAGGAGAGGATGCGTGGGGTTAGGGTTGGGTTGGTGGGGTGCAGGGTCGAGAGGATGGGCCAGATGGTGGCGGCGGTGGAGTTGGATATGGATCTGTTTGGTATGGTGTTAGTGTTTGGTGGGAGGAGGGATGATGGGGGGAGGGTTACGCTCGGATGAGACCTAAGTCTTGGACGACTTGGCCTTCGGGGGACATGTTATGCCAGATGGTGCGGCGGGAGATCATGAGACGGAGGCCGTGGATGGAGTGCCAGGTGGTGTTGGGGGGAGGGGGAGGGGATTGTTGGAGACGAGTGTGCCAGGCGCGGATGTGGGAGAGCATTTTGTCTCGACTGGCTCGTGCCTTGGGGATCATCCATGTGGGGAGTCCTTTGAAGAGATCCGGGAGTTGTTTGTCGAATTCCCAGAAGTCGTGCATGAGGGTTGGGGCGACGTTGAAGATCTCTTCCCCGCAGAGAGCGTACATCTGGGCGCGGGAAAGTTCGTCTCGGATGAAGGTGTAGAGATCGGGGAGTTCGACCCAGTCGGTCCATTGAGCTCTTTTCTCTTCAATTGATTTGATAAACTGGGTGGCGGTGATGTCGATGAAGGTCTCGAGGGTTTTTCCGCTGAGCATGGTGTGTAGGGCGCGGTGGTCTTCTTGGCTGGGGTTGGAGTCGCTTGTGTCGAAGTAAAGACGGAGGTCATCTTCTGGCATCCCGAAGTTGTCGCGAAGGTGCTTGATGATGAGGGGTGTTTGGGTGAGGTCTCGGGATTTGAGCATTTTGGAGGCGGTGCCATCGCTGTGGGGCAGGTATATGATTTTCTGGCCGCCAACAAGGAGTTGGATGGGAGAGGCACCGAATTTCTGACTGGGGATTGTGAGTGATGTTTGGGTAGGGAGGGAGAGGACATACCGTAGCTTGACTAGGTATTGGTGTGAGTTGAAGAGGAATGGAATGGTGTTTCGGAGAAACGGAATCCAATAGGGTGCTGAGGGGATGGACGGTTCGCTGTGATGCTTCTGGGAAGGGTCCCGGCAAGCACATATCTTTGTCAATATAACGAGAGAGAAGAGCAGAACTAACAGGGCCGCTAGGCCTGAATACCCTGACTCGCCAAGCAGATTGTCCAAAATCATGATGAAATGTTTCGCTTGTTGTTACTAAACTGCTAATGTGATGCTGGTTAGAAGAGACAATCGGTAAATAAAACAGAACCTGGTAAAGTATCTGATACCGACTGTCCTGCGCAAGCATGTCTAGACCTGGCTTGCCTGACACATGTGTCAAGGTTAGGTTTCGGAGAGTTGACAGTCCCAAGGATTGTCAGCACGCCTTAACGGTGATCGGCGAAGATGTTTCGGGGCACGCCGCATTGCTGACACAAGTCTGACCGATGGTTCGGTGTAGCTTTCTCAATGTCATTGATTAGATAAGGGCAAGAGTATTGCTTTGCGGAGACTGAGAGCGCAGTTGACCCTCGCTGGACGGACCAGAATCCGACGCGGCCACGTTGGCCATATGACTGGTTAGGGCTGCTATGATGGCACATGATTGTTGTTGATGTTCTGGGGACTTCAACAGGCAGACTATTACCACGTAGGGCAACCTGACTTTCATGAAAACGATCTAATTGATAGTTGGACTTACATTGAGCCCATACATGATGATTTCATAGCCCTTCAAATTCAGCGGAAAATCCAAATAACCCTAAGACACATCTAATTCTTCACCCTGATCCCCGCCTCAATCGGACTCGAAATATCTCGCAGAACATAAATCTGTCCATAGATATCTGTCACATCACAAAAATACCGAACAATACGCATCCGACGACTCGCCAGCATCGCCTTCTCTGGTTTCTTTTTCTCGCGCATTGCTACATCTAGCTGCGTCAAGCCATGATTCCAACACTCCCGCTCGTACTGTGCCAGATGGAACAACTCAGCCTTCTTCCTTAAGTCATCCACATCCTCGTTACCAAACTCGGCAAAATGGATCGAGTTCAAGTTGCCCTCGTCACGGTCCCGGACCCAGGAGCCAAGGTCGTTGTACATACGACACATGCAGCCCAAGTGAGCGCAAACATCTTCGGCAAGGTACTTTTCCGTGCCTGTAGAGAAGCAGTCGCGGTTGGTGGACGGGGTCAGGGCTGCTCCCATGAGGCAGTTGGAGTAAGCGAAACAAAACGGACAGGCGATGTGGTACGAGGACACGTTGTGTACCCAGTTGAAATAAGATAGGCCCATGGAGGCTGATGTGCCTTGTTTCTTGAACTGGGCACTGTCTTCGATTTGAGCCGACTGGGCGAGGAGATAACCTTGGAGTTCACGCTCTAGAGCAGTCCGGTCCCAGGGACTCGCTGAGCGAATGATAGGGTTTCCCATGATGACTTTGACAAATGTGTATAATAAGTCAAATATTTCATGATCTCTGGAGGAACCCATGTGATTCTTGTCTTCGCTGTCGAGAGTGTTGTTCCCGCCTTCTATATCAGCTATTCCTTGTGCAACTGCAGTGCGGACAAGTTGACATAGCTCTGGTATGCGCCCCTGGAACGCAGGAGCGGCGACTGCTTCCATAAACTCATCCACCTGATAGGTGTAAAAAGACAGGGCCATCATCTCATACAGGTATGAGGGAGACACGTGGAACCGCGCCCGGTTATTACAGCTCGTCCATGTGAATGGGATGATGGTAGGGTATGTTCCGCCCTTGACCATATCCCGAGGGAGTATTTCCAACACCGAAACATTCAGCAGCGGCTGGAATAGAATGGCTTCAATCATTGAGGCTTGGACCTCTGCGTCTGGTAGAGACTGTAACAGTGGAGTCTTCTGGAATATTTTCACCCGTTTGGCAATATCCGAAGGAATGTGAGCTAACGAGGAACCCACAGATATGCCACGCGGCGTTCGGGCTGACTTCAGAGCTGCTAACACATATGTCTCCGTCAGAGTAAGTGATGTGTAGCTGACCTTGTCGGACCAGAGGTATGTGAGTGAACCAGTGCCGGTCGAGGAGAGAAATGCAACAGCCTTGTCGATGGCGGCCTCCACCCATTCACGGATGGGATCGAAGAATGACACACATCGTGCCTCTGCGAGGATCAAAGTCGCGTAAGCGGTTTTTTCAACCGATCGATTCCAAGATCCATTCTCTTCTTGCTCAAGCAACGGGCGCAGAGACGCTTGGAATAGGACAATTGCGACTTTGCGGTCAATATGGACCTGCAGCCGGCCCTGCTCAACCAGGCACAGCAGGTGAACGAGAGACTCAACCAACAGCAGAGATGAATAGAAATGGCTGGTATTCTGTCATATTGTCAGCTGATGATATCTCAAGTTGAGTCGGCAATCATACCCATTTATCCCCAAGACCATTATCTGCGTTCCACCACCATTCTGTCAAAAACGTCACAATCTTTGATATCTGTGCCGCATACTGAGAGGGATTTGGCTGATGCAAGAGGGCTTGCAAGACATTGCAATTCGCACTGAAGCTCGGATCTCTTTCTCCTGGATAAGTGCGGAAATGAGTGGACTGCTCAAACTCCTCAATCATGCGCTGAACGAAGTCGCTGACAGGGTGTCCGAGCATGCTGAGCACAGTGATACCCTTGGCTGTGTCATCAACGTCGGCGAGGATTCCTGGCACTAGATCCAATTGTCAGGGGTTTCATTGAGCAGTTTCAATCCACCACTTACTCAGTCCAATGGCCCCATTTCCTCCTTGGTACCCGTCCACAATCACTTTCACCATTCTTCCCAGCTCCGGACAGTTCAGATCAGATGATGAGAACCCGGCTCGCAGTAGCGTTGACAAAGTCTTATATTTTTATTAGAACTGAACATCACCAAACGGACAAAGGGGTTACATACCCATGTATATTCAAAATGCGTTGTCGGAAAAACACCAGGGACACCACCACTACCGTGACCGGCAGAGGCCTCGATCGCATGACGAAGATATTCTTCCGCCTCATCATCCCATAGTGAGCAATGCATGAGATACGCCGCTGTTGAAGACGGAGAAGCGAACATAGACCCCAACGCCTTGTGCTGCGCCAGCCGATCAAAGTCGATTCTACCGATTAAAGCCTCCAGCGAATGGGTTATGGTTGAGCATGAAGTGCTATACAGCAGCTCTGGATCGAAGCGAGACATTTTCGCGTCGTGGATTTTCATCAAGGCTTCTTTGTCTCGGAAATCAAACTGGAAACCATGACTTTCCAGCATTTTAAGAATGGACGGAACGATGATCTCAAACCCGACATTGTTTGTTGTCGAAACGTCCCATGTGGCTAAACGCGAGCGCAAAGCGGTAGCCCCATGGGCGATCCGCGTATCAAGGTCTTGGAGATTGACCTCCAGCTGAAGCGGATTATCGCGATGTTCTTTCAAGGCTAGTAATGCTGTGGCCGTATTCAGGACCCCGTCGATCGGAGCTTGCAACTCATTCGCCCAACTCCCGTCCTCAGCTTGTGCCGCGAGCAGGTACTCGAATGACTGGGGAAATAACCATTGTTTCTGGCCATCAATCGACTTTGTGACAAGAGACACCCACGCAGTATCGTATACAGTGCAAGTTAGGGTTCCGAAGCCGTACTTGTCGTCTGAGGATCGCACTGTTTTCTGAACCAGGAACCGTGCATCACTGGCTAATTCGTTATCGGATGAAAGGGATCCCATATTGATTCCTGGTGAATAATGCAAATTATCGATTACAGTGAAAGAAGATCAAATAGTGGAATTATGTTTGGAAGTATGCAATTCGCTTCGTTTTATCGCATCCTTTAACCTCCCTCTATTAGTTATAGATGGCGTTTTAGGCAGACTGCCCCAATACATGGCACGATTCTTATTGGTGGCTCGAAACTTTATATCCCCAAACTCAACTCGGGTTGTCGGGCGTCCCGATGTGTTGATTAGGCTTACCGTCGGACAGTCCCAAGGGGGTAGCCCCGGTGCCACGGCGTCATAGATATTGGGTCTCCGACCGAGGTCCACGTGGAATTAGCAGCCACGGATGATGTGAGATTGTGGGTAGGCTGGCTGACAATACCTTCAGACACAGCTAGGAGTACACAACAGATATGGCCAACCTGTGGGCCTTTGCGATGTTCTCCATGTTCTAGCAACTAGCAGCAAAGTAAATAACTCAATTTTACATGTAAGTATCATGTCAAATTACTTCTCATAGCACAGACCGTAAATGACATTGCGAATCTACCAACTCTAACCCTAACCCTAACCTATCACCCGTCTCCATCCATCAAAACAATGTTGAATTGTCCCACCCCCAACCTCCAACCCACCCTAAAGCTCCCCCATCTTCTCCACCAACCCCGCCAAACCCCCCCTCCCCCCCTCCTCCTCCCCCTTTCCATAATCCAACCCCTTAATCTCCTCCCTCGCCCTCCCCACCAACCCCCCGATAACCCCCCTCGTATACTCCAAGCTGCCCATCCGGTCCATAATCCCCACCGCATACCTCTTCACCTCCACACTCTCTGTCCTCTCCTTCAGTATCCCCAATAACTCCTTATTCTCTCTATCCGTCTGAATACAATGAATGACAGGAAAGGAAAACTTCCCCTCAGTGAGATCCTCCGCGAACCCCTTCTTGTCAGTGTAACTCTCATTGCAGAGATTGCGGTAGTCATCGACAATTTGGAAGAGAATGCCGAGGGTGTTGACCAGAGGGAGGATCTTAGGGTTGGGGTTGGGAAGACGGGATTGGGTTTGCATGAGTCGAATGGCGAGACGGAATAAACCAGACGTCTTGTTGAGGGTGGTTTCGATGTATTCTTCTTCTGTGGGGCAGGTGAATGTATCCTATGGGATGTTATTGAGTTAGGGTTTTGTCAAGGGGGTGGAACGGAGGATACTCACCCTCCAGAATAAATCCATCCCCTGTCCTCGATGCAATGATATCATTTCTTCTAGGTAGATACCTACGGCTGAGGGGGTATTCAGGGTCATGACTTCTTGTAAAGCCAGAAAGTAGACGTAATTGGCGGAGTTGATTGTTTGGGCTTCGCCGAAGATGTGGTGGGCGACGGGTTGGCCGCGACGGAGGACGGAGTGGTCTTGGATGTCGTCGATGAGGAGCGAGGCGGTGTGCAGCATGGTGATGATGTTGGTGATGGTGGTGAGGGCGGCGGGTGGGACGTGGAGGTATTCGTTGAAGGCGGACAGGAGGAGAGAGCGGAGGTTTTTACCGGGTTGGGTGGAGAGGTAGGTGTATGGTGCTAGGATGGCGTTTTCTTTGGTGGGGGTCCAGGTGCTGGGGGGTGGGAGGGGTGAGGTTGGTTTGAGGGGTGGGGAGTCGTTGATGCTTGATGGGGGAGATTGGAGGGGGGAGAATATGATTTCCGGGGTGCTGGGGTCGCCCATGTTTGGTTGGAGGTGGATGTTGAAAGAGTGAGGGTTGAGTTGGTAAATTGTTAGATGTGATTAAATCGACAATATTGATGCACTAAAAGGTAGGATTGGTGTACGTTTGCTCTTATTGTACAAGCTGGGATGGAACAGGGTGCACAGTCATATCAACCGCGTCAGTCGCGGAGACCCAAACCGGTTAGGAAGTTTGGCGCATGTTTGGCCAAGGTTTTGGGATAATCAGTATCTTGCCACATTCTTGGATGCCTGAGTTACTCAATGTGGTGTCCGAACTGTGGCCCCTTGGCAATTACCGATGTGTCATAAACGGACACTCCCGATCGCCTCAATAGACATCTCGCAATCTAGACACGCTCAGATCATGAGCAGAGTTGCCAGGGTATGTCTAGTCCCCCATCAGACCAAGCTCGCTCTCCTTATCAGGCTGCTCCGATGGTGCCATAGTCAAAAGCGTAATCACAATCATGTGGACCTAATAAGGCAGCCCATAAGGCCAGCAGAGCCGTGGCGTCTTATACTCGAGGAATCATTGTTTGATAGGGTGACAGACATGACCTTGGTGGCATTAAACTCAGTAAGCACAAAGGCCATTGCCAATATATACATGTCACAGAGGTGGCTTTGCCTTTGTGGAAAACGAGTTTCAGGAAGGCTTCAGATCATCCACTAGATTACGTAGGTCTCCTCATAGAGGTTTAGTGGAGCTAGGGAGTTGCGATCATAGTCAACACAAAAATGCGCATTAGAGCTCTCTTGTTCTGACCCTGCCGAAGCCATGTTCTTTGGCTGGCATACAAAGGCAGTGTCTTAGACTCGAAATCCAAACACAAGAATGAAAACAATACTTAAAGCTTTGTTCACAGAACCTTCCCGTTGGATTGGTCAGCAACCTCAAATGCAACTCGCAACAGATATATCAAATCTATCCACCTAGCGCCCATGTTCCTGGCTCTTTAAATACCCTCTTCTGTACGACGAAACAAAACTGAACAATAAATATGAGCCCCTCTTACAGTCAGAAAACGGGTCATACCTGATGATTTTATGCAACACCGAGCATACTGCCAGTAGAAGACAATGGGTTGCAAAGATAATCGCTACAATGACAAGTTGGACCGAAGTAGGGCCAGTGTTTAATTGTGAGACAAGAGCAAAACTCACGCTTGCGGCGAGGGCAGCTTCAGACCATGAGCAATTGAAGAGAGAGCCTAAGGCAGACTGGGATGTTTGAAGTGGGGGACCGTCAAGGTCTGTAGATTGATGACGGTTCTGGAGAAAGGTTGTTCCCATTATGAAAGTCGATTGACTTGAGAGTAATTTGGGATTATTGCCTTCAACGAGCTCATAATGAGCGGTGAATGTATATTTTGACTGAGAGTTATTGTTACTATTCTATCTTACTAAAGTTGATAGGGATTGGAATAAGCCAACTGCCGCATTGGGATTCGCCGAAACGACTGAGGAGATGTTGGCAATCAACGACATCGCATCGGAGATCATAGTAATCGTTAGGTGTAGATCGTCAGGCCCCCTGGCCACCCATGACTCGGTCCGTGTGTTCCCCGCATCCGTTCTGTGGGTCCATTCCGGAGGGCCCGAGATTGGGGCGTTGACTGGGTCCGGTGGGTCCGGTATGGATCCCGCCCCATGAGGCTGGCGCCGTTCCACCTTAACGTCGGGAGTGGAACCCCATGACCAGTCACTTTTGTCCCTGAAACTAGTCATCGCTGATGGGTTATGGAGAGGGGTTTTTTGAGTTGGGCGCACGATGATTGTCGTATTAGTAATTCCACACAAAGGTAATGATGCTTACTCATAGACAATAGACCAATGGTTGTCCAGCCGCGGCAACCCGTGAGGTGGCCTAACCCTAGGCGAGTCTTCATGTTATCATCAGGCTACCCCTGGTGGAAAGGACAAGGCTGTGTGTGGTACTATGGGATCAGCTTTAAGCATCAGCACTCGAATGTGATGATACCAGGGGTTGCAAATCTACTACGCAGACCATGTTTTGCACACTCAAATACAACGAGGCTGACGAGCCATCCTCCCTGGAGACAACATCTCCGCCGTTTCTCAAAACGAAACGAAGCTTGGGCAAGGTCGCCTGCTTGAACTGTCGGTCTAGTAAGGTAAGATGACACCGCGGTCAGTACTGGACCTAGCTCACATGTACCGATAGCTCAAATGCACGGGCGAGCCTGACGGATGTCGGCGCTGCGAGGCTCGCAAGGTCTCATGCAGCTATTCAATGGCAGCCCATACTAGCAACTCAACTCGCCGGAAGGGAATCGCTAAAGAGAAAAGTATAATGGCGGAACGGGCGCGACATGCTGCGAATGTTGCTAGAAATAATAATGTTCAGAACCAGATACATTATTTGCAGCACCCGATGTTTACCCTTGCTGAGTTAGACTCTCTAAGCTCACTGGACTCATGGGACACATTGGGTTCATTCGATGCACCTCACGATGTTACAGTTGGTCTTGACAGCTTGCCAAATTTCCCGAACGCAATATCAGGAGAACCGTTCCTTTGCATGGGCAGTCCAAATCGCTTGAGTATGACAGAATGGCCAATGGTTGGGTCCCCGGAACCATCGCTGTCCCCATACTCTCGTGCAGACATCAATTCCACGGTCGCAACAATAGAAAACGGACCCCAGACTGTGGCACCTGATATTGTCAATGCGAAACATGATCACTCCTGCTTTACACGGGCAGTCCAAATATATGAGATGATCGAGGTGAATCTGGCTTGGGGCCCCATTCATTGTCATAGCGAGGCAATCGGTGGTATCCTGGAGCACCTCAAGCTAGCTCTAGCCGCTTGCGAGTCCCTACTAGAGTGCCAGCAATGTACCATGCGACATGAATATGTCATGCTCTTGATTTCCATGTGTCGAAAGATAACTGGGTCTTTAGAGGGTGTCTATCCTGGATTTCACGCAGCCGCTTCCCGGTCACTTCACCCGAGGTCGAGCCCGTCGGCCGAGCGAAACATGAGACAGTCATGCCTCGGGCCATTGTGGACCCCGGAGTCTGCTGGCTCGGAAGCTGTTTCGCTCACAGAAGGCAGCAGCCATGGTAGTGGCAGCAATAGAAGTAGTCCGCATGATGGACCAAATCACGGGCACAGGTCGAAGGGCTGGTGTCTCGACGCGGACGATGAACATGTCATTTTCCGAAGCCTCCTCCGGGCCCGTGCAACAAGGCTGGACGCCTTTGTAACGAGATTGGGTAAAGTAGTCCCCGAAGAGGGCTGGCCAGCACATAGGAGAGGGACGAGGGAATTGCAAGAACGGGTGAAGCACATTCTGTCTATGTAGAGAGATCTCCTTCATCCAATCTCAAATGCACCAGCTATCGTCTAGACTCGCTGCTTAATAAATTCTCCGAGTTCGCTTATGTCCGACCCTAACCACTGCAGTAGGCCGTTGGTTAAATGAACAATGTCAGAGGGCGATGCACCAACTAACCATCGCCACTCTTACGGGTGGAGCACGATGGGATGGCTGCCAGTTACCCTTCTACAGGGGTTGCCACTATTCATCGAACTGATGTTGATGCAGCTGAAACGGGTCGTCCGACCCATGATTCACGGTATTAGCTTCCATGGAACAGGATGCCCGCGAGGACGCCCCATACGATTCATGCAACGGTTCCGCGAGTAAACGCTGCCATACTTTCGGCCTCGACAAATACGGCAGCCCGATGTGTCTGACAGGCCATCCAGGCTTTTGACAAGTCCGGTCGTTTGTCAGTAATCTCCCTTGGCTGAAATAAGCCGCGTCAGGATGGATGGCATAAGTGGCCATAGTCTTTTCGAGAGATGGACACCTGTCCTTCCGGTCATGAAATCTTAAAAAAATCAATCAGTAACGCAGCATCTAGTTTCCGCTATATCACCATGATTGAACGGATTTTTCCCGGCATCGTGATCATGTCGTCGCTATTCACGCTACCCCAGGATGGTGTAACAGGGGCCCAGCTTGGCCTACTCCTGCCCTTCGCTTTGCTCATCTCGTTTGTGTACATGCTCACCTGCATTGCGACACGAAACGTCAAAGCCCCGATGGTCGGCCACCGGTCTGTACTGGAGCCTGCATGGCTTGTAGGGTACCGGTTCACAACACAAGGGAGGAGTATGCTCCGACAAGGATACCACAACGTAAGACCATTCTCACCTGGGAGATCCATCCTAACCCATATCAACTAGTTCCGCGACAAGCTCTTCAAAGTGCGTTGCAACAGCCTCGAAGTAGTCCTTCTCCCTAATCGATACATCGATGAACTCCGCAATATCCCAGAGGAAAAGGCGAGTCCGCCCAAAGCACTATTCAACAAGGGCCTGGGCCACTACGTCGATATGGATATCATCTTGGAAAGTCGCTTGCACGTGCACATTGTGCAGCAGCGCTTAACCCCCACCCTGGGATCAATCATGCCCCAGCTGCAGCAGGAGCTGGAGTTTGCCTTGGAGACAGAGCTTCCCGATTGTCATGCCGACGGATGGGTCTCAATCAATGTGCAAGATCTCCTGGCCCGTCTCGTCGGTCGACTTTCTGCTCGTGTGCTTGCCGGACCAGAGCTTTGCCGCAATGAGGAGTGGCTGTCAGCGAGCGTCAAACATAGCGGCCATGCCTTTGCCACATCCATGACACTGCGTATGTTCCCCGGCTGGATACGTCCGATCGTCGCGCCCTTCATCCCTTTTTACTGGCGCGCACGGTCGGACGTGGCGACGGCCAAACGCCTCGTCGGGGCCCTCGTTGAGCGCCGACGTGCTGTTGAGTCCCAGCAAGGAGCCGCATACCACAAGCCCAATGACCTTCTGCAATGGATGATGGACGAAGCTACCGGAACTGATGCATCCCCGCACAAACTCGCCCATCGACTGCTATTCGTGAGCGACGCCTCCGTCCTGACAACCAGTATCCTAACCACGCATTTCCTGCTCGATCTCTGCGCCCACCCACAGTATCTCAATCCCGTATTGGCAGAAATCACAAAGGTTTTGCGGGAGGGCGGGAACTTCCAACGGACAATGGTCCCCAAAATGGTCCAACTAGATAGCTTTCTAAAGGAGTCTCAACGCATGAACACAACCTTCCTAAGTACGTCCAACCCATCCATACAACACCCAACAACGCGACTAATCAAACAGTGACATTCGACCGCGTGCTCAACGCCCCCATCACGCTCTCCGACGGAACCACCCTCCCCAAGGACACCCATGTTGCGATGCCGACGGACGCGATGCTGCACGACCCAGCTTATCTCCCAGGGGGTGGCGATCCCAACACCTTCGACCCCTTCCGCTATGCACGGTTGCGCCAAAGGCCGGAGAATGCCCATCGATACCAGCTCGCGATGACCGACTCGACTAGTTTGCCGTTCGGCCATGGAAAACACGCTTGTCCGGGGCGCTTCTTTGCCAGTAGCGAGGCTAAGCTGCTTCTGTGTAATTTGCTACTTCGGTATGAGATTCGTCTGCCGGAGGGTCAGGCGCGTCCGGACAATCTGCTGGTGGCGGAGAATCTTGTGCCTGATCCGGCAGCGAGACTATGGTTCCGCAAGCGTGGGGATGGCGATGAGCTTTTGCGAAGTCTTAGCGGTGTGGGGGAGTGAGCAGCTGTGGTGGTAATAGTTTTGTTTGATGTCCAGCGCGTACTGGATCCCTGTGAACATGCAGGTAGGAATATATCAGAATGTATTACTATGTTCCTTTTTAGGTACGCCAGCGGAAAAAGAACTAAACCCTAGACAAATCTCCGTTTTTGTATATCAGTAGGTAACATCCTACAGGTAGTACTTAGTTCCCACTATATAAATACCGACAACAATTAACCTGATGTACCATATTTTCTACCCCCCCCATAACCATCTCCTCAGACTTTCCTCTCTCTAAACAGTAACGATCTGCTCGCATCAGGAACGTTCTAAACGATATTAGCCAACTCCCACCAAGAGACAGTATAATCAAGTAAGCACTCACCATCCGCCCAAATACACAATTAGGATACCGCACTGTCCCATCACCTTCATTCTTAAAATCATATTCCATAAGAATCGTAGCAATAATCAACTTGATCTCCGCCGCGGCCAAAAACCTCCCGGGACATGCATGTTTCCCAAACCCAAACACCAGGTTCTGGTCGTTAGAGGTCACAAACTGGTTCCGAGCCTGCTGTGCTGGAGTCGCGCCCTGTCGAAGCTTGTAATATCGGAACCCATCGAACCCGTCACCGTCCAAGTAAGTGCTGCGATCATGTGCGATGGCATCCGATGGGGTTTCCACAAACGTGTCGCGCGGGATATATTGTCCGTTCGAGAGCGTGATGCCCTGGACAGTTTTGCGGGAAAATGAAGTCAGTTCCGGCGGGTAGATGCGAATCGTCTCTTTCATGAATGAGTCGAGTTTTTCCATTCGCTGGAGGATGCGGGAGTTTATGCCGTCTCGTGGAGTATCTGCTATGATGGTGGAGATTTCCTCGCGCAGCGGGGGGAGATATTCTCGCGAGACGGAGAGTGTATACAGGATATTGGTGGCGGTGACGGTCGTGTTGTGGATGCCGCCGAAGATCACTAATAGTTGTAAATTGACGATTCGTTGGGTGCATTGGATGCCGTAGTCGGCACTTCTGTCTAAGAACCATTGAAGCATGTCGTTGGGCTTTTCGTGGTGAGGGTCCTGGGCAGCGGTACGGCGCGCTTGGATGATGGGTTCGAAAAATTTCGCTGCCACTGCTTGCCGTTCTTGGACCTTGCGGACCTCTGGGAGTCTGGAGGCGAGGAATGGTCGGAGCCAGGGCTTCATCCTTTTGACGGCTTGGATTGCGTTGACTAGCTCGGTGGTGTAGTTGATTGCGGTGTCGAGGTACTCGGCGTTGCGGCATAGTTCGGGGCCCACGAAAATTCGTCCCGATACTTTCGCGATGATATTGACTAGTTTGGGGTAGATGAGGACGGGGGTCCAGTCTGAGCAGCGGGGTAGTTCGTCTTGGATTGCCCTCTCCACCTCTTCGTAGATGATGGGGCTGAGGCGGGCTGGTTCGTGTTAGAGAGGGTTGTCAAGCAGAGAGATCGTGGGGGGAGTACACAAGGCGGGGTTGAGATCTGCTTTGATGGAGTAGGGGGCCAGCGGTTCATCCGGGGCGATCTTGGTGTATTTGGCTTCCATAAGCTCGGTCTGGTCAGTGTCTGTGCGTGCGAGAGGATCAAGATGCGATAGCTCACCGTATGCACCGCGGCAGGGAAGCTGATCATACTCTCGGGCAATGTATTCAATTCCGCCAGGAATTGACCGGGGACGACCACGTTCCTGCGGCCTACGTGGGATCTCGATCAGCCGCTGCAGACATTTGGAATCCGGCGTCCCCTACCATCAGACGTTGGCATGACCCAAACTTGGTCTTTGAACTGTCCAAGGGTCAGTCCTTAATGACACCTGTGGACCTCATGAGGTATCCTACCCGTTCATATCCCTGCTGGTAGAGCTTACGCGCAGAGTCTAGATACATCATTCGCCAGCCCTTGCTGCTGCCATCCTGCTGGATTGTAGGGAGTTTGGTGAACAGGGCCCATTCCTTGGCGCGTAAGACGCATTGAAAGGCAACATAAACAAGGACAACGAAGGTGAACGTCTGGAGAACGTGTGGAAATTCAAAAAGAGTCTGGTAGTCCATGATGACATTCGAATATGACATTCGGTTGAACATAGGCCACGAAGACCTTGTGCCGCTTAAGTACCCAGTAATAACACCTGTGTCGGGGACTCTCCTGGCATCCTGCGTATACAAGTTCCAATTGCTTCCGTGATCCCACAGGATGGAGTTGTTTCGAACACGCTAGGGATGCCTGTGTGCCGTTGTGATGAGCACCGGATGGGCAAACTTCCGAGGGCTGCGCGGGATCGGCAGGGAGTGTATCAGCACGGGCATCACGTCCCCCGATACAAGGACTGTCCTTCCGATTTTATCTGCCTGTCTGCACTAGCGTGCATGATAGGTAGAGTCGGAAGTACACGGCGAATGGTAGGTTCCAGGGTGCCTAGACAACGGGGCTCATTTGTATCCTTGAGGAATATGAACACTATCAGTAGGGTTATCACCCGTTCATGAAAATGTATAGCCATATGAATTGTCTTATTATTATGACAATCTAGTAGTCTTTCCAAGTCCACTTCACACATATTATCCACTAGCGCACCAGGGAACATGCCAAGACTGATCGGCCTGGTGATTACTCTGTGTGCCGCGATTGCGACGGGTCGATGTTTACGAGTCGGCGGATACGACTCGGTGGATACGACTCGTAGTGGCGCCAAGATACACAACAAGCACACGCTGGTTCAATCACACCAAGTTCGAGAGCTTGCTCGATCGGCAGATTGTTCGTGTCTATGTTCCGAGGACCCCAGGGGTGGCGTGCCAAGATGCTCTCCCACCATTTGCTGGCAAGATTGTAAAATGTGGCGATCCCTTACCCTCCCACCGTCTCCTCTACGCCTCCCCCCAACACATACAACTCCCTGTTTCCATAAACCTACTGCTGACGGCCATACCCGTGTGCTGACCAGCAACCGGTGCAAATCGAGAAATGTCTCCAGATTACACACAAGTGCACCAATCTCCATCCGGGCCCGGTGATGCTCGCCCAACCGCTCATCAAATCATCAAAGACCAGCACCTTGAAAATCAGTGGGACGGAAAAACCATTCTCATCACTGGTTGTTCGTCCGGCTTGGGAGTCGAGACTGCTCATGCCTTGTACCGAACCGGTGCGACGTTATATCTGACGGCACGAGACATCGATAAAGCTCGAGTGGCCCTAGCCGACATCGCCTCTAGCCCCCGGGTTCACTTCTTGCATCTCGATCTCAGCTCCCTGAAGTCAGTCCGTGCGTGTGCAGATGCATTCCAAGCCACTTCGCAAACACTTCACGTCCTCATTCAAAACGCAGCGGTGATGGCTTGTTCGGAAGGTCGCACGCCAGATGGTTTCGAGACTCAGTTTGGCACTAACCATTTGGGTCATTTTCTGCTGTTTCATCTACTGAAACCCGTTCTTCTTGGATCGTCGACAGCTCTATTCAACTCGCGCGTTGTCATCGTCTCCTCTATCGCTCATCAGTACAGCGCTGTTAACTTCGATAACTTTAACCTCGATGGCGAATACGATGCCTGGAAAGCGTACGGGCAGAGCAAAACAGCAAATATCTGGACGGCTAACGAGATTGATCGGAGATATGGCGCATGGGGCCTGCATGCGTGGAGTTTGCATCCAGGGGCGATTGCGACAAATCTACAACGGCATGTGCCTGAGGAACAGAAGCGATTATGGATACAGGATGCGGATGCCCAGAAGCACTGGAAAAGCCCCGAGCAGGGCGCGGCCACGACGGTTTGGGCGGCTGTCTCGACGCAGTTAGAAGGACTTGGAGGCAAGTACTTGGAAGATTGTGCAATCGTGAGAGGAGCTGCAAACGGTCAAGGTTCCAGTCTTGCCGCCTGGACGTATGACCCTGTCAGTGAGACGAAGTTGTGAGGTCGGACCCTAGAGTTATTGCAGCTGGAGAAATGAGGCGATGCATTGTCGAGCTGTTGTTGTCTACGCCTTGTTCAGTTAGTGAGCTTGGAGTAAGTGATTTGTGCTGGCCTGTGATATCAATTTACGCCGAGGCCACTGCTTTCTTTCTCCTGGGTTATGATGTTTGCATTTTGAACGTTTTGGAGGGACCAACACCTCAGCTCAAACCCAGACACACCATCCACACTCTTGCGTTATCATTGTAGCTTTTCGATCTCTGGCCTTTCCGCTCGTATTTCCCCTACAGCGTCCATTAAGAAGTTGCCGGAGTCCGTCCGGTAATCATCCCAAGACAAAGAGTTACCGTGGCTGTACTCCGTGTTCAAACTCTCGGTAGACTGGATCATCCCGTTATCCAGTTGGGATGGACACAGTGCAGTCGCACTATTGATATCACATGATAGGTAAATCTCGGATGGAAGAGCAGGCGTCCAAATCGACTGACGTAGCCCATACGAGTGGGTCGCGAATTGGGATTGAACGCACTACCTGCTGTATGTGTCGGACATGTAGCATTTCCAGTTGCTGGAGGATCCAAGACAACACGTGAATCCCCGCGCGCACTCTCCGGGGATTGAGTGAATAAATGAGGTTGCATACAAAAGTTAGAAGGATCCACAAGGGCTCTCTCAAAGGCCTCCGACAGATGGAGCTCGCTGTTCGCTATGTAGATTTGTGGCTGCTCGGGGTCGATGTCCGCACTGTAGACGTTGAAGCCCCGAATTAGCTTCTCGACCAGGCCCCTAGTGTTGGACTCCTTCCAGTTGCATTTCAGCTGCTCCTGAAGCTGAGGCCTGTATTGTTGTTAAGAAAATACTCCAGCATTATCTCTGCTGCGATGATCATGCTCACCAAAGAAGGAAGTCGATGTAACCCGGATGGTCATAAAGAAACATGGACGGCATCGGACGGTACCATGGTAGGCATTTTGCTAGATTATCGGCTGACGGGAATACAAAGAACTGTCGCAAGCTGGATGAGGCCCGGTCCTTCTATTCTATCGGGTAGAGGATGGTATCATACCAGAAGGTGCCGATATTGGGCCCAAAATAGGGCCTCAAGCTCCAGGTGAGAGCGGTAGCAGCCGCGCCATGGCCGCATGAGCTGGTAGGCCAGGTACGCTGTCTTCCGAAACAGGCTGTCTAGAGAGTTTCTTTGCCTATTCGTTGGCTGCGAACCATATGTCTGGAATCGATCGGGTGGGAGAGCAACTCCACAGTCATGTCGGAGCTGTACCAGAAGAGTCGGATAAAAGTCATCGGCAGCATTTTTTGGAATATACCACGTCTAGGCCACTAGGTAAGGATTCCGGTCCGCGCTGAGGGCAAAAAGCCTTACCATTGCTGGTAAACCCACGGAGGTGAAAATACTGGACCAGGTAGTCCAATCCATCCGTCAATCCCTGAGAGTACTTCCAGGCCATGGTGCTCTCGATGAAACGATTGGACGTGAGCCCAGACATGTTGCCACTCTGAGTATCTCTCATTTGCTCTATAATGTGTAGAAAGATCGAAGGCTGCTGGGAGAACATCTGTCCCACATCACCCACCATTTCATCCGCCATTGGGGTGCTATCCAGGCCCACAGGCCGATGCAATGCAGCAGAATTCGACACATCACCAAGGTCTAAGCATTCCTTAGAGAGACGATGAATGTGATCCAGTCGTGTTTGGAAATGTTTCAATTTGCCGGTCAATTCTTCATTCTCCGCCATCATCCGCTCCAGGAGGCCCTTGTGGTCCCCGCTGGAAAGCAGGGTCATCTTCTCCTGCAGCTGCACGGCGACCTGCTTGGATTTCTGCCGCGTGCGACGTTGAGAGATGCGATCGACCTGGCGTTTCCTTTTCAGCTGCTCGTCGGAGAGTTTGGACTTCCATGTGGGTGTTCCGTCAGCTTCGGACGCGCCCTCTGCTCTCGTTCGCCGTGGCATTTTGAACGGGTTGCTTTCGACGGCTCCGCGGTTTGCTCCGCAGTTGCATTGACCTTGTAGCCATCCCCGCGTCATGTTGCGACAGGGGGATGTGGGCCCCTCGGCACCACGTTGTTCCGCCGGCCGAACCTTCCGCAAGATCCTCTCTCTCCTAGTACCTCGTCATTCGACTTCCGGTTTTAATACCGGATAAACCCCTGGAATACAATTATCCTCCATTATCTCCCAAAAGCGTACTAGCATATACTGAGCATAGCGATTGGTACACTGCTTATGCACCCCACGGTCCCGGCGGTGATAGCGGCCGTTTATGCCGAATCCGATAATACTTCCAGCCAGCTGATTGCGGCTGGAAGCCTTGTCCAGACTAATTAGCTGAATAAAGCGCCAAGTCACCGGTTGGCGAAACCAAACAATAGTTAATCTTTGGATAAGGTATTACTCTACAAAACCTGTAACCGTGGCAGTGGTAGGATGCGCGGGACCTGGGTTTGATATATTGACTGTTATCTATGTTCAGAGATGCAGTGTTACACACTGGAAAGGTAACTTCGGCATGACATGTACCTATAGTGATAATTATCATTATTTTATACTGAATCCAGGGTCAATCTGAGAATTCAAGGCTCAGTGTAATCCTGTACAAATTTAGACTTCTTTCTTGATGGTCGTTGTTTTCATGGCATTGTGATGCCAGTATCTATCATAGTCATAACACTTTTTACCTGTCATGCTTATACCCACGGCTTTCTGCTTGACGTGGTACAGGCTATGGATGAGGAGAGTACGCGGGCTCCTTATGTCACGGTCGCTCGTTAGAACGATGTCCCCCCCAAGCCAGGGAGTATACACGGATTGGAATTAATCTGATCTCGCCATATCAACCATCTAGCACTTTTGCAAGGTAGATCTGATCGTCCTCCCCAGACGGCTTATAACCCCTAATCCCACAGTTAACAGCATGCACCAGAGAATCCAGCGCACTTAGACATATTCATAATAGCAAGCCCATGTACGATAAATGCGACCGTCTCTTGCATCAGCCGTCTAGACAAATCAACATGAGTAACTCAGCAGTCATCAATGCGGTCGGTGAAAGTACCAGAGCTTTGACAAAATAATCCATCATGTCTGCCTCCTCTTCTAGCCATTCTACTTGATACTGTTGTAGGGAATCCGGCGTAAGTGTCTGGGCGCGATCAAAGTCAACCCAGAGAACCCGGTCCTCGTCTTCCTGGACCATCATATTGCGGGGATACGGATCCCCATGGTAGATGCCTGCGCGATAGATCTCCAGTAAGATGTGATGGAGCTGGTGTGCCCGTTTTTTGGAGAAGTTGGACAGTGTAATTGGGTGCAGATTGGGGATGTACTCCAGCAAAAGTGCGTTGGGACATAGACGGTCCTCCAGAAAGTTGTTCAGGTGCGGTGACCAGTCGCCCGGGTTGATCTGCTCTATTAGGCCACAGAAGCGCGGGACATATCCTTGATTGCACAGACCGTGTTCGTGGAGTCGGGCGAACGCAGCACTTTCGCATTTGAATGGGTCGATTGCGCGGTTTGGGGGGTCGGCCGGGGATGGTTCGGCGGAGTGATACTAGTGTTGCATTCGGTGTTGTTAGTGGAAGCTGGTGGGAATCGAGAGCAGCCCGGAGATATTCACTACCTTCAGGACACACTCTTTACTGTGCCACACGACGTGGAAGATGGAGGATACATCTGGTTCCCTAATTTGGTTGATGAAGGAGATCTCAGAGAGTTCAATGTTCGCCATGGCCGTGACTTGGGAAGTTCGGAGAGGCCCGACAGATCGACAGGCACCTGGTGGTCACTGGCACTACTTATACCTGATCCGGGGGATCACCCGCTCGGATCTCTCCGACCAATAGGATTCACGATTCAACCGGTATCAGCAAATGTGTTGGTTTGCCAGGTGCTCGCCTACTATTCCCGGGCAGCACCATACTATGGCCCGCTACCCCTCCGGGTGATCGACCGATTTGCTCCTCTGGGAGAAGAGGCAGGTGTGATAGGATCAACGCCAAATTGCTAACCAAATATTGGCGGCAAAGTTTGGCCATCGCTCCTTGCGTGGATATATGGCTTACCTCATCAAATCACTATTTGTGAGCGACTTGGAATTTTCAAGAGTTTGGAGCGCTTGTATTGAGAGACAGTCGATCACTTATAAACCTTAAATGGGTAAATTTACGCAGACGTCCCAGGTGAAGTCCTCAATCCCAATTCCTTCCAAACCTGTATACCGACCTAGGGAATCAACAGGTTTCCTGGATGACACGCATCTCCGACATGTCCTCCAAAAGATCAGCAAGGCACAAATTCTACGGGGCCCCTGGGTGGATATGATGTAAATTGATGGTATTATGTAGAAAGTATGATACAAGATGTTCTCTATAATGAGGTAAATTGATCTGTAGCGTGGAAAAAGCCCACTAGCCCTAAGCGCCACATTTCAAGGCCACCCACGTCTCCGTGTCCAGATCTTTCTCGCTGTAGTTATGGCAGCCTTCGGAAGCGGTATACGCATCCTCGTCACCATTATCGTCGCATGTGTTAGTATCGAAGGCAGTACAGCTAGCTCCTGTCCCCGTGAGCTGCCATGAAAGGGGCTGCGTCAGTGTGCTCTCGTCACATGAGGTGTATGTATCGCTGCACTCAGTATACCACCGACATGAGGTATCAGAGCTTGTATCTGAACTGAGGTCATTGAGAACTAGACACTGGTCGCTGGTGCTGTCTTGGTTGTACCCCTCCACGACATAATGGTCTCCAGCACAGTTTTCCTCGCTGTAAATCGTCATGGTCCAAGCGGCAGTCGGGGTTGCGGTTGCTGTGGCCGCCGCAGTGGTCGTGGGTGTCAGACCAGCCCATGAGGACCAACTGGACAAGTAGGCGGCAGGGTAGTCTGTCTGAAGTGGCCATGAGGACACGGTAAGCTTCTCGCTGGGGTCGGCATCATAACCCTCGTCATCAACAGCAGCGCACACTCCCATACTTGGACTCCATTGCAACTCATTGTCGAGGGTAGTGTTGGTGGCCTCCACGCCTGTGCCATTGGGATAAACGGTGCATAGGTTGGGGATGTCCATAGGGATCTGCACTGTTGAAGGGACTGCCGGCGTTAACGGAAGATGGGGGTAGATGTTGCCCAGCTTGTTCTGGACATACTTAGCCAAAGCATATAATGTGAGGCTATCGGAGTTTTGAATGATCCATACACCCGGAGTAAATGATATGCGAGCCAAACCCTTGCAACCGGTCGGACTGTACGCATTATACCAGGTTATTTCCTCTGTTCCCTTTCTCTTGTACCCGAATTTCATGTCGGTGACATGGTAATTGCGCCCATATTCCCCGGCCTTTGATACCCAGTCGATATGTAGAAGCTCGTGAATCGATATGCGGGCCTGATTGTTGTAGTAGAAGTCTAGATTGGCGTACTCAGTCGGAAGATGTGTACTCTTATCGGCGTGTTCCATGGCCTGGTCAAGCGTCTGCGCCCGAAAGTATTTCGGGCAAAAATTGATATAAGCCACCTGGTATTTGGAGTCCTTCTGCCCAGTATAGGCCATGGTTGGACTGTCTGATTCGCACGGACATTGATAGTTTGGGTCGTCACAGCGGATAGCAATCTTCCAGTCGAACCAGGACGGGAGCCAGCCGGGCTGAATGGTCGCGAGGCTGAGAAAGATCTCCTTGTAATTACTCCATTGTTCCTGATTCAGTGCCGGTGGTCCTAGAAACTCAACTGCAGCAGCCTCATTGAAGTCAATCCCGCTTTTTGCGACCTTGTAGATGTAATTCATGAGCTTCCAGGATTGTTGCCATCCAGAGTAGATCTGCGTACGTTGTAGCGTAGAGCATCCTTCAAACCCTATGAGTTTCGTCGCAAGGATGGTGAAGTTGTAGCTGTCGAACTCAGCCACGTCGTAGTTACTGAGTGACAGTGCGGTGGTGAACTCCTCTTCCACGGCAGTAATGTTGAGGCTGGCCTCGGCGCCATCCGCACCCTCGACAAAATTCGTCAAATCGAGTGCCCATTCCACGGAACCAGCGAAGCCGTAGCCGGCGTACAAGTTGATCCGAGAGGCCTTGGTGTCCTGGGTCATGTACGCTACCCAGGTGTCGTCTCCGTAGGTCATCATGTCCGAGTCACTGCTGCTGTCATGCCATGTTGTCACCGAGCGGCGAGCCAAGTTGGACTTGGTGAATTGGCCCAGCTCAGCCTGAGAGATGTAGCCAGCTGTCGCGGTGCAGTTTCCAGGGGTGGCAGTCGAGTCAGGCCCAGTGAAAAGACACTCGGGTCCTGTGCAGGTGGGGTCTACCATGCCAAAGCTCCGGCCGTAGCTGGCGATTCCGACAACCACTTTATGGGCGGGTACTCCTGCCTTGGTAATCATGGCGAGTGCATATTCCGTTTCAGTCAGGTTGACATGGGATCGTAGGCAATTTCCCGTCGGGCATCCAGGGTTGACGAAGCTGTTGTCGTAATCCCATTGGCCATGAAGATCGTATGTCATGTAGACAATGTAATCCAACACTTCCGACATGTTTGAGATGGGAAAGCCCTTGAGATACCAGTATGATGCAGGCGCCGCCATGGAGATGGTCTTGTTCGAGGGAAGGAGCGAGCGAAGGGTCTGCAGGAAGCTGAGATAGTTCGGGCCGTCCGTTGGACTCCCTGGGGTGATTCCAGGAATATCTGGCGCATCGGGATATTCCCAATCAAAGTCCACTCCGTCAAGATCATATTCATTAACGAATGACACGACATTCTGGGCGAAAGCAAGTCTGTTTGCATCAGTGACTCCTTCCCGAAAAATGGGGTATGAGTCCAAACTGGTCGAGAAAGACCAACCGCCAAAGGACAGAATGCGCTTGAACGAGGTGAGGGCTACAAATGCCTTGAACTGATCTTCAGAGCTGGAGACATCGACCTGAAAGTCACTTGAGATTTCCCCAAATGCATAATGCACATGCGAATAGCTGGAAGGGAGCTGGCTGGCGTTCATGGCAAGACATGAGCGGTTCACACCATAGGCCTCAAAGTACCCTACTTGGAGGAAGTCAGTAACCACAGTTCCGTTGTTCACCACTGAGCTTCCACAGTTCGAAATGCAACCGTTGGTGTTATTGGCGGCAGTTCCAGGAGCACCAGTGCTCGACTCAGACACGGTGCAGAACTCGGGCGTGATACCACATTCTCCCCAAATGTCACACTGTTTGGGAATTAGTCAATTTGCGTAACCGCGGATGTAAGCATAACGTACACATGCGTTCAAGGGACAAGGGTTTAAGCTGCTGATGTTCGACCAGTCACTAGGACGGGTTGACCCGTTCACTTGAGGGCCGCACTCGGCATTCGAGATTACAGCAGGCATAGGGGGGTCTCCAGAGCTCAAGCAAATGACAGACCCTAACTGCAGATTATTACATCCCATCCAGCCCCAAGTCTGCGTGTTATACTCCTCAATTTCATCCGTGGTGATGTAATATTCACTCGCGAGCAGGTAGCAATAATCCCCGCTCTTGACGGTATAACTGTAACACAGGCCATCTGCAGTAGGCTGTGGTGATAGATCGGGCTGAGAACCTTCGGAGCAGCAGATAATTTCCCCAATTGCAAGTGAGGAACAAAGAGTCGAGCTGGGATTATACGCAGATAGTTCCGCGGCCGTGATGTCGCACTTGGACGCCAATGTGGCGCAGGAATCTCCTGAGACCACAAAGACATAAGAACAAGTGTCGTCACGCCTGTTGAAATTTTGGTCAGAAGACTTGTCGGTCGCAACAGGCACCGGAAGTTCAGAAATCGTGATGTTGGCAGAAGTGGCGTGGTCATAGTCGGAGAGGCAAGTGGCATTTGCCCACCCCTGTACAGCTAGTTGGACCTGTTCGTAATCGCCTGCAGTACTCACAATCAAGCCCAAGGTGTGGGCATTGTCATAAATAGTCCCACACACCTGTGCCGCCACTGTATCGTGAAAATTGGAGTCTTGGAGTTGTCGCAAGACCTGGGCGGAGAGTACAGAAACTGCAACGGTGCTGTCAATAAGGCTACCCATATACAAGCCAATGACGATCTTCCCGTGAGTAGCGAAGTGAATAAGGCCCGAGCTTCTTCCACAGACACGCTCGCTGGCGACCTGATTTTCTAAGGCCTCCAGCGCCTCCAAAATCGAAGATGCTGTCTCGGTGGCTGTGCTTGTACTCCATGAGACCAGCTGCAAAGTAGCTGGCACGCCCTTGGCAGCGGTACACGACGACAATTCCCGACTAGAATTGCGTGTTCTCTCCACTGTGCAGGCTCGGATGCTGGTTTGAGTCTCCCATTGATTGAAAACATTGAAGTCGAAGAGGACCGTTTCGCTGCACCGTTCCAGGCGGTCAAAGGAGTGATAAGACGTCCAATTGGACGAGGATAGACCAACAGAGGTGCATGATTGCGGACAAGAATGAATCTGGGAATAGAATGGCGATGTTGTGGCCATGGACACCCCAGTAAGAGCGCCCACGGCGAACACCAAAGCAGGGGCTGAAGGCTTCATCCTCTACAGGCATTGGGTCCCATCCCACTGCGTTCCCGCTGAGGTTTATATACCCCTAGTGTTACTCTTTCAGGTTCGAGGCTACGATCGAGTGCCAATAGAGGTCCGTAGCCTAATTTTCCTAGTTTCACTACAGAGTACCCAAGGAGCTACTGTTTAGCTACCTACGTTTTGATTGCAGCGACCTTTTTAATGAGCCCGGCCCACCCCGCTAACAGAAAGTGCGCCGGACATCGGCCGAGCCCTCAGCTATGAGCCAGGAACGGCTACACTTCATTTCCGATCCTTATCACCCTGCATACTTAGCCTCCATAGTCTATGCAACCCATTAAATATTCGCCCTTTTAGTGCCAGACCATTTCCGAGAAGTCCTGGTCAGGAGGGACAGAAACTCGGTCTGGCCTAGACACTGGCTCCTGCGTATTGGACCTTTCCTAACCTGGGACGTATCACCTGCTGGCTCCAGTATTGCCCCAAAATAAGACAGGGTCCGAGATCCTTCTGCTAGTGCAGTCCGGAGTGTCGGCTTGTTCTAAACGAGACCATGAAGCCTACGGAAAAGATGTATTGGCTACTATCAACCGAGGAGCAAACGCTGTGAAGGAGATATGCCGGCGCTCATGAAAGATCCAGATAGGGGCAATCGGTTGGATCCTGGTAGAAAATCCCCCCCAACTGTTTGATCAATTCACATCGTTCCTCCATATCCTGGGCATTATATAGAATGGCCGTCCCGATGGCCGCCGCCTGGCCATATGTCGTGTGCAACACCCACACCCCGCCTGCAGCCGGCCAGCCAACCCGGATATACGGGTCAGTGTCCTTGGGACCGCTCACCACATAATCAAAATCGTCCCCGGTTCCCTTCCACCAGATCGCACCTAAGCGACGCACTATGCACGCACCAGCTATCAGGAACACGTTCCAAATAGGATTGCTAGAAGGGAAGGGGGAGTAAGGAACGTACTACGCGCGCAATGAGCATCTTCTTTAGCCTGCCAGTCCGGATCGGACTTTGGTGGGCGTTTGGTGGCATTGAAACGATCAAGCCCCAGGAAGTCAAGCTCTATCCCAAAGCAATCATCCAGCATATAGAATCCACCCTTTGATGGATATCCAACGACACTGACCCCTGGTCCGGAGCCAAAGGATGCCCAGTAGACCCTCTCAGTCGGTCGGTACACACAATCAACAAAGTCTCTTTCCATTGCTGGTGCAGGGGGCGATGCTGGTGTTGCCGCCCGCTCACGAAGCAACCCGGTTGGCCGGGGATGGTACAGAAGACGTGTGCCAGCTAGGTAAACGACTGAAACAACTAGACAGGGGATTAAGATGACGAGGGTGGTTCGCATCGTGGTGGGGATGGGCGGATGAACGAGAACGAGGATAGACTCGGGTCGGGGAGATTGACGCCGCAACGGCGGGCACGCGGACCTTAAGGCTTGTCCCCGACCGGAGGACCTGTCCGGACCCGTGGAGGGTCCGCGGCATGCGCATTGGCCAGGTTTCAGATGCAAGTTGTCTAAGTCTCTGGTCCCGACGCTACCGATGCCGTCCGCAGGCTGCCTGCGAGGCGAAGCGACGGCGCTCTTGGTCGCACGGCGCTAAGGAGCCTTAGTTTCCGAACCTACTTTGCCATCATCTCGATAGACATTAGCCAGCGGCGCTAACTATCCAAGCGTCCTTTGGGAGGGTTGTGCTGGTGGGCACAATTGACTGACCCACTCGTGAACAAGGGGTTTTGCCCGAGTCCAGACTCCTAGAACTTGATAGGTAGTAGTAGGCCTATGCAGAGTCCAGTCGTGCCTGTCGGCTCTGTCGGCACCATGCACTGCACTAACTGTTATCTGTCGGACCCATCGGTCCAGGCTCTTTTTATCCTCGCGTTCCACTTGCTGTCTACGGAACCATGGGTTTTCAAAGCTTGGACTAGTCAGGGCCTGTCCACGATCCCGAGGTCTGGCCCTTGGGTGGAGCTTTCACGGATAGTCAGGATCGAACTATCTCGTACTCATCGAAACACTAATTCCAGGCAACTTCGGCATGTACGTTCAGGCAAACAGATGCAACTTACATGATGCATATATATATATATATATTTTGGCGGCGGTAACCATTATAGAAAGGTCAATAATATTGAAGAACTTCCTGAAGCACTGTAAAAACCCATGAAATTACCAAACCTATACACAATCCAGCATGGTGCAATGTCTTGATCAATTACTTTAAAATCCCTGATGCTAGCTACCAAGATCACGAGCCCGTTCTCGTCAGTTGCGCCACAATAGAACGATGTGAGGTTGTCGACCAACGGATACTGGGTAGTGTTTGGGCATAGCACAGAGACATGCGGTTGCGGACTGTCATCAATGCAGCTCATGGGATGTGATGTGGCCTGACGCTCGTGGATATACTGTAGCTTTTCTAGCACCCGAGCGTTACCCTAATACAAGGAGTTATAGGCCATGATTAAGTCACCTTCTGGTCTTCTTGACGGACTTGCGATTCGCCTGTGGTCTTCACAGCGGTCCTCATCTCATCACTTATAATGTCATTTACTAGGTATTGGCAACGTCAAGCCCAAATGAAACATCATCGAAAGAGCCGGATCTCGATCACAATCACGGTATAGGAATGACGAACGCCCTACCTCATTCTGCCAGATGACATGCAAACTACTACTGTAAAACATGAAAAGTTCCCGGGCTCATACTAAAGGTTCTGAAATTTAGTTAGCTCCGGCACGGAGTGCTACAAAATAGGCTGCAAATTATGATCCACCAGGGCAGGATAGGAACACCACCTGATGTTTTGATCTGATGGATCTTATCGCGACCTCAAAACTCTTTGGGATGAAAGACAACTAGCATGAACTCAGTCGATGCACCAGCGATCCCAGTTATCCGCGCTGGGTAATTCACGCCGGTGAGATCCAACAACACACCCAAGTGAATCTAATGAGTCCGCTTCATCATCTGATATCCTCCCACCCTTACCCTACTGCCCGATTTGGCCTGGTCACGTGCGAACCACCCACCAACATCGACTCCCCAATTACTTCCACGCACTCATCTCATCACTGGTCATATTCTGGCGACGCACTCGTCCCCATCTTAAGCACATTCATTCCTGCCCACTCATATACCCATCTCCAACGTTTTACATCTGCTCTATTAGTAAAAATCCCAAGATGACATCTACCCAAGGACCCTCGATGGGTTTCGATAACCCGGAGCGTCTCCGCCTCATCACGGACATCCTGACATCTCTGCGATCTTTGGAGACGTCTGTGCAGATGTCTCCAGGTACCCTGAAGATTGATACTCCCATATGGATCGCCATGTGGCTAGCAGATCTTCCAATGCTTGAGGTGATCTGTCGAGCCTTCATCGACCGCCCCTTGCAATCCCTCTGCCTTTACAACAGTTCAGGCTTCTCGCAAGTCCTCAAAATGTGTACGTATACCAACCATTCTGAGTCTCAAAGTATGAAGCTGAACTGTACACCAGGGGTGCCAACTTCAGGCATTGGGGGCAATTTTGCGGGGTCACGGCCCGGCTCTGGGGTATCCACACCAGTCCTGAGAAGTGAGCATTCCGTTTCCGTCGGGAGCAGATTGACAGCATCTCGTCCAGCTCCTGTCGCAACCACTGTAGACAGTTCCCCAGCTCTAGATGCGGGGGAAAAGCGCAAGCATGAAGAGATGGAGCCTCCAAGTTCCCCCATTGTTCCAGCTCCTGTCGCAACCCCCGTGGAGAGTTCCCCAGCTCTACATGCTGGGAAAAAGCACAAGCATGAAGAGATCGATCATCCCAGCTCCCCCATTGTCCCAACTAGCAGCAAGCTTGGCAGGGATTGTACTAAAGAGGTCGGCTCTTTCTGTTTCTTTCTTTAATTTGCATGATGTAATACTAACTTGAGTAAAGTGCCTGACTAGAGACGGCGTCTGCATTATTACCAAGGCGACTGGCCCCCTGCAACCCGCCCATATCTTACCATTGACCCTTTCACAAACTAGGACCAACACGCAGGGAATGAAACGTTTGGAGTTTCAAGGCTTTCTCGAAACATTCTGGTCAAAAGGCACCATCGATAGATGGATAGGTGATAAAAAAGATGTCCTCATGTCCGTGGCAAACCTCGTAACAATGTCACCCAACTGTCACGTCTATTGGGACCACGCCTTGTTCGGCCTGATGCCGGTACAAGTTTCGGAAGACAAGAGATCAATGCAACTTCAATTTTTCTGGCTTGGTGCCCAAGACCTCCCCCCAACTGGCAGCACCCTGTTACTGCCCGGCGATGACGGCGAGAGGATATTAGTCTCGCCCATAGTGATGCCCGCAAACCTGCCGACCGGGGGGAAGGAGCGCCATGTCGATGGCAGCGCGCCTAATCTCACGCTCTTTGATAATGCAGCGAAACGAGTCATCTACTCCGGTGACATAATTACAATTACGACTCCAAACCCTCACACCCTCCCCTTGCCCGACGAGGGCCTTTTGTCACTTCAGTGGACTCTCCATCGACTTGCTGCATTGTGTGCTGCTGCAGGTTGGAAGCATTGGGATGCGATCGATGACGACGACGACGAAGACATCGTCGATCCTGACCCGGTAGCCAGAATGACTACACCACGGTCTGAAGAGGCTGGAGACAGGTCGCAGATGAACGAAAACAATCGATTCTGGTTACAGGAACGTTTGGAGGAGGCTATGAGGTTCCCCACTGATTATGGTTGCTGATTTCTTTTACCAAATTGTCACACCTTGAAATGCCATCTTTAAAGTGACCGATGTATGCAGTTCTTTAAGTTTATGCTTTCTCATACTAATCGGAATGGAATTTGCTTCTCTATCTTGCCCTGGTCTGGTAATTATTCAATGCATGCCTGCTGCGACGAAGCTATCATGTTGCTGGGAGCATTCCCCTGTCCAGCCTTAACCCAAGTTACTCTATTGGACTACGACTCTCGGGAGTCAAGCTCACTTGACAATACCAACTTCTCTCTATATGTATGCTTTTTGCGTTGCTTCACTGTGAGATCTTCCCTACAGCCCGGGAATAGGCTCAACAATTCACCTCTGTGGAGAGTTGTAGGAAGTGATGTATTGTGTGCCTGAGGCATAGTGAATCAATACCCGCCTACGTCTTTTTTAGGCAAGCTTGATCCTTCCTTCCTCCCTCCTGACTTCCCACCCACAAACTTCGACCTGTCTCCCTCATCGGCACTAATATAAAAACAACACTGAAACATCAGCTTCAACAGTCCTTCCCAAGCACATCGACCTTTCAAATTGGAACCACTCCCTGTTTCTAAGCTTGGCGCATCACATGAATCTGTTGGAAGCAGGCTCTCTGGGCTTCACTTCATACTCATGCGCAGATCCTCAGCAACCATACACAAACAATCCAGAAGGCCAACAAGTTTACCGAGATACTCTATAACAGTATCAGCCCCGAAGACAACTTGTGGGTTAGTAGGTGATTGGCAAAAGATAGTCGTGTCGAGAGGCGGAACGCGAGGTAAGACGGCCGCCAAACAAGCAGTTCTGGCTAATCGTGAACAATTCAAGCCAGGGTCAGCTATAACGCCAATACACGAACTCTCTGGGTCCGCGTCATGACTACCGAGCTTCACCATGCCCATCGGCGCTGGGTAATCCGATCTTTCGCCCGCTCGACATACGCTGGTCTGTTGACTATTTTTGAAAGCGAAGAGATGGGTTTTGGTGTTGAAACAAGTATGGTCCGCATTCTATACCGGTTTCGGGCCGGCTGAGAATCTATATTAGGATTCGAAGGTTTTACTGGTGCCTATGCCTCATCGTATAAAGACCGGATCTATATCCCCGTGGGGTAGCAGCCGCATGCCGTCAGTAGTCATTGAGTCGGGCTGCTCTGAGTCGTTTCCTCGCCTAAGAGTCGATAAGGATCTTTGGCTAAACGGTACAAAGAAAGTTGAACTTGTCGTACTCTTGAAATAGACGAAGGTCGTGCATGGAACGGTCAGAGGGTCGGCAGAAATCTGGAGCCGTGACAGTCAGGGCGATGTTGTTGTTTGTCAGCTGGTATGCTTCGTTACATGTTCCTGGTGTATTCAATCTGAAACTGATTTCAAACCTCTAAGCGATATTCTCTGCACTTGATTTCTTCCAAGCTGCGACCGGATTGAGTTTACGAAGAGGCTGTTGTTCGGTCCCAATACTCCTATCACGAACCCTGACACGATTCTGTCCCTCGAAATGTCCAAGTTACGAGGGATTACCAAAGATATCCTCGTACAATTCTAGCCATATCTCCTAAGGAATACCATGCACGCTTGCTCAAAACTTGTTCACTATAATCCAACAGCACCATTATTGAAACTGTTGACATCAAGATATCGCCCCCTCCGCTCTTTGGTAATATGGCGGCTATGACTTTATGAAGAAGTCAAGAATACTGTTCAGTATTCCGGAAGGCAATAATGTGTTGAAATTGACCATTGCTGACGAGGCTCTAGTAGACGCGATATTTGATCCACTGGGAGCAAATGAATCTTTCCATGTATTAACAAAATGAAATAATAACTACACAACCAATAGAACCCCTGCAATTAACAGAACAGTCAGGTAATATTATAGATACTCAAGACGCAAACCCAAAAGACCTCTTACCATCCTTTGGCCCCTCCACGGCCGCTTCAATATTCTTACAAAGCATGTTTTGGTCATACGTACAAACATTGGTTTTTCCCCTCCACAAATCTAATTTCTCTTTCTCCAGGTGGCGGACCTGGATCTGGTCATGGTGCAGCCGGATATCGTATGTGGCTGTGTATCGCTTTTCAAACTTCGAAAAGTGGGGTTCCCATTGTGGGTACCGTCGGAAGTACTTGCCGGTCCAAAGAGTAAGGGTAAATGACTCGGAGATTTCGATCCCGGATTGTTTTCGTTGATTGAAGAAATCGCTCCCAAGAGTTTGGACGGATTTGTAGTTGATAGTAGGTTTGAGGGGGTGCTCGATGTCGGAAAGACCTAGTTCGAAGTGGATGGATAGGTCTTTCAGGTTTTTGAAGCCTGTTGCGAGTTTGTGGAGGACGTCTTCTGGCTGTGGATGGTTAGGTCGGGTTGGTATAGGGATGAGGAGGAGATGTGACCTACCCACTGGTTGTCTCTGTTGACGCATACTTTGAGTGATTTTAGCTTCTGGCAGTGGAGGTCGAGATGGTCAAGTTCCTGCACTGTAGGGGCTCGTCGTTGAGCTTGATTGCGGACGAGCTCGTCTTCGTGTAAACACAGAATGGAGAGATTGGGGTGGTGGGCAATAGCCTCGATGGAGCATATGTACCCCTTTAGCTCGATGGTTTCTAGAGAGCTAAACGATGAAAGAAGCGCCTCCAGGCCAACTGTATCAGGGTAACGCTCCCCCGCCCACGCCGACACTCGAAGGGTAGTCAGACGAGTTGCATACCCTGCCAGATGACCAAGAACGCCACCGGTAATGTTGGGTCCTACAGCAAGGGACGATAGCTTTTCCCACTGGACACCATCACGCCAATAGCTCCATTCTGGGTCTCTCATCCAGTACCCATCGAAGGAGAGGTGCTCCAGCGGGGGAAACTTTTCTTCGCCTGTAAGGCGGAAAGTGGTAATTATCTCGTGTCTCGGTGTTTGAATGACGCAACCCCCGTAGTTTCCCGAAACCCCAAGCGAAAATGAACGAAGATTTGGGCAGTTGAAAAATAATTGTTGGATGGTGAGCATTCTCCGGTTTGGCCCCTTGCCCTCGTCATATGCGTTTACATGTGCGGATAGAGTGGAGACGCACGGCAGGGTTTGGTCTGCGAATGTACAGGTTTCATTTCTCCCGCTTTGGGCTAGAAGCAGAAGCTCTGGCTTGGCGTGATGGTCGCAAATGGTGCGAATTAGGAGGTCTGATTGCAGGGATGGGATGGCTAGGGTGATGCGTCGAAGGTTCGGCAGGCGAGCGATCAGCTTGGCCAGACAGTCGTCGGTCTGGAGTCGACGGACCGAGTCCTGGCCAAAGGAGCCGAAGGGGTATGAGACGATGACTTCATGCACCCAGGCTCGAAGAGTCTCGTTTCTGTCGGCTTCCAGTCGGGATAGTAGCAGGGCATGCCCTTTTAGGGGGGCCGGTTCTTCATCGGCGTTCTTGAAGAGCGACCGCTGCGGTCGGTAGCCAGGCTCCTCCCATTCTATGAGAGTGATGGATCGGTACAGGAGAGGTGTGGCGATTGAGTTGAATGCTTGAGAGACTAAGCAGATATTTTTCAAGTCGCTGGTAGGTAAAAGGTCGAAAATAAGTCGCCATACATCCAAGCTTAGGTGGTTTGTGTTCATCATTGCGTTTCGCCGAAAGGGAGGTATCGCAAAGGGCTAGCGAGAACACTATCAGTTGGACTGATGGTGCTGCATCCGAGTCCAATGTATGTATGGTGTGTGTCCCGGCAGCAAGGTGGGATGAGGGGAGAAATGATCCAGAACAAGGCTGAATCTCGGAGGCAGTCCGCCCGGATGCCGAGCAGGGAAGCTAGACCGAACACGGAATCAACTTCTTCCCTTTCCGATTCAGCTCAATGTGATGAAGTTGTCGCAGGACAATCTTCTGTTGGGACCGGAGCTCCGCTTTTGAAGGAGAAAGATCCTTGTCTAGGCTTGAATCCTTATGAGTCCCCGTCGCGATGAAGTATACAAGACCCTGTCAATCATGGTCCGTGCAGTCCACGTGATCTGTCCCTTTAGAGACTGCAATGCGATTGGTTGGTTTCCACGTGAACCGGGGCACGTATGGAGCTTTTCTGATCTCACAATGCTCCTTACATGCGTTATTTTCTGGTTTAAATCATGTCATGTGGTGATGCTTATACTTCTAGTTACATCTCTCCCCTCTGCTTACCCCATCTCACTTTCCTTCAGTAGACTCTGCTTCTTCCGCCCACACAAGATGATCGAAGCAGGGGTTCCCGACCTCAATAACACGCCGGCCAACGGGCACACCCCTGGTGTTCGTGCCCCGTCGGACTTCACATTGAACAAACCGCTTATTGCGATCGCGGCAGCCACAGGTATAAAGGAAGTGCACGTAGTGGCACCTGGGACGATCAGCATCACGCAACACTCAGTCTGGCATAACCACGTTTAACGTACATTTATCCACCGGATCAGAGTTCCAGCCACACTGTGGCATTACCCAAAAGATCGGTGAAGACATACAAGACGAATCGCGGTCCTCGTCCCTTGATTAGTCTGCCACTCGAAATCCTCCACGAGATCTTTCTCGACGTCGACCTAGCCAGCTTAGGCATGCTGCGTCTGACAGACACGACATCCAAACTTCTGGTCGACTCGCTTCCTGCATACTCACTGTTGAATGCTCTTGCCCGCGAAGTACTCCGTACCATGTACGCTATGAGATGTTCTTCCTATTTTTCCATCCGAAAGCTTTTTCACGAGTTCTGCACTCCCTCCTGCCTGACCTGTTCCGATTTTGGGCCCTTCCTTTACCTGCCGAATTTCACCCATTGCTGTTATAAATGCAATCTCACCCGATCCGCTTCTGCTTTGGTCTCAGCGAGAAAAACATGCGGTCCATCCCCATCGTTTACAACCTGACACCGCCCCGAGTCCGCCTAGCGCCCATCGCTGCAGCAAGGGTCTTGGGGAAACGGCTCCATGGAGGTAAAGAAGAAATGAAGCTGGCATACCAAGCGCGTGTAGAGGAACACGAGAGGCGCTACCGACGTCGGATGCAACAATGGGAAAATAACAGCCGGGAAGGCAAGCATGGGCCTCGACCTCGGTACCGACCTGTTCGTGAAAGGCTGGGCATTGAAAACGATGACACGTGTTTGAGTATGAATGCCACGGTCCCATTTGCGTACTGGGATCGTAAAACACGGACTTTGGAGCCGGGGACCTACTGCCGGGCTTGCACCTATCACTGGGAAGAAGGATTCGCGACTGACTGGAATGATCCGGAGACGATGTGGGATCAACACCCTTCTAGCAGAGAGACCTGCTATCGAGCGTTCTTAGAGGATGATTTGCCCGAGCCTTTTCATCACTGTGCCGCAGTGAAGGCGAACTATGACTTTAACCGCAGTTTTGTTGGACCGGAGGATTATAGGAGAGAACAGATTGATTTTATCGTCGTGCCTAATACTATCACCGTCTAAAGTGGGAATTCCTGAAGTTGGTCTAGATGTTGATGAAAGATCATGGATGGAAACACAATATGTGCTCATTATGGTGAATATCAAGGCAGATTCATCGAGGGCATGATCACATGGCCTGCAAAGGAAGATATGACATTTGATACTGTTCCAAATATATCACTGTGGGGCAGTGTCGTCTCCACTCACCATGTGAGGATTAGCTTACCGCAGACCCTTACTGCCTGAGGCTCCAGATAGATTCTGCCTCAGGCACCACTGTCAGTCGGAGTCATCGCCCTTTGTGAATCAACCTCATTGCAACCTCATTAACACATATCTAACCATTTTTCTAGAAGACAGAATAGTCTATGCACAATACTATTGGTATGATGTGGGTGTCAAGCTGTCATCTTCTCATTGCCAAAAATTACTCAAGGTCCAGACCTCCAGAAATATATATTGGGGTTAAAAAGACACGACAGTCTTGAGGGTATTCTTAATGTTTAGTATTTTAAAACCCAATCTCAATTTCTAGAGTATTTACACCAATAATAATTTATTAACACTCCCGTAGAACGATTCAATAGATTGATGGCATTCAAAGGTCTTCCTGCAATCATAAGATCGGATCCCCGCCGGCGATTCTTCGCGCCCTGTGAATGACAAGACATGTCTAAATTAGCCAGAGTGGGACCTGATAAAGCTATAAACCCCATTGATCCCCACCACAAACATTCCTGAACTCAAAACCAACATACACTACAGTTCTCATCAACACCTCTCACAACAACCAATTTCCAACACGACAGACCAAATGGATGACATCTCACCCGTTGACCCGGAAAGGGGACCAAATCACCAAAATAACCCTCCTCAAGACACCACCACCACCCCTCCACCCTCCAACCCTGCAATACTCGCCCCCCTCGACACATCCCCCCCACCCCCCAAACGCTCCCACCTCCGCACCACCAGCATAATCCTCATCCTCTGCGTACTCCTTCCCCCCCTCCCCCACCCCCACCCAAACACCTCCCTAACAAGCAATGACAGCTCACCCTCTTCATCTCCGCCCTCGACCAAACCATCATCAGCACCGCCATCCCCTCCATCACGCAATCCCTCAACTCCGCCTCGGGCTACACCTGGATCGGCGCCTCCTACCTCCTCTCCATGTGCGCCGCCAACCCCATCTGGATCCGAACCAGCGACATCTGGGGCCGCAAGCCCGCTCTCCTATCCGCCATCCTCATCTTCGCCATCGGCAGCCTCCTCGCCGCACTCAGCACCACCATGCCAATGCTGATCACCGGACGCGCCATCCAAGGTCTCGCAGGCGGAGGCCTCATGTCACTCGTGAACATCGTCATCTCAGACCTCTTCAGTATGCGCCATCGAGCACTCTACATTAGCGCTACGGCCTTGGTGTGGGTACTGGCTGGTACGACGGGGCCAGTCATCGGGGGTGCCCTCTCCCAATACGTCTCCTGGCGATGGTGTTTCTGGATAAACCTCCCGGTTTGCGGGGGCGCGTTTCTGATCGTTTTGTTCTTTCTGGAATTACATAACCCCCGGACACCAGTCTGGGAGGGAATCAAAGCGGTGGATTGGCTAGGGAGTATCTCCATCCTCGCTGTGGTGGTATTACTCCTGTTAGGGTTGGATTTCGGGGGGGTGAGTTTCGCGTGGTCTAGCCCAACCGTGATATGCATGGTTGTGGTCGGGGGGTTACTGATTGGGGTGTTTTTGTTTGTGGAGAGGAAGGTGGCACGGTTTCCGCTGATGGATTTGCGGGTTTTCCACACGTGGGAGAATATTGCGGTGATGATGGTTGCGGCGGCACATAGTATGGCTACTCGGGGGTCGGAGTATTATCTTCCGTTTTATTTCCAGAGTGTGCGCGGGGCGAGTCCCACGTGGAGTGGGGTGATGGTGTTGCCGATGATGGGGGCGGCGTCGGTGTGTGATGTGGTTGTGGGGGTGGTGGTGCATCGGACGGGACGGTATCGGGAGGTGATTTGGGGTGGGGCGGGGTTGTTGGCGCTGGGGACCGGGTTGTATGTCCTGTTGGGGGTGGATTCGTCGATGGGGATGGTTGTTGGGTTTCAGGTGGTTGGGGGGGTCGGGTTGTCGTTGTTGTTGTCGACGCCGATGTTGGCGATTCAGAATACCGTGGGGCAGGGGGAGGTGGCGGTGGCGACGGCGACGTTGGGGTTTGTGCGGAGTGTTGCGACGTCGTTGTCCATTGTGCTTGGCGGGGTGGTGTTTCAGGATAGTATGGTGGTGAGGCAGGGAGGGTTGGTGGAGGCGGGGTTGGATGGGGAGTTGGTCCGGGCGTTTGGGGGGTATGATGCCGCGGCGAATGTGGAGTTGATTGGGACGATAGGGGATGAAATGCAGCGGAGGGCTGTGAGGGAGGCCTATGCCTGGAGTATACGGAATATGTTTATTTTGTATACGGCGGCGGCGGCGGTGGGGGTGTTGGCTTGTCCGTTTGTGAAACAGTGGTTTATGAGTAAGGAGCATACGGAGACGAAGACGGGGATTGAGAATATGACGGAGCGGAAGGGGAAGAGGGGATGATGACTGGATGGGTGGATGGGAGTGTCTGCAAGGGAGGCTGAATGGGAATTGAGCCTATTCTATAGGAAGTGGTTTCACCGGTGCGCTGGATTGAAATTGTACAGAAGTGCCTTGGAAGGTATCGCAGTCAGAGGTATGAAATATCTGGATAGGGATTTCTGGTAGACAATATGTTCCGGAAGTGCCTGCACGGAGTATGATGACGATGACCTATAAACAGACAAATATAACCTCCCTGGTCAGCTCAGCGGTCATTAACACGATCCCTTTGGGCAGCTACGCGCTGATCACGCAAATGCTTCTGAAACTGAACCGTCATCTTCAGCACACGCTTGATATGTGTAAGCTTCAGCTTCCCCCCATAGTTATCATCTGATTTGGCCAGCGCTCGCGCTGAGGAGACGATGTTTCCTATGAAAGATCAGCTATTGTGTGATAGTCGCGGTGGTAGTTATACGCACGGATCTGCCGTCCATCGACCTCTTCATCAAACTCTTCCTCGATCCAATTCCTCATTTCCCGCAGGTCTGCAATCTCTTTCGGACGCTCATTTATGAATTGCAGGAACAGTTGACGTAGTTCGTCCAGTTGCATGTTGTTGTAGCGCATGGCCAGATGCACACGCGATTGAACGGCGACGTCGAATGTTTTGATCCGGTTTGTGGTTAAGATCAAGATCCCGTCATAGTATTCCAGGATGCGGAGGAACACTAGAGAAGTTAGACTGGAATGCTCTAATATCGAGTGGCTTACCTGTCACTAGAGAATTGCGATTCAGATCCCCTTTGTCGGTTCCGCGAGATTCAAGAAACACGTCTGCTTCATCACTGTAGTATAACTAGCGTAAGCATTGCGAGGCCACAGGACGAGAGCAACGAGGAGAGCTAGAACATACAACAAGAGAATAGCCTCCCACTTCGAGGCCAAACTGAATACCTGTGCCAACTTGCTCTCCACTTGGTCTGGCTTTAATCCAATGTCGCTGACGCTCACAGCAAAAAGGGGCTTGCCGGTTGCCTGCGCCACGCTTTCTACATCGTATGTCAGCATCAACCCATTTCACCTTGATTATTCCGGTCGCATACCTGCTGTTGATGTTTTCCCGACACCCGGGGGTCCTGTGCGACTTAGCGACTCGTTCCAAAAAGGACAATGCACCTACCATGGAGCAGAATGACGAGCCCTCCCCCCTTCCCCTCGAACCAGTCATCATTGCCTACCTTTCCCCCATCTTCCGCCTTCTTTTTCTTCTCATGGTTAGCGACCAAGCTCTTAATCAGCTTCTTGGAAGTCTCTTCCATGATCAGCTTGTCAAACGCGTCCATCCGAATTTTTTGTTTAATCTCGTGCACGCAGTCGACCGGCATCTGAACCCATCGCTTCGATTTCATGCTGTACCCCAAGAACCGGGCCGGACAGATAATAAATTGATCCTCATCAAAGTCATCGGTAGCCTGGACATCGTCGTAGTTGAACTTCATCATGTTCTTCAACTCCCTGGATTTCCTACACTCCGAGCAAGTGCATTCATAGGCATTGTCGGTGATTTCCAGATCTCCCATTGGCGCAATGTCATCAGCGGCAGCATATTGGATGAATGATCGATGGTCCACGATGACCGGCCCGGTGAGCTACTGACATTAGACATGAAAACAAAGAATTCGGATCGAAACTTGCCCGAGTCGACCGATTTCCACTCTGATCAACGGTTTCCATCCCGCTGCTACTACTCGAGTCAAACTGCTAATGGCTGTTAGCGTCTAGATACAGTAAGGCAGCCGATGGCTTACGTTTGAGCTGTTTGGGACGAGATCATATCCGGCTTCCTTACTGATAATCGGACCATCGCAGTAGAACAGCTGGGAGCCCTTTCGTGCGACACAGAATTCACGAAATTTCTCACCACGTTTGCGAAGGGTTTCGCGAAGTTCGTGCACTGCTGGATTGCCGTTCCTGTCCATGTAGTTTTTTAAAGGGTAGAACTTGAGAGTGTTGATAGCCTTGGCACCGGTATACTTGTCAATCTGGAGAGTTGCGGAAACGCGATTGAAGGTTTCCCCATTCCAGTCGTAGGACCAGCAAATCAGACTAAAGTAACTCTTGTCAGTTCCATTGCGCGTTCGATAATCCTCATACGTATATTCGCGCGCGATGAAGACCTGGGGGCAGTCGAAGACGACATGCGAATAAACCATTTCACCGGGGGGGAACAGAGTCCAGAGATACTCAAAGGGAATCTCGGTATTCTTGGCCCACTGGTCTCGCTTTTGAAAATACGGTTCGAGCTCGGAGGTCGATCGGACCCTCTCCAGCAGTAGTTGCAAGTCTGCGCTATCGACATTCGGCTTTTCAGGATCCCCAGGATTGGCTGCCTCCTCCAGCTTGTCCCAATCCCAGATGAGGATGTCGAATTTGTCGGAGAAGCTGTTGTAGCTCGTCACAGAAGATGGTCGACAGGTGCTTTTGATGAGATTCTCCAACCCAGGCGAGCTGATAATAGCGTTCGACCCGGTGTACTTTTTGGTCTCGTCGAATGATCTCCGCCAGGTGAATGCGTATGGCAAGCTGGGCTCTGATCCTTTGTTTGTGGGCGGTATATTCGAAGGTACATCTTCAAACACGCCTTTCTCCTCGTTGTAGCGTGAGTCCAAAAGCCTGATCCTGGGATTTTCATCGGTCGCTTCCTCTTCTTTCTTCGCGCCTTCTTCTCCCTCTTTCTCGGTGGTAGTGTTTGTCTCCGTGCTCTGCAGGCAGTTGTTAGGATACAGCACCGATATCGGCTCTTGTGGAGTGCTCCAATGTGACATACTGCAGTCGGCACAGGCCCTTCAGCTGAAGTGTCCTTCTTCTCGGGCTCGGTGATCCCTGTGGATGGTTCCGGTTGCTTTACCTCGGCAATGCCGTTTGACGCGACGAGCTTCTCCAACTGCGCAATCCTCTGCTCCAGTAAACCGATATACTTCCTCTCCAAGGATTGTACCGCATCACTACCCATCGCAGAATCACCCATCATGGCAAACTAGAGGACGTCGGCCGCCAGAGAATGAGTCGCGGGGACCCGACCTAGGGACGATTGGTACGAAATATGGCGAAGAGCATGGCTGAAGAAATCCATTGCTTATCAATAGGATGCCCAGGAACGGGGATGGAGGGGCACGGAACATCGGGGGCGGAGTGAAGCCCCCAGGATCGGGATCCCTGCCCTGGGGCTGTCTTATCGCATCTCCTGAACCGGTGCTTTTCAATTTGCTTTTTCTTGCGTTGGGCATCAATACCCACCCCCAACTGATCAAGGATTGTTTGTCTGTAGTATCAAGGGGAGTATGTGGTGACTCGAGTGGCCCGTCACGCCAGGATTTCAACCCCCCTCAATCACTCGGAGAGAAGCAAACCGACCAAAAATAGCACCATGGAGTGGAAACGAGGAAGCACCTCATGTTCTCCCGCGACCGCTCGGACGCGCGGAGCTTCGGAACCAGCCACGCCTCATTTGTTGCTGGCGTCCCGCCAAGTGGTGCCAGGATGCGCCGGCAGAAACCGCGCCTTCCACCCCCAGCTAAAGTGGGCTATGCCTGGAGAGTTCTCTTTTATCAGAGCATCGCGACGGCTGTTCCTCATCTGACTCTAGTGGACGCCGATTCCTAGAGTCGATTTCTTCAGAGCCGAATCTCAGGTCGCGGATTCATCATGATTCCGACGGAACACGAGTCTTCCACTACTCTGGATAAATTCTTCGACAGGAAAGAATACACTAGCAAAGACAAGTAGGTACAGAAAGCTTACGATTTGCACCTTATCTAATCCATGCGGTCATGCGCAGTCCTATTCTCCAGCGCACCCAAAAGTTCCGTTCATCCCAGCTGAACTTTTGGCGGAGAGTCCAAAACAGTCTGCACAAGGGCGACCAGGAGAAGGTAGATCAGGCCGTACATGATTATAATGCCGACTATAGCCTCGAGGGTCTGGAGCGTCTGGTGAAGGAATACCTTCCAACAGCAGACACCGCCAAGGAGAAGCTCGATGAGCGCCGGCAACAAAACGACAAAATAGTCTCTACTAAGGTCCAACGATTCGCAAACACGTTCTCGGGTTTTTTGAGCTGCTACTCACAGGTGATGACAATCATGAGTGCGGTGGATACACAGTTCGGAGGAGTAGCAGTGCAGGCGTTGTCAATCCTGCTTGTGGTACGTTTCTGACTCCGGGTTGGAGATGACGCTTATGTGTCATGAACAGGTCGCCGTGAACAAGCAGAAAAATGAAGACCAGATCGAAGGCTTATTGGCAAACTTCAAGAATGCGTTTCCACGTCTTCAAGGCCTCCGCAATATATACCCGACGCCAAGAATGCAGGAACTTATCGCGAAAGTCTACACGGACGTCCTTAGCTTTACTCAGATGGCAGTTGAGTATTACCAGAAGTCGGCTCTAGGTAAGTCATTAGACAGTATATTGTCGTCGGTTTGCTGATCAATCAACCTTAGAAAGGCTGTGGCAGGCTGTTGCCAAGCCTCCCGAGATGGGAGTGAAGATAGCCGCCGACGGGATCATGGCTGAGCTGGCAGAAGTGAAGGAGGAGCGAGACTACTTGCTGAACCAACGTGTGTATAATTTGGAGCAGCGTGTCGCTGCGTTGACAATAATGGCCGAGGATGGGCAGAAACGAACTACCGCGATTGAGGGAAAGGTCTCGACCATCGGAAAGGGTGAGT